>CM033342.1:1805000-2239349 GCA_019395295.1 Osmanthus fragrans
AAAGTTTCATTAAGGTAGTTATCGTGTCGTTCAAATTGAAAGAAAAAAAAAAAATCAGAAAGTAAGTTCCCGTGTTTTGCATAAGAACAAGTGGTTTTGCATGAGAACAAGTGGTTTTGCATGATTTTGCATGGTTTATAATCTTTTGACAATGATTATATCATTTGGCAATTATTTGTGACTATGATTATATCATTTGGCAATTATTTTTGACAATGATTATATCATTTGGATTATATCATTTCACAATTATTATTTAACTTTTTGATAATTATTGTCTACTTTTCTTTTAATGATTTGTTAATTCATGTTTAAATAATTGTTAAGTTATTTGACTATATGATTTGCTCTCATATTCAATTCCGTAATTTTTTTAATTTTGTTTCGAATTGATAACATAGATCTTGAATCTATACATAGTTTAAAACTTATTATTATTCTAAAAAAAAAAAAATTTTTGTTGTCGTTCTTTAAGGATAAATGGCATCACACGGAACTAACGATGTGAACAATGGAAGCAACACTGTTGGGACCGCTGTTAACCCTATGGAGACCACGACTGACATTCCTCCCATTGACGGGATAATTGGAGGCGAGATTACTCATGTTGGAGTGAACTCAACTTGCCTACGGCTGCGGCCTCGGCAATCCAGTTTGGCACAATACCTTTGCCAATGCCTAGGGCTGCGGCCTCGGCACCTTTGCCAACGTTTCCAGCTCCATTTCCGGTGAATCATGCAATTCGACCGGATAAGTTTGCTGGCACTGATTTTAAGACATGGCAGAATAAGATGATTTTTTATCTTACTACTTTGGGCCTTGCACGTTTCCTCACCGAGGATGCCCCGGTCGTGGCTGAAAATGACACTGATATGCATAGGCGTGCAGCGTGGGATGCATGGAAAAGTGCTGATTTTTTGTGTCGCAACTATGTCTTGGATGGCCTACAGAATTCTCTGTATCACGTGTATGTGGTAAAGAAGTCTGCTAAGGAGCTTTGGGAGTCCTTAGAAAAGAAGTACAAATCCGAGGATGCTGGGTCTAAGAAATTCTTGGCTAGTCGATACATGGACTTCGAAATGGTTGATTCACGTTCAGTGGTGAGCCAAGTGCAGGAGTATCAAGTGCTCTTGCAAGAAATGCATGCTGAGGGTCTGACTATGTTAGAATCACTACAGGTGGCTACTGCTATTCACAAGCTACCTTCTCAGTGGAAGGCTTTCAAAAGCTATTTGCAGCATAAGAGGAAAGAGATGTCTTTCGAGGATTTAATTATCAAGCTGCGCATTGAGGAGGATAACAAAAAAGCTGAACGTAAGTCAGGAAATTCTCACTCTGAGAAGGCTAATGTGTTGGAACACGGCCAAAGTTCTGGCACTAAGAAAGGTCAGTCCTTTAAAGCCAAACAGGGTAATGGAAATTGGAAAGACAAAAAGCAGACCACGAAAGGGTCTCAGTTGAAGCCTATCGGCGGGGTAGGAAAGAAGCCTAAGTTCCAGTTCAATGGAAAGTGCTTCAACTGTGACAAAGTTGGGCATCGATTAGCAGACTGCCGTCAGCCTCGAAGGGATAACAAGCAACGTTCTCAGGCTAATATGGTTGGAAATGAGAGAGATCATCTCTCAGATGACATGTCTGACCTAAACCTCACGGCGGTGATTAGTGAGGTTAATCTGGTGGGGTCTAACCCTAAGGAGTGGTGGCTGGACACTGGGGCCACTTGCCATGTCTGCTCCAATAGGAGCATGTTCACTACATTTGCACCAGTTACAAATGGTGAAAAGTTGTTCATGGGAAACTCTGCAACTTCTGAAGTGCTTGGTAAAGGCAAGGTGATCCTAAAGATGACATCTGGCAGAGAGCTTACTCTGACTAATGTGCTGTACGTGCCAGAGATTCGCAAGAATCTAGTCTCTGGGTCTCTTCTGAGCAAGAATGGTTTCCGCATGGTCATTAAGGCGGATAAGCTGGTGATTACCAAAATAGGAGTTTATGTTGGGAAAGGTTATATGACTGATGGCCTGTTTAAATTGAATGTAATTGCTGTAACTTTAACTATTATGAATAATGAGAAAACTCCTTCTGTTTACTTGCTTGAGTCTCCTAATCTGTGGCATGGTAGATTAGGTCACGTAAATTACAATGCTTTGCGTAGACTAAGCAAACTAAATTACTTGCCTAGGTTTCAAATTGATTCAAGTCATAAATGTGAAACATGCGTTGAGGCTAAGCTTACTAGGTCTTCGTTTCATAGTATTGAAAGAAGTACCGAGCCATTGGGACTAGTCCACAGTGATGTGTGTGACTTGAAACTTGTCCAAACAAGAGGCGGCAATAAGTAATTTATTACTTTTGTCGATGATAGCACGAGATATTGTTATGTGTACTTGCTTAAAAGCAAAGACGAAGCTATCGATAAATTCATTCTTTATAAGAATGAAGTTGAAAATCAACTTAGCAAGAAAATAAAGATACTACGAAGTGATCGTGGTGGTGAATATGAATCACCATTTGGTGAATTTTGTGCTAAACATGGAATAATTCACCAAACTACTGCACCTTATTCACCTCAGCAGAACGGAATTGCTGAGCGTAAGAATCGAACGTTAAAAGAAATGATGAATGCTATGTTGATTAGTTCTGGATTACCACAGAACATGTGGGGAGAAGCTATTCTTTCTGCAAATTACATATTGAATAAAGTGTTAAGAAAGAATATGGATAAGACTCCGTATGAACTTTGGACAGGTCATACACCTTCGTATAAATACTTACGAATGTGGGGGTGTCTTGCAAAGGTCGCAGTGCCTCCTCCTAAGAAGGTCAAGATTGGACCCAAGACAGTTGACTGTGTGTTTATTGGTTATGCACAAAATAGTAGTGCATATAGGTTCCTTGTGCATTATTCGAATGTACCTGATATTTATCCGAACACGATTATGGAGTCTAGGAATGCACAATTCTTTGAGAATAGATTTCCTTGTAAATCTCCTAAACAATTAACTCCTATTAAACGGACTATGGAATCTTCTGCTTCTGGCAGCAGTAAAGATCCAGTTGAAGAAGGTGAGGATGAGCCTAGACGGAGCAAAAGGACCAAAACTTCTAAAACGTTTGGCCCTGATTTTCTCACATACTTGATGGAGAATGATCCTCAAAGCTATAAAGAAGCTATATCTTCTCCAGATGGTCATCTGTGGAAAGAAGCCATCAAGAGTGAAATCGATTCTATCCTACAGAATCATACCTGGGAATTAGTAGATCTTCCACCGAGCTGTAAGCCTTTGGGCTACAAGTGGATCTTCAAGAAAAAGATGAAAGCGGATGGCTCTATTGATAAGTATAAAGCTCGGCTAGTAATCAAAGGTTATAAGCAAAAAGAAGGCTTAGATTACTTTGATACTTATTCTCCAGTGTCGAGAATAACTTCTATCAGGATGATAATTGCTATTGCGGCCTTGCGAAATCTGGAAATACATCAAATGGATGTAAAAACAGCTTTCCTAAATGGAGATTTGAATGAAGAAATCTACATGGAGCAACCAGAGGGGTTTTCGGCTCCAGGTCAAGAAAGGAAAGTTTGTAAACTGGTTAAATCGCTTTATGGTTTAAAGCAAGCACCAAAGCAATGGCATGAAAAGTTTGATAATGCTATGCTTTCTAGTGGTTTTAGAATCAACGAGTGCGACAAGTGTGTATATGTCAAAGACACTAATGATGGATATGTCATATTGTGTCTGTACGTCGATGACATGCTCATTGTCGGCAGCTCTGATAAGATTATCAAAGCCACTAAGAATATGTTAAACTCAAAGTTTGACATGAAAGATATGGGTCTCGCAGATGTCATTTTGGGAGTAAAAATTACTCGAATACCGAATGGACTTGTGTTATCTCAATCTCATTACATTGATAAGATACTAGACAAGTTCAACAAGTCTGATACCACTGTGGCCAGGACTCCAGTGGATTTGAGTCTCCATTTATCCAAGAACACTGGTGATGGTGTGTCACAGTTAGAATATTCTCGGATAATTGGGAGTTTAATGTATTTAATGACTTGTACGAGACCGGATATAGCATACTCAGTTAGCAGATTGAGTCGCTACACGAGTAACCCAGGTGCTATCCACTGGAAAGCCATTTTCAGGGTGCTACATTATTTAAGGTACACTCGTGATTTTGGACTGCATTATTCTAGATACCCTGCAGTAATCGAAGGGTATGCTGATGCAAATTGGATATCAGATATGTCAGATTCAAAATCTACTAGTGGATATGTCTTCACTCTTGGTGGTGCAGCTGTCTCTTGGAAATCGTCCAAACAAACTTGCATCGCAAGATCTACAATGGAATCAGAATTCATCGCTTTGGACAAAGCAACTGAAGAAGCAGAGTGGCTTCGCCAGTTTGTTGAGGATATTCCAAGATGGTCAAAGCCCGTGCCTGCAATTTGTGTTTATTGCGACAATCAATCGGCAATTGGCAGGGCACAGAGCAATATGTATAATGGTAAGTCTCGACATATTTGAAGACGACATAATACCATTCGACAACTACTCTCACAAGGTATTATCACTCTGGACTACGTAAAGTCAAAGGATAATATTGCGGATCCGCTAACCAAAGGGCTAACTCGAGAGCTAGTTGAAAAAGCATCGAGGGGAATGGGCTTGCAGCCTATAACTTTGAAAGGTATCATGGTGGAAACCCAACCTATCTGAATGGAGATCCCAGGATCTAGGTTCAAAGGGACAACTAAATCATGTATATTCGTGGAAATCACTTAGAAGGTTCTCCTTCTGCTCATTCCTATGGTGCTCACAGTGATTGAAAGATGTAGGTTAAGCTGTGCTTTTAATGACCATTAACCGTTATTGTGAAAGACTGAGTTAAGAGGTCACCTATGTGAGTGTGAAGTGGGGCCGCTTCTATAAGGATTGGAAAGGCTACATCCTTGAACAAACACTTGCAGAACCAGGTGACGTGTTCATGGCCAAAATGAACACAACATTGAGAACTACGCTGTGTCTAGAATGGTCCTGTGTGAGATCTATTGTCTTGGTTTACACAAATGGCGAAACAGTTCAAGGCATCAAATCCACTGGTTGCTAGTAATTCCCGATAGGTTTCACAAGGGAAGGTTCAAAGCTAAATGCTACCTATCCTATGCAGGATTGTTTCGTTCTACGCTTCTTTCTCTCTTGAGTTTTTGGTTCTAGATTTTCATTCATGTGGGGGATTGTTGGAAAATATTAAAAATTTGAATGAAAACCTCCTCCATTGATTGAATCCATTTGAATTTGAATTTCATCCCACTATACAAATGTGTGTAACTCCTCTTTTCAATGCTATAATTCATTTTCAATGTTGTAACTCCTCCTTTGATGCCCTTTTCAATGTTGTAACTCCTTATTCAATGAAATAAAGAGTTGGCTCCTCCTCTATGGGTATAAATAGAGGACCTCTCTTGGTGGAAAAGGAGAGAAAAAAAGAAAAAAAAAAACCAATCTTTCCTTCCAACCTCAAACCATCCGGATCTAATTTTCTTTTCTTTGCTAAAATTCTTGAGAGATAGACACGGCTAGTTCGTAGGCGGTTATCGTAGTGCAGCGTAAACCGACAACCGATTGTATCCTGGGAATCGAACACCGATCAAAACCTCTTGCACCCCGGTGAGGCGGCGAATTCGATTTAAGGAAACCGTGTAAACACGGGCCTTCGGTTTTGATTTGATTTACTTTGATTCTCCAACTTTCCCCTACAATATATGGGAAGTGGAAGTGACAAATTATGTAGTAAAATATACTGAACAAACAAGAAAGAAAATGAAGAAAAGCAAATCTGAGGCAAATGATGACACTATTTTCTTAAAACAATATTGCCCCACAACGGTACTTATGGTTCACGACACTTGTCTCCCTAAGATACAACGGTTCGACTTGTGGTAGTAGCATTCCAAATCATAAGTTCCAGCGAACTTTTGACGTATTTTCCTCTCTACAAATGAAGAAATTTTGGAATGATTTTGGGAAAGTTTTGGCAAAAGAATGATGTTATGCATAATGCACAAATGGTATATGATGCAAAAGGGACGTCCAAATGATCGTATTTATAGAGGATGAGGAATTGTGGGCGAAGTGTTGCAGCCAAAACACAACAGACACGGGAATTCATTTTCGCTTGCTTCTCGCCTGCCATCTCACTCGAGCGACACTTACAGAGAGTTGGTTGCTCTTTCTTCACTTGAGCGACGTCTTTGCTAGAGCGAAAACACATGTCGCTCGAACGACAGTGTTAATCTGGGTTTCGTTAAATTTTCTTCAACTTTGGACCGCAATTTCTCATTCATCCGAAATTGGTTTCGACATGTCAAATATACACGGAAATCAGAATTCCCTTTCGAGGGCGTTGTTCCCTGACCCCCGCGACCTGACTGGGCAGGTCGATTCTCGTTTCAAAGCAGCAAACCATTTACATAAATGGTTCAAGTCTGAATATTTGATCGAAGCTAACATGAAGTTACCTTTCCAATGTTTGGTTTTCGATTCTTAACCAATTTTCATCAAATTTTAAACAAATTTCCAACATAATTTGCTCATTATGAGGGAATGAAGGTGGCGGCTTTTTATTGGCTATTGTGTACCAATTTAATTAGGAGTCATGCTTTACTTACTTGTCCACGTGCCTTTTATTGACAGCATGTAGCCAGTCTGGATATAAAGAATGTTTGTAATTTTTACGCGAGCCTTCTGTTTCTTAGCTCTCCTTACATCGTTTTACGCCTTGCCACCAACCAGTTAGGTTCACTAAATGTACTTCGAGTGTTGACATTTAGTAATGTGTAATGATGTAAAATGGTATTTCACATCCAGCTAAAAAGAAGAAAATTTCGGTCGAAATTTTTGAAGAAAATTGTTGAAGTTAGTCGAGTGACACTTTTATTGTCAACCAAACAAGTGTTTTTGCTTTGTAATTGTCACATGTTTTTTATTAAAGTCTAACTCATGTAATGAATAAAGTTAGACTGGCTTTCTACTCTATTACAAGTTAAGTCTTTTTAAGCATTGTCTAGTAGTAGGTATGATGATTATAATGTATTTTCTATTTTTGTAATTTGGCTATATATACATTAGCCATGTATTTTCATCGATTAGAAGTTGAATATATCAGTTATCTCTCTTCTCATTGTGTATATATCGATTTTCTTGTATAAATTTCATTTTCTTGCTTAATACCGGATTTCTGTGTTGTTTAAATCAAATTCCAGTAAGTGCATTCTATATACGGTATTGGTAATCAATATCCGGTAAGTTCAACGTTTAATATCCTGTAAGTTTGTAAAACTGTTGATATCCGATAAGTGCATCTCATATACGGTATTCACAGTAAAATCATATTTAGTATGTGTATTCAATATCCGGTAAGCTTCTTCCAAATTTGGTAGATAAATTCAAACACTGTGAGTTCACTTTCATTCTCTTTGTGCCAAAATTCCATAAAAAATTATAGGAATCATGTTCAACTTTTTCAAAGAAAAAGAGAGAAAAACAAAGAATGTGAGAACATAATAGCATCAAAATCTTGAAAATAAAAGATTAAAAGATTTGCTTTTTCTTAAAGATCACATCATGAAAAAAGAACAAAATTCTTGAGGCATCAGTTACATAAAAAAAAAATACCCGGCAAGTGAAAATTAAGACCTGAAAATGAGTCCAAGGATGCCCATGTTACAAATTCTCATTTTTCTTCTTGAATTTTTGAATATTACGGTGAATATATTGAATATGGGAAATCCTAATACTAATAATTGTAACTTATGAGAAAAAAAATTATACTTATTTGATATAGAAGATTTGAAGGCATGAAAACAATTAGTATAAGCTATTGCACGTTGGCTTAAAAAGATGAAGCTAATTTAGGGCTTCGTTATTTGAGGCAATGCAAGATACAAAGGCGTGGAAGCTTGGTTCTCACAAAATGTGTGGATAATAAATGAATAATAATTATTGAAAGTTACATGATAGCGCTAGACCGTTATTAATTACCCGTTTTTAGTTTGACCTTATGTGCGGAATTAATCTAACCAAATCAACAAATCATTTTAATTAGTTTCTAGGTGATTAATCAACCAATTCAATTTATCCTATCTTGAACTACCGCATTAATATGAAAACAATAACTAAAGCAGTAAACAACACAAGAATTGTTCATGGAGAAACCCAACGTAGGAAAAATTAAGGGCGCTTTGCCAGTCAAAGATCCACTATAAACTATATTATAAACTTACAGACCACCAGTAAAGTTGACGACACAAGCTTTCTAATCTGCTGTCTGAAGTTTGGAGCAGCTCTCCTGAAATGTGCACACGAACACCAATCCTAATTCTTCGTTGTAAAGCAGTCTTCCTGTAGTGAGCACACGAACTCCACTCTTGACTCTTCACACAGTTTATCTCCTGTAGATCCACCAAGAACTCCTTGTTCTTAAGTTTCTTCCTTGATTTTCGCAGCCAGCTAACTTGACGATACAATCTTTCTGACAGATCCAAGTGAAAAATAGCACCAGTGTATTGATTGAAGGTTTTGACGTTTTCAATCCGAATGATGCATATAGTTGAGGTGATTGAACTGTTGAATGTTTGGCTCTTGAGAGAAGAATTGTTTTCTTCTGAATGAATAATGTTCAACACACATTTCCCGAATGCGCAGCACCCCCTTTTATATGTTGGACGAATATGGTAACTTTGGCCAATAAAAATCTCGTGAAATCGCGAATTAGATTTGACCGTAAATTGGCCGCTCAAGCGAGGGCCCTGTCGCTCGAGCGACAGGTGGGCGAAGGTCGAGCGCTGGATGTTCTGCTTCTTCCGTTCGAGCATGACTCCCGTAAGCAGCTAGTGAAAATGCGACGAGTTTCCTTCGTGTTCCAAATTTGGATCCCGAACCCTACACTATACAACCAACTATGAAACTTTACAATTAAGTCTCTAAACTTCTAAAATGTTCAAGCTGATCCTTTTGTTCACATAATAGCCAATTACAATGACCTAACACTAACAGTTATAAATGTATTGTTGAAATGTTTAAGTTTGACTTGATAGAAAAATGAACTTATAAGCAACTTTTTAAGCAATAGGAACATTAACTATATATGTTTTATATGCGCACGCAATATAAATAATTTTAATATTTTAGATCCGTTACACGTAGAATATATAGTAATACTATTTATTTATACATGTTGATTTTGGAGCTACTTTTTCTACATTATAATCCGAAAGGCAAAAGTCAAAAAGAAAGAGTTCTAGAACTGCATGAAATATCTCGAATAATAGCATGATTGATAAATATATATATATATATATATATACACACACACATACATTTTTTCCCAGGTGGATTTTTTAAAAAAGTAAGAAATAAAGATAACTGAAAATTGGTAGCAAATTATTAAAAAGTTGATAGTAACCCAATAAAACCCTAAATTTATTTACATGATTTTGAAAGGCCAGGTGATGTTACCATCATCAAGTCAATGTTTCCTTGATTAAGGCAGGTGGACCAAACCTAGTGTCTGTGGTCCTAATTACATAGTAACCTTAATTATTCAGAAAAAAGTATATATTAACTAATTATCTGCTCATCTTCTCTTGAGAATATTGTTTTGTGACGGGTTAATCATTTGATTTTAATATTATTTTAAATTTTTAATCAATCTAAAAATCATTTAATAATATACTCAAATTATACTACCAAATGCACTTTTAAGAACTTAACAAAATAAATATATTTTCGAACAATAAACAATATATAGTATAATTGTGCTAATTGAAATATTTGAAGAATTTTTAATTTTTATTATTTAGTAAAAGATTGGAAAATGATTAATTAACTTAATAAAATATAAATAACTAATACAATAATACAACACACTATAGCCAAATCAAAGGCAAAATGATTGCTTATTCTACCATGCACTACAGCCAAATCGAAGGGATTTTTATGTCACATTGAAAGCATATGGAGATGATGCCCTCTGTGAATTAGTGGGTCAATAATTGGATAAACAACTTTTTGGGCTTTTCAATCCAATGGACTAAAAGTTGAAACTTTTATTTATTAGAGGAAATTACACCAACTACCTAGTAATTGAAAAATATTCATACAATACTATTTCTGTTTTTTTATTCTTTAATTACTATAAAATAATAAGTAAAACTGAAATATTAAAAGCAACACAACATCTAGTAGTACTAATTATGGCAACTAAATTTACTCCACCAAACATGCCTTTCCTATACGTGTGGAAATTGCCAAAATCCCCAAACATGCCAAAATCCTCAATTCTCACCCATTGCTTCTGTCTGAATATCAAATCTTCATCAAACCAAGAAATTAAATGCATCCCAAAGATCGAATTGGAATGATCGAGCCTCTTGCTGGTGAATCACATTCAAAGTATTCAGAGTTTTCATTCGTAAAGTAAGAAATCGCGGCAAAATTAAAGATTCTCTTACTCACTGACTTATATGGAATATCATATTTTCGTTGAATCCCCATTAAAATATTATTCAATGATAAACTGTAGACATTCGCATACACAACAAGTAATATTCGAAAGATTTCATATGTAATCACAATTTCATAATTTTTTTGTAATTTCCATAGTAATATTAAAATATTATCCACATCAAAATTTCTAATATATATAATGTAATTATCCGAACGTATCATAATGGAATCATAAAATCAAAAAAATGTTGAAAACTGAATTACACAGTCGGTAAAAAAGAATAGATTTTATCAAGATTTACACATTTTGTGAAGATTGAATCAAAAAGGGTTAAAAAGAGGTATGAAACCGCCAAGAAACCTAACAGAATTTTAATACATATGTAATTTTTCTGAATTTCATAAGATTACAAATCGAACAGATAAAAAATTCCAAATAATTCCAGGGATATGATCTAATTCATGAGATGACAAAAATTGTGTGTTCCCATATTCAATTTGAATTTATGTGAGATGAAAGAATTGCTACAGTGAGATGAAAAAAAAAATTGGAAAGATATTAATTGCTACCATTATGTTTGCTCTTGCTTTTAAAATTTCAGTTACAAAATGTAAATTGGATATTGTTTTGGAAGGTAGTATTTATAATTATAATTTACTTTAAAAACAGTAATTTAAGTGTATATTACATATTATAGTATTTCTTGAAATTTTATATTTTAATAAGGCATATACGAATTTTTCCGTAATTATTATCCAAGGGAACTGGTTTCGGGTCATCTGGTTAATGGAAAAATTGGCCAATTGATTGATTTTTTATTGGTGGAATTGGTGGGTTTGATCCGATTTTGATAATATTGAAAATTTCTAGTTAAGAATTGAAAATAATAATAATAATAATGTGTGCCTAGGTGCTCATTAATGTTTAACAGTTAATCACTTAATTAGCGCTCAAGCTCAAGGCGAGACGTTTTCGTCACGTCTCGAGCCTAGGCAACACCTAGTCGCTTTTTTTTGGCGACATTGTTCAAAACTCAACCCCTCACCCACCTACCCCATCCCACCTCCATCATCCATACCTACTGGAAGAGGCCTTGCGCCCCATGCATATGCCCAGAGTTCTGATATGCAAACCTTACTTCCCTGCATTCGCTATATATCTGTAAGTTTTGTCTCATGTTTGCGCAACTAATTTGGCAAACTTTGTGTGAAAAATCAGATTCTTGAATTGGGTATTCTATTTAAACCCGAAGTCCAAATAATTTTTGTGTTATGTTTGAAATGAGATAAGTGAATCGTAGGTCAGATCTTGATCCCATGTTCATATGAATTTCTTTTAAAAATTGCCAGTTAGACTCCGATTCTTCATAATCATAACCATTACGGTCCAGGTTTTCTACTCGGATTTTTATCAGCTATTGAATTGATCAAATGATTAGTATTTGCCTCAAAGAACTTGAAATTGAATTGTTCTCATATATTTTTTTTATATGATAGCAAAAAGGTAATATTAGTCTGGACTCGTTGTCTTTTATTTATTGTTTATTTTAAGGTTTAAGCAGAACCAGAAACTATTATTGGGTTGGTATCTTTTGGTCTTTAGATTGCTTTTGCAATTTTTTGAAAGTGGTGACCTTCTTGAGGTTCAAAACAATTTAGGTGTTTGTAAAAGAGAGAAATTTATGGTCTTGGCTTGTTTCCTTTCTTTCTGAGCGGACGCAAGGAATATAGTTTGATAGCATACAGTCAATTGGCTTAGGTAGTTGTCAAGTTGTATGGTTCTTCATTGTCGTGTTTTTCAAAAAATTATGGGGCTTATAAAAGTTGTGGGTTTAGCATTTGTTTGGGTTTTGTAAAGTTTTTCAATCCCGTTATTCGTACAGAAAAGGTTGACAGAATACTCACATGCAAGGGACCCATTTCTTTTTTTTGGACTTTTTTATTCACATGAGACCCACTCGCATGTGAGTATTCTGTCAACCTCTTCTGTACAAATAGCTTTATTCAAAGTTTTTTTTTTTGGAATTAGTATATTCTTTTGTCAAGTTATTTTTCGGGGATGTTTTGTTGTATCCACAATATACTTGGTGATGGAAGGATCGTTATGTGAAAGATGGAATATCAAAGTTTAATCCACAGCAGCGTAATTAAACTTTATGGATGTAGAAAACAAGAAGAAAAAATGAAATAGAAAGCGAAGGTAGAAAATAATCCGAGGCAAGTGATTACACTTTCTTTTTAAGATAAAATTGCCCACACAACGGTGCTAATGGTTTACGAAACTTGTTTCTCAAGATACAATGGATTCAACTTGTGGTAGAAGCACTTCAAACCACACGCAACAACAAACTCGAACGGAATTTCTCCTCTCTACAAGGAAAATGATTTGGAATGAATGTGGAGAAGTTTTGCAAGAGATTTTATGCAATGCTTAATGCAAAAGTGATGTGAGATGAATTATAGACGTCCAAAGGGTCCTATTTATAGAGGATGAGGGATTGTGGGTGAAGTGTTGCGTGCTAAATCTCTCAACTTTACGAACATAAGCTTTACTTGCTATCTCTAGCTTGTCACTGACTTTTTGCTAGAACGCCAGTGTTAATATTTTAACAGTACCTTTTTCACCCACATTTCACTTAAGTGACAGGGCTGTCGCTCGAGCGATAGACGAACGACGAACGACGAAGTTAGGTGATTTTCCTGGCTAGTTTTCCTATATTTTTCTTCTAACTTTGGAACTCAATTTCTTATTCATCCGGAATTGGTTTTGAAATTTCAAATATACCACAATGATCTACTCGACGAGTAGAATAAGTTAGTCTGTTTATATTTGTAATTTGACTATTGAAACAAGTCTGAATATTTGATCGAAATTGACACGAATGTCACTTTTTCCACTTTCTTGGTTTTAACACTTAAAACAAATTGCCTCAATTTTTAAACCAATTTCCAACATGTTTAAGAGATTTTTGATATAGAAAACAAATGGAAATACGAGAAAAAGCAATCAATGTCCATTGTAGAATATTAAAATATGTTGTGCAGCAAACATTGTCAAGTTTTTGATCCAAAATGTTGTGGAAACATGTAGTGAGATAACTCATAAAGTTCTGGAAAGCATTCGATATGTTAAATTTTTTCAAGAGAGACAAAAAAAGATCAATGAGATGGTTCTACTCTTTGGTACTAATAGTCAGAAATGTTTACCCCTTGACAATCCATTTCAATGGAACTCGACATATAAATTTCTTGAAGCTGCTTTACAGTATAAAGAAGCCTTTTCCATTTTGCAAGAACGTGACCCTATCTACTCAATGCGCCCATCGGGTTTGGAATGGGACAGAGTGCAAGCTATTACTAGCATCTTGAAGTTTTTTTGTGAAGATTCTAATGTCTTCATGGGAAGAAAGCATTCTGTTATGCCTCGCCACCGAAGCTCAAGTCCAAGCATACGTGGCAACCACGTGGAACATGAGTAAAAAAGAAAGTCAAAGGTTGACTAGAGTCAACAGGCCAAAGTCCATCGTAGCTGTAGCCTTCCATCCCGAACTCCCTCCCTCCAAAGGGCTTTGGACTAAAAGTAGTTCCCAAGGAGATCATAGTATCTGTCGAATGATTGATGTGACAATTTGCAGCCCAATTATGTCAAATCCTGTCAGCCTAATTAATTATGTGTACTGAAACACTCCAAAGGATGGTTCCTATTCCCCACACACTTTGAGTGCAACCTATGGCAAGTTAGTGATGAGACAGCTACGATAGGACGTCCTAGTGGGTTGGATGAAGCCACATCTGTTTCATCTAATGATCAAAATCACTATTGTAACACTATAAATACAGGCCATTGTAACACTTTGAAGCTAATGCAACTCTTTACACTTAAAGCTATCTTTTGTCTTCCCTCTCGTTTATTCCATACTCTCGTTTACTCGAGTTTAGATTATATTGCTTTAGTTGAATTGTTCGTGATTGATTGTTAATATGCAATCATCCATAAATATACGATCGGTGTCTGAACATTTTGGTCTCATGTCATGGAGCATCTCCCTTGTTCATATACTGTTACCTCGCTCAATCAAATCTCCGATCAAAATGTATTGAAATTTACTTGCGTGGATGCTTGTGGAGACGGTGTCTGTTGCCCACGTCACTCTAACAAAAATGAGGTCAACACATTCTACTACCAATGCCTATTTCTCGGAGATTTGTGATATTCATTTGCAATTGATTGAATAATGCCAGAATGATTTCATTAGCTTTTTAGCTTTAGTATTGAAATCTAAATTCGATGAATATTGGAAGAAGTGCAGATTAATCGTGGCTATTGCAGCCATCTTCGATCCGATCCAAGATGAAACTTCGCCTACCCAAAAATATAAATTCGGACCTGGACAAGTATTTTGAGGAACCCCTTTTTGTAGGTCATGTTGATTTCAACGTATTAATTTGGTGGAAAGTTCACTCACCAAGGTATTCTGTCCTATCTACGATGGTCTGTAATATAGTGGGGATTCCAATTTCGAGAGTTACATTGGAGTCTCTATTTGATAATGGTTATAGAATGGTGAATGTGTTCTCGGATTGGCTGAACAATAAATCAGGAGGTAGATTGCTTTGAAATATTTCTAATTTTGAATATTTTATAGATTTGCTAGTAGATTTATGGAAATCAAGTGTTCTAAAATTGAATTAGAATTGAAATGTTTGTTTTTAAAATTCGATGAACTTAAGCCTGAAAAATATTTGATTGTCTTATCGAAGTCCGTGGCCAACCTTATTAAAATTTATTTAAGTGCTGCATTGTGCATAGTGCTACTCTATGATTTCTTTCTTGTCAAAAATTTGAAACGTAATTCTCCACTCTCGTCTCTGGAGTCCAATTAGTAAATACTGTCTGTATTCGAATCGAGCATTAGATGTAATCTTGGTACAACATAAGTGGGACTGTCGTCCTTTGTAATAAGGTTCTTCTATAGGGACCCCAAAATATTGTTTTCATATATGTAATAATCATATATTTGGTGATGCTATACTTTATGGGATGGTCCACTGTTCTTAAACACCATATGCATGAATGAATCAAGTTGTAATATTCTCAACCTTGTAGGGTCACATTACCATAGGATCAGTCATTTTCGATGCCCTGTGATGCATAAATCCGTAGTCATTATTGTTAATTGGGCTGTAAATAATACGAGCTTGTACCTCATTCTAAGCAATGGTGCTTTTTCCATTGCATTCCTATCCTACGCCTTCATTGTGAATCGAGCCAAATAATAGAGACACGAAAATAAGAGCAATATGGAAAAATAATGGATGACACTAAAACACAAGATTTATGTGGAAGAAGAGGGAAACTTCAATATACCAAGAAACTAAAATTATGTTTACAAGATTTGATACTCAATTTAAATCCAAATAATTTTCTCAAGTTTCTAATGTATATAACAATGATCTAATTGTTATTTGAGCCTATGAAGAGCCTACACTACGTAGAGTATATATAGGATAAAAATCTTGGAGTTATGAATGAAGTAAAACACAAAAATCAACTAGGAGTCCTTTTTCTCTCATGCAGGTGGCGCCGTGGCGTCCCTGCACCCTGCGCCGACCTTGCTGTATCGGTTGGCATTGTCGGCGCCTTGGCGCCACGACCCAACGCCCGACACCTAGTCTCTGTCCTAATGCTTCCAAAATACTTTTTCATCTATTCCAAAGTCATTTTCCTAATCAAACTCCCAATCCATAATGAAATTTGATCCCTTATCTATCCCAACTTTCCAACCAAAATTATCTAGACTTCCTCCATGAATCAAACTTCCAAATCACATGGAATTTGAGTCACAACCTAACAGCCTTCTTGAGACATTAAACTGTGTAGAATCTCAAGGTACAATTCGAGATTAAAGGAACAAAGATCATTTATTCAATTGGGATGATGACTGCTAGGTATTATAATACGCTAGAGCTTCACCTGGATTCGCTAGAGCATTCGGACAGTACATATTATTAGTTGATTGTTGACTTCTAATCGTTTTTATCATCCACTCTAAAGGCTCATAATCAGATTATACCATTTTCGGTTGTGTTAAAAATAAAATAAAAGAGAGATTCTTTGTAAATGCGGAAGTTCGACTTTTGATATCATTTCTAAAGTATAAATAAATGTGGTGCTCAATCGAGTAAGAGATCTGGGAGGAGCAGATCGGTTTATGCTCAGTAAAATAGGTGGTTTCATCCATGGGGAAGAATGACAGTGAATAACGACATTAAAACATAAACACAATAAAAGGAAAACATAAAACACATAAACATAAATATTTACAAATCTCTCTGTTGGTTTTCACCAGCAGAAAAGAAGGAGAAAATGCTTGTAAAGTCTACATTTTTTTGTATATTGATTGTGTGTCGAGGAGTACAATGAGGGGCTCTATATATAGAGCAAATCCTAGACAATCTACCAACTAATCAACTTTCATACTCCACTCTTGTAGTAGGTCATACTAGATAATACATTTGCTAGTACAATACCATACTTTTTCTAACATTTTACATTACAAATGAGTTGGACTTTAACCAAACTCAAACTAAACTAGAAACCACAAATTACAAATAATTTGGTTGACAAATTAAGTGTCACCAATACCCAATAGGTTGTTTAGTCCTTGTATCTTAGTTATTTTTTCGCCTATGATATCAGTTTATTGTCCTCAAAAGTCATTCATGTATAAGTTTCTGTACATTTTGATGATTAAAACAAATTATTAATAGCATACAAAACGAATTCATCGCATATGTAACTTGGTTCATGTCAACAATCATCCCTTCTATGAGATTTCAGTCACCATTCATAAATCTTTAGAGGATCCCTTGCGCTTTATCACAGAATATTGTTCTTTATTTTTGTGTTCAATGGAGGAGTTTTTGTATCTCTTTGTTCTACTAACTTTGCACTTGACAAAGGCAAATTTGTGATTGGATAGCCCATGTTTGATGCCATTATTTGTCAAAAACTTTGTTTTGAATAGTGAATTTTTGGAAAATATATGGATTTTTTTTTTTTGGATTTACGTGTAGAATATTTTATTATGTGAATATGTGGTTGAAAAAGAGTACGTAGGATAAAGAGTTTTGAAATAATGGTCGTCAAATAGGGGCATAATTATGGATGTATGTACATCACGGTACGCACAGAATAAATGATGAGATGCCCTGTGACTTTTACATGTACATTATTCTAGTAACAAGTTTCCATTATCATTTTCTTGTACACATGAAAACAAAAGCTTTAGTTATCATTTTGCCCAAAATGGGACAAACATGCTTCACCAGTCAGTTTTAGTGATTGTTTGAAGAAGATTGTATGTTGAATGGAATGCCCTTTTACTTGTTCATATTCCAAAGAAGAAGAAATGCAAGAACATGCTATAATTTGATGCAAGTAACATTGCATTGAGATTAATGGGGTTAGGGTGGGGTGGGGACCATGAATTTTAACCCTGATAATTAACATTGGAACATTAACATGTAAGTGAAAGTTGCAGACAATTCAATGCAGTGTACCTAATCCCATTTATATTGTCTTCTAGAGAAGTATGAGTTGGATTCAGAACTGTGCCCCACTCTATGGCACCATCGGCATGTTTGGTATACGATGATGGTGGATGGTATTAGCTTAAGTTTCAGTAAAGAGTGTTTTCATGTGGTAAAACCTTTTCAGGGAGTAAAAGGTTTTCACGAGGTTGATCTTGAGCTGTTATCCAAGCACAAATACCTTAGTTTAATAGAACATTTTTTGGTTAGAATGTCTTAGATTCAAGATCTTTGCTATGCGAATTTCTTGAGAGATGAAGTCGCAAGCACATAGTTTCACGTCACACTGACTACATGAAAATCTTGTTTAAATTGTACTATTTAGTACTATCTAATAGTGTGTATTAAACATTCATTGTATAAATATCGGGTAGAATTGTTCTTTACCAATCCTCTTAAACACAAGGTCTTAAAATGCAGATGGAGCAGTCGGGATTTGGGAAATTTATGCAAATGGCACTAACTGTTTGCTCAATAAGTGCAAGTAGTGCTCTTTCTGTCAAATTAGACTGATGTAACAAAAAAACTGGATTGCTCAAATAAATTCTTAGCCCTAAATCCAACTAGCTATTAGTGTCAATGTCCCAAAAAATTAGAAAGCTGCTCCCTTAAAGCTAGGGATAGCCAAAAAACCTCACCGGGATGACCATAGAAAATAGTCTGGAGACTAACTTGATATGTTGCAAATAAGATTTTCGATTTCTAAATGAGGTATGAAATTTCTCGTGATGCCCTATTGACAATTGTAGTCGTACTTGGTTTGAGATTATTGTCCTCGTACTTATATTTTGATAACTCACTAAATATCATCCGAATAGCAAACAACAAGATATCATTATAAATGTGATGTTGCTTGTAGTACATTGTATTTATATGATAACTTATTATTTTATACTCTAAGCTCGTCTAATCAAGTGTCAAATTTTGAGTATTGAAACAATCAAATGGACACTAAATATGAAAATGAGAAGTTGATTAGAATGAACTTTTCCTTGTGTTTCAAAAGAATTCTTTATTTTAGGCTTAAGAAAAATGGGATTCCTTGATATTGAAGAAAGAGAACAAGATTAAATTTTGATTCTTGTAGAAACTAGAACTAGTAGTGACAAATGGGACTTCCAAAATTGCCCTACTAAAAAGTTCACAAGCAAGAGTGTACGTATCCCTGCTTCAACTAAGCTCAATGCGAGGATCCTAAATTGACGATTTATTATATTGTCAGCTAACGGTGATTAACAAGGGATTTTTCCTAAAAATCTTGGGAAGTGAAGAGGCAAAGTTTTGGACTCTTGTTCTCAACATGTATTTGTTACCCGGACCCATTCATCTACTTAGAAAATGATATAATGAAATTTCTCATGTGATGCCCTATTGTAATTGTACTTCTTTTCTCATGTTTTTTTCTTTTTCTTTTTTAATTTACACTTCACATACTATATTTACTGTATGCTAACAAAGAAAAACTTTTGTTATTTTTTAGAAATTTTCAATTAAAAATAGTTAAATAGACCAAAATATTCATAATCGCAAGCACCACATCACATCCTCACGGTATTGTTGGAGCATGTTGACCCTGGACTTGATTGTAGAGACATTACACAAGAATTGTGTGCATAAATTAATTGAAAATGATATAAAGAATATGAGTTTGGATATGGAAGGTGCTATAGGGCAGCGTGTGAGAGTAAGGTGAGAGCAGAAGCCTCACCTTTCAATCCGAGCAAAGGGAATACGCTAGATATGCTTTTGACTACTTTAATGGAGACTAGGACGAATTTATGAACTTCTCTATTTTGGGGTACAATAATAAATTTATTAAATTTTTTTCGAGTAGCGAGTCTGAATGTGACAAAGAGTCAAAAAGATACTACACCCAACGTAGGACGACGATGAGTATGACTAAGTGTAGTTTACTTATCTCTTACGTTGTACTCATCCATCTCAATACGGAAAAAAATTATTTTTTAACCTTTAACCCATCGGCGGACCTATTCAGGGTCCTGTTTGGTCACGTGACCCACCAATATCAAGATTTTTTTGAGCCAAAAATCAGAATTGATAGTATGGCGGTTGAGCTTTTCTATTAGCATATATAGAGTTATAGCAATGACTTGAGAAACCAGAAAGACAAAAACATACCAAAAGCTTTGAGAATTTGAGATCCGTCAGCCTCCTATCAAAGTTGCTTGCATATTCAAAAGTTCAACACCTAAAGATTGAACTTCGAGATTAATTCGCCGACCAGAGTCTTGAAAAATCAAAACCCCTTCCATGGCTTCGCCTCTTGCAACAGCCAGACTGCAAAACGTCTGCTTCTAGAGTGAGATTCATCAATTGTTTTGTGCTCCAGCGAAGTTCGAATCAAGCCTATGCATTGCAATCAGACTTCTGCAAACCCAAATGTTAGTTTTGCTTCCCTGAATCCCCACCAATAGTGCCCAGTGGTCGAATCTGCCTCCCTTCCAGTAGTTGGACCGCTTAATTTTTGGTTTGGAATCTTTCGAAATATATTTGTGAATTGTTATTTATCAATTTTCATAATGCCGAGAAAGTGAGAGTTGAGATTATTTTGTCATATGTAATATTTAATTTGGGAATTCTTTAAAAATTGTTAACGTGTAGAAAGCAATTGTATTAAGATATCGAATATATTAATTTTTTTGATAACTTTTTAATGAGTTTGACAGTGCCCCACTAAGTCACTAATTATAAATGTCTACGTCCACCACTGCTTTAACCGGAAGTCAAGTCGAATTATCTCCTAAGTAACGTAATTTTATTTTATTAATAAAACATGCCCTAGTCAGTTGTAAAAAATAAAAATAAAAATAAAAACACCCTCACACCAACTTCACATACCAATTCATAATAATTTTTTATTCTGCAAAATTTCAATTATTATTTCATTTTCATCTAAAAAGATTATATTTTTTTCTTTCTCATTCATCTATTTTTTTTTCCTAAATTATCAATGAATCAAGTCTTTCCATTGCATTATTTACATATTTTTCTCCATTTTTATTATTTTACATAAATTTATATATTTTTATTAATTATACTTTTATATTCTTGCATTTTGCATTTTTAATTATATATTTTTATTAAAATTATTCTTGCATTTTGCATTTTTAAGTTGCAAAATTACCCCAACTTAAATGAATGAGAATTGATTTTTATTCATTAAACAAAAATGATTAATTAGAAGATAGCAACTAAGAATATTTATTTGTTTTTACAATGCTGAATAGTCAAATGAAAAATTATATATATATTTTTAAATATGTTATTTAACTTTTTAAAACTAATTTACAATGATTGATGTTAAAGTTCAGGGAAAAAGATTCTAAATTTATAATTCTGACACAAGAAAAAATATTTAATGAAAAATCAATAACTAGAAAATTATTTATGGATCCCACACATGCATGAATAGAAGGTCAATAATTTCAGATAAATGTATCATGACGTTTCTTTTTTCTTAACATAAATGTACTCTATGGTCACTAGATGTCACATGCTAGTCGCCATAAATTTTATCACAACTTCAATACATTAAACTCAACTAATCAACGTTGGGTAAAAATACAACCCTTTAACCAAACTTCAGTATTTATTTCTAGACGCTTGTTTTTTTGGGGTGGGTTAGACTATCTTCGATTTCATGAAGGGGTTACAACCTGCGCCAAATGTCCAAGATTTAGGGACGGCACAGGCAGTTAGCCTGCTAGATTGAAAGTACTTAGTCAGGGGGAGTCGAGACCAGGACAAGGGTAGGGGCCTAAAGTATTGAAAAGACAAGGACTCCAAGAAGTAGCCAAGCCTAAGGCATGCAAACTTGTACCTTTAACACGAAAGTAACGGCTTTTGGAATGTCATTTTACGATAAACGCTATCTTTACAAGTTTAAGATATTGTTATTGCACGATTGAACATTAATGAGCCTCATTAATATTCATATTGTCCACATTCTTCTATTGCTTAAGAAATGATGTTAATTTTTGTGATATAATCGTTATTGGTGACCAATCTAAAATTAAATTTAATTAAGAAAAAAAATATAAATTTGCACTTTTAACAAGGAAGTCGTGACATCGAAATATAATTTTTAACAAAATTATGTGTTAGTGTAAATACGACCTTTACAAGTAGAAAGACATCATTAATGCTAATATTGTACACATATTGGTGACGGAATTGTTATTGGTGACCAACCAAAAATGGAACCTAAAATTCAATGACGAGTCTTGAAAAAAGGTTGAGTGACATCTAATGTTTTCTATTCAATTAGTTTTTTCAAAGTTCAATATTTGAGTTTTTTTTTTTTTTTGGTTAAAAGAGGGCGATACCTTCGAAATTTTATTAATATGCACTTACTTGTGGCGGAAGAATACTTTGGTTACATTTGAAAATAATAAAAGCAGTAAATGAGGAAGTACTACTTCCCTTACAATTAAAATAAATGCTAAAGGACAATTGTAAAGCAGTAAAAGAGGAAAAACTACTTCCATTACAATATTTATTTAACAGTATTACAATAATTGAGTTTAATTTGACAATGAAAACAAACAAAACTTCTAATATTTTTTTTATCTCGACTTGAAATTTGTGAAATTTACTGCAAAGTAATCGATAAATCGCTGTATGAGTGAATTTAAATTTAACCTTGATAACTTGGAGTTTAAATAAAATCTTGTATATTATTTACCCTTAACTTATTTACACTGCTATACAACAAAAAAATAGGAGCAGTGAAAACTTTTTAACTATGGGGTAAGGTCAGAAGCATGTGAAGGCAAATTCTCTCATTTTGTTTATCTTTGTCTCCATATATGCACCAAAGTATGGTTGAGGGCTATTAATAGTCACTTTCTAAAAGATCTTGACATCATCTCTCCTTTTTCCCATACTTGAGAAAGAGAATGGTTAATGGATTCTGAAAGTATACTTCAATACCCCCCTTTTCTTCTTCCTCAATGTAATTTACTTATATATATACGTGTGTGTAGTACATGTGAAAGTTACACAACCAAATCATACTTGTTCAAGTTAAACTTCGAAAGTTGTGTCCCATTGTTCAACCATCTTAATTAAAAGCTATGTATATTTAGTCCATGTTTGATGGAGATTAAAATTAGATTTTTTTTTTTACAAAAATTGATAAATTGTGTGGTTGAAAAGCTGTGAGTCTCATAAAATGTGTGGTTAAAATGAGTTGTTCAAAACTAGAATGTGTCATATCATTTGAATTTATTAATACCTATCTCTTTGATCATTGACTTTGATTTAGATTAAAATTTACATTTTTTTTTACCAAACAAGGGCTTAGTTAATAAGTGTAATCTTCAACATGTCCTGAGATCTTTTAAAGCTTCACATGTGATAATTACGTAAATGAATGACAGCAAAACTTAAATTTAGATATGTTGTGTGACTTTGATATTGTGTTGAACAATTTCATTTTAAAGCATAAGTAGTTAGAAATTGCAGACACATTATATATTATCTTCAACGAGTCTCTAATCTATAGAATGTACAACATCTACACATCAATATTTATTTCCACAAGAGTGTCGCAAGATTAGATAGGTGGCAAAGTACGTATCAGATTGCCCTGACGTAGGCCCTCATACTTCAAGTCGAGAACAAAATCCAACTCATCTTTTTACACTTGTATCTATTTGTAGCTCAACTTGTAAAGTTAAACGAGGATTTCCGACTATAAGAAAATAATTTTCAACAACAATAATAATGTTGTTTGGCGCTGTGTGTGTGTGTGTGTTTTTGTTGGGGGTGGGGTGGGGTGGGGTGTTATTTCTAATGTACAAATATTTTCCAGCTAGAACAACTCACTTCCATTTCTTGCAACTTCCTGTTCACAGCTTTGGTATATAGCATAGAGTGAATATTTCAACAAGAAGAGAGAAATACAATACAAGTCTGGTTCTCTTTCATTACCGACTATAAGAAAATAATTTTCAACAACAATAATAATGTTGTTGGGCGCTCTGTGTGTGTGTTTGTTGGGGGTGGGGTGGGGTGGGGTGTTATTTCTAATGTACAAATATTTTCCAGCTAGATCAACTCACTTCCATTTCTTGCAACTTCCTGTTCACAGCTTTGGTATATAGCATAGAGTGAATATTTCAACAAGAAGAGAGAAATACAATACAAGTCTGGTTCTCTTTCATTACCTTCTCCTTCTATACTTTTCTTTACAGGTCAGTGACTACTGTTAACTATAAACATACGAACTTTCCATTTTCTAGCATTCCCCAAATCAGCTATAAACTAATTCAACTTCTAAACACAATAAAAAAATTTGCTTTGCTCGTTTCAGCTTAGGTTCAATGGAGTTTTCTAATCAAGGATCCGAGTCATCTTCAAAACTTAGGAAAATTGGAAGAGGAAAAATTGTAATCAAGAGGATCGAAAGCACCACAAACCGACAAGTCACCTTCTGTAAACGCCGAAATGGCCTACTTAAGAAGGCTTATGAATTATCTGTGTTGTGTGATGCTGAAGTTGCTCTTATCGTCTTCTCGACCCGTGGAAAGCTCTATGAATATGCAAATAACAGGTTAAGTTTTCATTGCTTCCTTTTCAAGATCCATTTTACATAATTTTATGCTTTGATTTTTCATTTTGAAGAACCATTTTACACGATCTAGCTTAAATTGTATGGAAAGTTCAAATATTTTTCATTTCCCACAGTTCTTCATCTGCATTTTTACTGATGATCATATATATATATTTTGGAAACTTACTGATGATCACAAAATTGTTAAGATTTCATCTCCTGTCATGGATTTCTTAGGAAACATATACAAGGATTCACATGCCTTTCTTGCTTATTTCCTTTATGAGCTTTGTGAATTTATTTATTTTATTTTTTTTTCCCTTTTATGGGCTTCTTCTCAGATCTATACCTCTAAGATCTGCTGCAATTGATGGACATAGAAGTGATGTAATAAGCGGTAGGAGTTTAAAGATCTTGTAGGGTTAAAGAAAATATGAAAGTATTGAAAAATCACCTCTTCTGTGTGTGTCCACTGTGTGCTATTCTTTGTCAAGTTCTCATTTGTCCAATCACTTCATCTCATTGACACTTCCCTAATTCATGTCAGTTTCAACATATCAAAGAGGCAATTAACCTAAAATTTTACAAATTAGGGTTTCAAATCCAAAGCTCAGAAGGGTATGAACAATAACTCATTAGATTTCCATATCAGTTAGTCAAAATGACAAATTACATCAATTTTACAAGATGGGTACTTTTCAATTTTCCTGTTTTTACCATTTTACCCCCTTGGTAGAGTGCATTCTGTTGATGGAACATTAAAGCATGACCACCATAGTTAGGGTTTGAAATAAGACGTGTACAAAGTTTATGTCTCTTAGCCAACGAATCTTTGGTCATGTCAGACATGAATTTTCAATTCTAAACTTATTCCCTTTCTTGGGGTTTCTCTTTCATCATCTCTTTGGTCTAAATTTTTTATCTCAAAAGGTGAAAAATTTACCCTTTCTGCATCTTACTCTCAAAGTCCACTTTTTGAAGCTAAAAAGAGTTTCTGAAGATATAAATAGGCAACAGAAGCACGAAGAATTACATAGCAAAAGTGTGTAACCATTTTCTTTAAACTCTTTCACAATTTTACGCTTCTGGAAAGTAAATTTTGAGACGGAAAACAGTTTTCCTTTCTGTTTTTCTTCCTCAAGTACAAGATATGGAGACAAACTTTGGTATGGAGATTCTACCAGGACTATCTATTCAAATCATGACACCTCAAGATATCAGTCAGCATTTGAGCTCTCGTGACTTTAATGGTCTGAAATTCGAGGTGTTGTGGATTGAGTGGATGGTTTTACTGAACCTTCCCACTACAAAATTTCTCCTAGATACGAGAGTAAAACTAAAGAAAATGAAAATTTCATTACTTCTGCTCAGTTCCTTCCATTGCATGGGAAAGGGTGCATAAAAATGGCTGCTCTGAACAAACATACAGAAGAAGAGTTCCAGACAAACAAGACTTACCATATATACATACACGTTTTCATTTACATGTATGTGTGTGTGTGTGTGAAAAAGTATCTTTTTTATGAGTTTAAAAACATAAAAATTCTTGAGCATCACTGCTAGAACTGAATCCATGAAAGCAATATCGGGATTTTGAATGAATCGAGGTGGGTAATAGGGTGATTTAGTGGGGTATTACACTTGGTACAAAAGGGTGCTTGGCTACGTGGCAAGATCCGAGAACAAAGATGCTTGAGCCAACCATATTGTGGGATCTTGTGCCAGCGTGGCAGAGGACAACCAATCAGTAGCTCGAGAAAATTAAGGTTATCCAGACTGAAAGTGCATGTATGTGTTTTCACTGTGACGTTCTGTGGGACTGAATACTGCTTCATAATCTGTATTGTGCATGCTTAAAAGTTAAAAGTAAATTTTTACCTTTTTGACTCGTTAAAAAAATAAAATAAAATTATTCCACCTATAACAAAGTGAATTAATGAGGTGAACAAGAAGTAGAAGAAGAAGTATTGACATTTTATTATGTTAACCAAACTTTTATGAGGCGGATAATCATGATCTACAAAGAAGTATTGGCGATCCAAATCTAAGTAGACGGGGTGACTCTTGTTGATTAAGTAGATCATTTTTCTTGTATATGGGGGCTAGTTGATGGAGCAAAATGAACGGCGTACAGTAAACATAGACATTATTGAAGGCACTATATTTTTTTTGTATCGATCGTATTATTCTTCTCTTTTCGATTTTAATGTTCAGGTTTGCACAACCACCCCAATTGAACAACGTGAAATTCATAATTTCATCTTATTAACGAAATTTTTAATTAAAACAATACTCAGTAGAGTTTTTTTTACCCTGTTATTTGAATTATAATACGTGTTTTCTTTACATTCTTTCACACGATATAGTCATTCGTTTTCAAGTGACATGATGTTACATTTACGTCTATGGTCAAGTAGCTAGGCTATATTTGATGTTCTTATGCAACCCAAACCTCATTTAGACAGATCTGGTAAAGAAGCTGTTTTGAAGTCCTTTTGAGCAGTAGTATAGGAAGATTTTTAAAAGAATTTTTTTGTTATATGCATTGCCGTAGAAGGTACACAGACATCTTATTTACTTTGTACTGTACAATTGTTTATACATTCAAAAATTATTTATTATTAAATATATATATATATATATATAATTATATATATATATATATATATATATATATATATATATATATCTTCCACGTATAGCGAACTAAATGAAGCCCTAATATATCATAGCTAAACGATAAATATGTACTATTAGTAACCCTTCCTCGCGACAAGTACTAGAAAGTTTTAAGTGAATTTTCCCTATCTTCTTGATTCTTTTTATTACTAACTAATACGTAAAATTGAATATAATGTGAAGCATTTCTTTATATTCGACATGTTAAGCTATATTTTTGGACATGAAGAATGATATGATCTTATGTAAATGCAGTGTTCGGGCAACTATTGACAGATACAAGAAAGATTGTGTCAATTCCTCGAATTTAGGATCTGTTTCTGTGGCTAACACACAGGTAATCTAAACTGTTAAGTATTTTAAGTGGAAAAATTATTTGTATCACCTCTCTATATGCAATAGTATGACTACTATATACCGTTATTTGTTACACTTACATTATAATTTCGTATGTAATTTAATTTCTCAGTTCTATGAGCAAGAGGCCACCAAGCTGCGAAAACAAATTCGAGAGATACAGATTATAAACAGGTTAAATATAGTTAATTGTTAGATGCTATTACGTAATTTGTTGCAAATATTATTCACATTGCATCATGTGCAGACAAATTCTTGGCCAGGGTGTTGGCACTTTGAAGTACAAGGAACTCAAGAACTTAGAGATGAAAGTGGAGAAGGCCATTGGAAGAATTCGTTTGAAAAAGGTGATTAAGTTTTTTCTAATTTTTGGTTCGTAATTTCTTGTTAAATTTGGTGAGTTCATTGTTGATTCTATGAGTCTAACGCTTGAAAATTTTTCCAGAATGAATTACTGTTTGCTGAAATTGAGTTCATGCAGAAGAGGGTAAGTATACTTACTTTTATAGTTTTGAGGAAGCCTTAAAAGTAGGTTCATTATCAACTCGCTTTTGACCTAACAAAAACGGAGTTGCTAATGATGAATAGAATGGGGGCAGGGATAGGATTTGTTTTTGTGCATGTCTGCATTTCATTAAAACAGCTCTTCATTGTTGTTTTGTACTTCATAAGAGTGGGAATTTGATATGCAATATAATTTACTCGATGGCATGCCGGTGTAACTATTGTGTAAATTGTGAATCAAGTAGTGTTCCATAGCCTAATATGGTCTAATATTGCATCTTCACAAACCCCTTACTGGGTCAAGGTGAGGACCTTAAAGCTTTGCCTGCACTTAGATGGTGTATAACTAAGAAAAGAAAAGCCGTCATCTCGTTCCTGATAAATTTGCATTTTTTTTTTCATGAAATATCATGTCAATGATCACAATCATCTTGCATATTTTTCTTACATTGATCCACAATAGAATCTATTTTATTCAATTCAATGTACTAATTAATTTGTTGCAAGAATTTATATTTGCTTCTAAAATCTGGTTTCAATGTGACTTGATGTGCCAGGAGTTAGAGCTGCACAACGCCAACATGTACCTACGAGCAAAGGTACGAAGATATACCTCTTTCTCTACGGGCCCCCACAAGAACCAAAAAAGAAAAAGAGAAATAAGAAAGGCTGATATATGCTGCAGTTTAGCAATCTATATAATCAGATCGCTAAATTTTGATGAAATGGTGCAGATAGCTGAGACTGAAAGAGCACAACAGCAAATGAGCATGATGCCATCATCCGAATACCAGCCTTTGACTTCACAACCTTATGACATTCGGAATTTCCTCCCGGTAAACCTCATGGAGCCGAATCCTGACTACTCTCGTTAGGACCGTGCGAACAGCTCTTCTAAAAAAGGTACAGTACCATGATACTAATGCAGGGTGCAACAAGCATAGGCTTCACTTGCAAATTAAGAAAAAACCCATTGAAGTTAATCAATAAAGACAATCCATTAATGATCATGTAGATGCATATATAAAGATAAATGCAATACCGAAGTTTCTTTCATTTGATTGGAGTATATGCTCCCTTCAAAGTTTATTTTCTTTCCCCGTATACGGTATATCCCACCAAAAACTAACCATACTTATTATGAAATGCTATTCCTGCAGTTAATATGTGGAGAGCTCTTGAAGTAAGCCTTCATAACTAGTCGGCTTTGTTCTTCATGAAATTCGGAATCAAGCTCTAGTTTTCTGAACTTTATCTACTTTCTGGTGTTAAGAATTTTCAGTGTAAGAAATGACTATTTTAAATTTGGGACGAATCTTGTTTTGAAAATGCATATTAAATTAAACCTACTTTTGTTCATGGACTTAAACTACAACTTACTCGGTTACTTGTCCAAAAATAGGTTGGACCCAAATCAGGTGAGTCCGATTCAAAGCCTACGAACCTACACCTGCATATGTATCGTATAGAGCTAGGTCTACTGTTTTTAATTTTATACACTCTTGATATCAATCCACTGTTCTTCCATGAAAACAAGGCTTGAGAAATGATTTCGAACTAGAAATATGTCACGAACATTAAAGATAGATGTAAATAAATATATTTTAGTTTAGTATGGGCAAAATTGTAAGTGACTGCAATTTTTTAAAAATTAGGTTTTGCTTGAATGCCTCAGTTCTTGTTTTGTACTTCAGCTCGGAGGTGCCAACAAATAGAAATTTTGAACATACTAAAGGCCAAGAAGGATCTTTGAAAATGGGTGAGTTTTTGAAGGAGTATAAAGAATTATATATTCCAATGCAACGATGAGTTTTTCATTGGGTAAAAAGTACTAGGGTTCTTCTATTGGTACCGAAAAGGGGGGTACCGAAGGACGTACTCCCCTCATATGGGAGGTGGGGGCCACAACTCGGCATTATTTAATGCAGGCGGGCCCCACACCTCATGTGAGGGGGGTACATGCTTCAGTACCCCCCTTTCGGTACCGTTAGACTTTTCCAAAGTACTATTGGTCACTTCGAGTTTCAATAAAATTTCATTTTAGTCGCTCAAATTCTTTTATTCCATTTTTAATTGCCCAAGTTTCATTAGAATTCAAGTAACGTCACCACGTTTACATTCCCTCCAAAATCTATCTATGTGCTTGACGATTTTCCTTAGGGGCGAGCAAAAGAATTAAAATAAACTAAATCGGTTCAGCTTAAGTTTTAAATGATTTTGGTTTATGAAACAAAGAACCAACTGGTTTTGGTTCTATTCATATTCTAGCACCCAGAATCGTGAATTGGTTGAATCTAAAACCAGTTGATTTAAAGCAGACAATAGAACGTCTTTGCACTTCTTCAAACTTCGATTTGTATTCCAAATTTTCAATTGATTCTTAATGTTCATAAATTTGCATTAATAATTTGGAATCTTAGTTATGTAACCATATTCATTCTGGAGAAGAATACATCTCCATGGAATTTTCTCACTATCTTAAACAGAACCAGTACCATTCAGTTTAGTTCTGGTTCAATTCTAAAATTACATATTGAACCTTGTTTCATTATAAGATAATCATCGATTCTTGGTTCAACTTCCGTCTTCAATGAAATAAAAGCAAACTTCCAATGCATTCAATGGAATTAAAGCAAACTACTTGTTTGGGTTGTGATGCCAAATCCAATTCAACAATCTGGGCTATGATGAAAATGGGCTAAGCCCACTTGCCGGTATTACTTTTCCATTGCCCGATAACTCAAAAAAAGAAGCCCGTACCTGAACCCAATATATTGTGATATGTGTGCTGCTCTGGACCATTGATCATTTAATTGATATCAACGATGATGCCTTTGGGTATATATGGTATTTCAGATATCTAATTTTTTTTGTGATTTTTGGGTAGTGGTGGTTGTGATATTGGCTGCGGTGATGAGGAGGTGGTGGTGATCGTCGTGGTTGTGGTACAATGGTTGTTGGTGGGATAGCGTGGGTTGTGGTGTTTGTGACCAATTATTTAATTGATTGTGACAAATAAATTGGTTAATTTGTGACTAATAAATAATGTAACAAATAAATTGGATATTTTGTGGGGGGATTTTTAAAAATGTCCTATTCAAATCCTTCAAAACTTTTTTAGGCCTAACTTACTTCAAATAAGTTTTTAAGGCCTCTTTTATGTTAAAATGTATAAATTATCCTTTTCTATATTGTTGATATATCTTAGATGCCCTTTACTTAAAATGACTATAATATCATTTCAATAACATTTTCAGAAAAAAAGTGAATTACGAAAAACGATCGCAGTCATTTAAAACGACTAGAGTCGTTTTTCATTTCATAAAAATCCCGGGTTGTGATTTGCATGGTCGCGCCCAACTCACGGCAAGCAGAAAATCCATTTAAATCACGATCAAAAACTTTTTTTAAAAGAAAAATGACTTCAGTCATGTTAAACGACTGCAATCGTTTTTCATTTATTACTTTCGAGCATGAATGATATCTCACTTTTTATTATATATAATAGTTTACTAGATCAAAATTAATTCTAAGTCATGTACTTAAAATTGAATACAATATAATTGAACAATGTGCAGTAGAGCATGATAAAACTGTATATAACGAACTTCATCTTCTACTACGTTTAAAAAGCGAAACAAATTGAAATCAAATACGGTTTAGAAAGTTACATGTTTGATTAGCCTCTCATCTTATACATGAACTTACCGAAACCAATTGTAAGTCCCATGCTTAAATACTGATATGATATACTTGATCAATGTGTAATGAAGTACAATAATGAAGTTTCTCTTCCTATATCTTTTTAAACGAAATATGTTGAAATCAAGCATATACCATTTAGAAGTTTGAAAGGCATCATGTCTTTCATTATAAATGACAGTTTAAACTTATTCAAAATCAATTGTAAGTCATGTAATTAGAAATCGAATATGATATACTTGAATTGTGTGCTGTGAAACACAGTGAATTTAAACTTAAACGAAATATGTTGAAATCTAACACAATTTGAAAGTTTAAAAGTTTAATTGACATCCCATCTTTCATTATACATGAAGATTTAACTTATCAAATCAAAATATAAATCGTATGCATAAAAATTGAATGCGATATTTTTGAACAGTGTGTAGTGGAATATGATGATGAAGTTCACCTTCCTATACGATTTTACACAAATATGTTAAAATCGAACATAGTCTAAAAGGTTATAATTTTGATTGGCACGTCTTTCATTCTAAATTATGTTTCACTTATCGAAATCAATTGTAAAATGTATACTTAAAATTGAATATGGTTTAATTGAACTACGTATAGTTGAGCACGATGAGTTGTATATGACAAAGTTCATCTTCCTTTACATTTTGAATGAAATAGGTTGAAATCAAACTCATTCTAAAATGTTAGAAATTCAATTAGCTCTTTCATTATATATGATGGTTTAATTTATCTAAATCAATTATAAATTGTATACTTAAAAATCGAATGCGGTATACTAGAATAGTGTGTAGTGGAGCATGATGCCATATATATTACAATGTATGCTCTATGTTGTGAGTTTTTGTCATAATTCAAACCTAATTTGATTTTTATGAATGTTGGACATCTTTTTTCATGTTCTTTCATTTCATATAACAAATGATGAATGAAAAATGACTCATGTCGTTTAAACGATAGTCGTCTTCTATAAAACGACTACAGTCTTTTAAAATGACCGGAGTCGTTTCAGTTATAACAAGAAAACGACTGGAATCGTTTTTCAGATTCACATTTCGTTTTTTATTATATACTAGTTTTTCTATACATTTTGTAAATGAAATATTTTGAAAGTAAATTGAACACAACTTAAAATGTTATATATTATGATTTAACTTATAAGGTTATGTGTTTGATTGACATCTCGTCTTTCATTATACACGATGATTTAACTTAATAAAATTAATTATAAGTCGTATACTTTCAAAATGAACTATAAGTCATATATTTAAAAATCAATTATGGTATACTTGAATAACGTGTAGTGGAACACAATGAATTGTAAATAATGAAATTCTTCTTCATACACGTGTTTAAATGAATTATATTGAATGTATAGTTGAAAATGAATACAAAAATGATAATGAAAATTAGAATATGGATCAAACGTAAGCTTAATTACAAATTTGAGCTGAAATGGTAAAAATATAATAGAAACTTAAACTTGAAATGTCAACATCGACACAATTCATTACATTAAGGCCATCAACAATTAAAATGTCAACATCAATAACACGCATAACACCAAATATTCTTGAAGTCTAGTTCTTATTACACGAACATGAAATTAAAAACTGATTCTTCTCATCAAGTATGTATTTAGAACACATTCACAAGTCTCTTCCCTTTTGTTTCCCTACTGGACCATTGATGCTCATGAATTCTATATTTTTTTTATGTACATACCATAATCACCCCTGAAAAGAAATAGCGGTAAACAAAGTAAAATAACTAACTGAACATGAATAAGCGAATATTTAATTGTAATAAGAAACTTACGAAACAGATCATATACAAATATTGTCGCTCTGCAAATAAGAAGGTAAATCACTAAATGAAACAATCAACATTTCACATTCAAATTCTATACACTACTAACCAAGCCCTTATATGACATAACAAGGACTATTTAATTTGTCATCACACACACACACGAGACGTACTAAAAGGTGGCTGCAAAAGTAGCCAGATCAAAATTCTTCATCCACTCGCTCATCAATAAATGGACTCCTCGTGCTCCATTTCTAGTATTAAGTACTCTCTCTCAAATAATAAAAATTCCTATAATATCCCACATATCCATAGCAAATCTCCAGATGCGGACAACATTTCCACCCCAAAACCAGAAGCATCAAGAAAGAAAGAAAAAGAAGCACCAGGTTTCCATTTATTTCAACTAAGTAGACCCCCAAAATAATCATCATCAAATTAAACCAAATTTCAAAAAAAAAAAATTAAAATAGAGAGAGTAGAAGAATAAATATTTATCGCACTTAGATGGAGCCACCTGTAGATAGCTTGGATGTGAACAAGGTGAGGAAAGTTAGAACACTGAAAATGGAGATTCACTGGTGGGAAAATGAGGATTTGTTACCCATTCCCATGTTCAAACAGACAGAGAACTAAAAGCTCACTTACCTGTAATTGTTGCTGGCTAAATAAATGAAGAAAATCATAAAATTAAAGACAGCACATACTGCTGTAGGCAGCATTTACACCTTGAGAGCATTACATAGAGAAACTTTTGTGTGTTTGTATGACAAACATACCAGAGGAACAAATGTAAGTGTTATAATTGTAGTGATATCAAACCTGAATGCAGAAAGCGAGGCTTAAAATATTGTTAGCCAGTAAATCCAGAGCAATGGTAGTCATTATATCATTCGTGGGTGCGGCTAACTCTGCTTCTGTGAAGTATATCATGCACAAAAGAAGGTTCCAGGAATCGCTGCAACAATTGTGATCTCGTAAACTCAACCACCAAAGTTGTGCAACAAACGTTTTTAAAATATCATTCTATGTATTGCACGTAATATGTGTCAAAATTATCAAACAATAAGCTGAAATGAGAATTTAATCTTCTATCTAACATATATTCTTTAAAGTAACCAAATCACCATTATATTTATAACCGTTAGTAGTTTCAACTCATTAGGAATTGGCAAAACCATCATGACATGTTTACATTCAGAAGTTTATAATCAGAGAGACATTTTACCAAAAAAATACTTAAATTCATATAATATCTGAACAAGTATACACAAATTATGCATAGAATTAACACAGACGTCATCAACTAGCATTTATAAATCAAACTGCATCTTTCATTATTATTTAGTCAACAATTACAAACTCAGTTGACCAACTTAATCAGCATTCATTTTGACCAAAATTCAAGTTTCAACATTCAAACAACATAATTTCTTGGTAATGTCAGAGCATAACAAATGAATCCAATTACAGAAGTATGAACACCAGAACGTGGTGGGGATGGGGAAGGGAATCAGAGGGTTAAAACCTGCGACTAAAAGTTCTTACCAAAAGATTTGAAACTAAAATAGAATTTTCACAATTAACACCGTTCTCCTTCTTGTTCTTCTTCGTTGTTGTTTCACGTTGATGCCACTTCTTCTTCACTTGTGGATCATGTTGCTTGTGGACTGATTTCATTTTGAGAGTCATTGTTTTTGTTCAGGGTTGAAGGGCGGTACAAATGGAAAATAGAAAAGGAAAGCTTTTGTATTTTTTTTATAATAGATAAAATTGGTCAAAGGACAAAAAAAAATACACTTTTGGTTGGGTTAAACGGCTGAATGCCACTATTTTCACTATTTTGTGGCCAATAAATAATATGTAACAAATAACTTGTGAATATGTGACATACAAATTTGAGTCGTAATTTATAAAATTTGTGATTTATGACCAATAAATAAATTGTATCCTATAAAACTTTTGATTTGGGACTGCTGAATAAATTATGTCCTATAAAATTTTTCATTCATGATTGAGAAATAATTTGAGATCAATTAATTCGATAATTTGTGATTAAAATATTATAGAATTGTCATCTTAATATATTTAATTAAAAATATATATTTAATTAATTATTTTGTAAATAAACTATAATATATATGATTTTTGAAGTTTTAAAAATTGTTTCGTAATTTTGAAATGTGTCATACTTAGTCTCTTAGATATGAAATTTTCCCTAAAATTTATTCAACCTTTAAACCACTTATGTGTTGAGTTAGGCTAGGCTCTTACCAATTTATTAAAATATAAAATAAAATAAAACATAACCTTCAGTGAGATTTTTCAAATTGATAGATAAATAACTCTTTTTCATACGGAAAAATTACTTTTTTATGCCTGAAAATTAATTCTTAATACTTGATAATTAGTAATAATTTTAATATATATCTTTATTGTATCAATTGGAAGTTCATTTTCATTGTTTAGGAGAATAAAGCATCATGTATTTACATGTTAGTACGAGGGAAGATAAAAAGGAGAGCATTCAAATGATATGTGTGTGTTGACACATACATGTTTGAAGAAAATATATTTTTTAGTCGGTTCTATCTATTACGTTAAATTGAAAAAATCAACAACAAAACAAACAAAGACGTGCTAATTCTAGAAATTATTCTCGTGTCCACAGTGAACAAAATAAGACTACCCACTTGCTGATGTGGTAAGAGAATTATATAAGTAACGCTCTCTTTCAATGTGAGAACCATAAGTAGTAAGTGTTTTTCAAAGTGAACAAGATAAAAATTTTCAATGTGGACAAGAGAACATGAGTGTACTAATTATTACTTGCAAACATTACTTTTTCCTTAAAACTATCCCCAATGCCGTTGTGTTTTACATGAAGTGAATAAAGAGAAAAAGCAATGTTTTGAAAATGGTTCGACCTTGACCTTTATCTTCTTCGGGACAACGGCCTATATGGATTTACAAACAGGAGTGGGGTGGGGTATTTTTTAATGAGGTGGGTCTCATGCTCATGTGAGAGGCTTAGACAGACCTGGCAGAGCAGCATTCTTCAATATTATAACCACAAGTTCGTATCCGTCTTAAGTAAAGTATCTAACATTTCATTAGACTAAGAATAAACATAAAATTCCATCCAAAAGACACAATTTGAGGTAATACAACATAGACATGAAACTAAATATGAGAAAACACAGCCTCACTCAAATTTAAAAATAAAATTCACCGATAATTCAAGCTCTAGGCTTGGTTCTTCCCTCATTAGCTTGCTTGAAGAGCTTAGCTTGAGCTGCTGCAGCCTTGTTTGAGCTAAGTGCAGCTCCAAAACTATCCCTAACTTGCCTTGTTGTGTAAGGGAAGCTCCTGTGCACCATGGAGTTGAGTAAAGAAGCTGTGCCTTCCCTGTAGAGTGCTCCGAGCCCGTCAGGTCGGGTATTTGAAAGAGCTTGTAGCAGGTTGGTGCTGGATCCCAGCCCAGGTGGTCTAGCCACACCGAATGCTGCAGCAACGGTTCCCCACCAGCCGAACAGCCCCCAGATTAGTCCCGGATGAGTCCTCCAGTAACTACAGTTTACAAGACAAATAAGATAATAGTGTGTTGTAACATGATTCGTGGTGAGTCTGAGACCATCCAAAGTCTGTACTGTGTTTATTTTTATTATTAATAAAACATGCCAGCTAGAGTTGTTCTTATGAGAAAAAGATGAATAGTAGTACTTACTCGCATGTAAAAGGAGGTGAGTTTGGATCAAATGCGTATGGAGGTGATGGAAATGATGGAGTTCCAGGGTAGATTGGAGTAGTTGGAGTTCCGGGGTCGATAGGAGTGGTTGGAGGACTTAAAATGGAGGGTGGGCTCACAATGGTGGGTGTTGGAGTGGTGGGTGTAGTCGGGGTAGAGCTTGGAGGGGTGTTATAGTAACCACCACCACCTCCGGTGGGAGGAATAGGAGTAGTGTGGTGGTGCCCTCCACTTGGCGGGTTCCCGCAGTTGCCAGATGGTGGCGTGCCGCCATAGCTTCCTCCTCCATGTGAAGGCGTTCCATAGCCGCCACCAGAACCATGCGATGGAGGCCCGTGAGAGGGTGTTGGCGTTCCATGGCCGCCACCAGAGCCATGCGATGGAGGAAAGTGAGAACCTGTGTTACAACATGAAGATGTTAGTTTTGTCAACTTAGTTAGGACGTCCAGGTTCACCTACTGATTAAAAAAAAAAAAAAAAAATATTAACGGACTCGCAGGTGGAGTTCCAGTATCTGGGTCCGGAGAGTAATAGGTCTTTTGATCCTCAAACTTAGCTGAAGACATGACAGGAATGACCAAATTTTGAGCAAGCAATGCAGCTACGGTAGCCCAAAGGAGAACCGAAGCGTGTTTACTTCTTTTCCGCTCCATCTTAAATTCAAGAGAAAGGAATTGGAGAAGAAAGAGTGTTGAGTAATGAGAATTATCCAAAGGGGTGGAGCTGTGTATATAAAGAGTTATCAGAAGAAGTAAATAGAAACAGGTGAAGAAGTATGTGGTTAGTTGAAATTGTTGCAGCTGCATTTAAACTCTCATTTATATCTCACAATGTAAAATTTGAATCTGTACTCGATTTTATAGGCATGGGAGGAATTGGACTTGTCTAAAAAATTAAACCAACTTTCTACAAATTTTGAGAGGCACGTCACATGCTTTAGTTTCTGTGCACTTCTATACAGGCAAAGACCTCACTTTAGGTTTAGGAAGAAATTCTGACTCGAGAGCTAAGCTTGGATCACAAGTGGGCGGACCTAATAAATATTTAGATGCATAAACTTGGAATGGAAACAATAGTATTAACGAGAAAGAAGTGTTAATTTCACATTGTTTTTTTGGCATTATTTTGAACGGGGAAAAATTGCACCGTTTGTGCTCAAAGTATTGAGGAGTTGAAATATCTACGAACTCCCCAAGGACCCCAACCCAATACGTGTATATGGTTCTTTCCATTACCTCCTACACAAAACCCGAGAACCCCTTTCCTTGTTTTGCTTGTGATGGACACTTCGAGAGTAGAGAAGTTCGTGACTTTTTAGTTCTCGTTCTTTTATAGTCACTTTAATAAATATCTCATTTTTGAATGGTTGAATGAATGACAAATTTTGATGTGATCCGAGGAAGGAAATAAACTCACAAAGATCTAGCTCAACTTGAAAGAGAATTAAAGACAAGATCAAGAGTTATGAAAGATAAATCGAGAGCTACGGAGAATCAATGATACCATGAAATGAGTTGTCCAAGATGCGGAGGTCAAGAACTTGAGTGCAACAAGCCAAACAAGTTTGGTACATATTTTTCAAGCTTTGAAAGATATATGAAAAAACGAACAACGAGTATTAAAACGTGCATAATTTTTAGCTCAGATGTCGAATTTTTGTTCATGAGTACAATCCGAAATCAGCACGAAATTCTACACAAGAAAAATGAGGGTTCAATTTTTTATGCTATGTGACCGCAGGCAGCTTTCGAGACAAAATTGAAGGAAATAAATGTTCTATGCGACATCATGGAGCAACTTCGAGACAAAATTTCTAAATTCGCAAGATTTTTTATTTCGACTAGAATTCTTATTTTTTGTAACTTTTTTATATTCTTAGGAGTTTTAATCATTTTTAACTATGTTTTATAGGTTTAGTATAAATATTTTGATTCTTCTTCGTTGTAAAAAATCATGACGTTATTGAAATAAATCGAAAGGCTATTATTGCTTTCAATCTTTGTTCTTCTTTGAACAATTCGAATTTATCAAGAATATTTTTATGGCGTTCAACACCGGGTGCGATTCATGGAATGTGTAATCAAGAGGTCAACAAATCCTTGTATTGCATTGGTTGCTTGGTTCAAATTACAAAATCGAGATTATTTTTGGCTTTCTTGGGTTCAACAATCTTGTTGTGGATTTTGTAGTCAACGTTTCTACATTGTTCTCATCAACATTCCACAGGGAACTAGGTACTACAAACTTGAAAAGTCGAGGATGAATTTGTCATAAAAAGTTAAGTGACTCGTTTGTACAAATTAAATTGATTGAGGACCTCCACTGAAACTTGTCGAATTTTACATGTTTGTTTCAACTTTCAACTTCAACATCTAAATGAATTAGGGACAACCTTATTCTTTGCAACTCATATTTTCATTAAAGACCAGATACTACATGCAATTATATTGATAACTAAAATATATATTAAGGTTACATTTGACGCATTAGATTAAACCATACAAGGAATCTAGTATAAATTATATTACTAGGTGGTATTACTGTGGATTAAGGTCATTCAAAAAAATGTCATTTAATACATCTTTTGTTATCAACCTAAATCCGCTTTCAACCTTTTTTATTATGTTCTACGATTAATAATGCAAATGACTATCTTCTAAATGAAAAATTAAGAAATATTATTCACTTTAAGTCAGCATAACAACATCTACTTTATACGATCAATAATAATTTTATTCTAGATTTCTTATATAGTCTAATATGGTGCGCTAAATATAGGGATGTCAACGAGTTGAGTCGAGTCGGCTCGCGAGCCGAAATTTGAGGTTTGGGCACGACTCGGGCTCGATGGTGCATGTTTTTTTTCGAGTCGAGCTTTTACTCAATCAAAAAAATGAGGCTCGACCCAAACTTTCGGCTCGGACTTTTCCGAGCCGAGATGGGTTTAAGGTAGCACCTTGCTGCTGCTGCTGCCTTTTTTTTTTTTTGTCTCGAGTTCGTGGGCAGACTTGGGCTCGGCCCCGTGCCCTAATAGGGGATTGGCTCAGACGGTCCGAAACAACGAGCCAAATTATCATCCCTAACTAAGCATAACCTAAACAAAAAATTCATTTGAATTACCTTTTTCTTATATAATTTCAACTATATTTTGAATATGGACAAAGTCTTACATGTTTAACGTCTCTATATAATCGTGATATCTTTGTAATATTAAAAGAAATTTTGTCTTGATGCCGTATTAAGCTGATAAGGCGATACAAAGGGATGCTAATAGCAACCCTGGATCAAATTCATCACTTATCTTGTCGACTACTGTTTAATTAACATCCGCAAAATAAAAGATAATCAGTTTAATAATGTCGGCATTGAAATCCCAGAATACATGGTAAGCTAACCAGGAATGGAAGGCTACCTTTAATTTCACTGATGGGAATGGCAGAGAAGTAGGTGAAGAGAGTGTCACATTAAATTCTGATAGTAAATGAGGCAACAGCACTTCTATATATCATGCAGGTCCTTGGGATTCTGGGCTTCTTCGTCCTTCGCAAAACCTCTCTTTTGACTAATTTTTAAATTTTTTTTTTTTTTTTTGGGGTAATTTTCAAAAGGAAAAGAAAAAAGGTTCCTTCTCTTATTGTCTGTCAGAGAGACAGCTAGCCGTAGTTATATAGTGGAGCCCTCCTCAGCATTTTTTTATTCACAGATGGAACCCACGACTTGTGAGAGACTGTCACCCCTTCGATCAGTTCAGCATTTTCCACATATAGAAAAAAGGTTCCTCCTCTTATTGTCTGTCAGAGAGACAGCTAGCCGTAGTTATATAGTAGAGCCCTCCTCGGCATTTTTTTATTCACGGGTGGAACCCACGACTTGTGAGAGACTGTCACCCCTTCGGTCTGTTCAGCATTTTCCACATAAGGAAACATGTTGACGCGTAGAAGTAGAACACGTTCGCTACATACAGGGATGGATCCAGAATTGGATCTGAAGCCAAGCTACAAAATTTCTAACTAGGCTAATACGCGAAAAAAAAATAAAAATAAAAATAAAAATAGAAAAAAAAAAAGTTTACACATAAATTTTTTTTTTTGCGCTGGGAGAGGGACTGGGCTACAGTCCTGCCCAGTCCCCCTGGATCCGTCCCTGGCTACATAGTATTAAATAATATTGAACAATATAATAACTTCTTGTTTGATCTCCATTATTTTCGAAAATATTTTTTTCTCTTCTTTTCAATCACAATTATTCAATAATATAATATAACACGGAAATCAAAAATTTCCTTATTTTTTAACTACATATTTTTCATCAATCTATTATTTTAAAATACATTGTTTCCTAAAATGGGATTCAAAGAGACGTTAAATAAGATTTTAACTTTCTTTTCTTCTTTAATACAATTTTCCAATGGGATTGGATTTACTCAGGCTCTTAGTTAAGACGGACAAAAGAAAACGTAGACTGAAAGTGTCATCGCATGATCATCAACTCAATCCAGGGTGTCTGTAATTTCGATAGATAATAATACAAAACATTGGTTTGATCGGTTGACAAGAAGATGCTATATTGTAGTAGAACATGTTTGGAAACAAAAATTTACTACAACCGAGCATACTACTACTAAATTCCTAATGTCATAATTAAAGTTTATGTACTAATTCTTTTTTATTTTTCAAATTAGTGGAGAACCAATTTCCAGATTACTTTTAAGTAATGTTCAATTGGATTGAAATTGGAGTTTAATTTTGTAATTATGAGATTTTTTATTTTTATAATGCAATATATTTCAATACAGACTTCTGCAGTCTCAACCAAAAAATAAATAAATATTATGACATTATTCTATTTAAAATAGGAATAGCAATGGGACGAATTCGGGGAGGAGTAGTATCCTGGCGCCTACTCCGCCTCATCCCAACCCCACACCTTGCCCCGCCTTGAATGGGGCGGGGCGGGGCGGGGCGGGGCGGGAGTTTGCTTTACTATCCTATTTATTTATTTATTATTATTATTTACATTTTCAAATATTCGAGTTATATTATTATTAGAGAATAAAATACAAATTCAAAATTTTGAGTTATGCTATTATTCAAAGTTCAATCCTTAACCTAAAACCTAAAGGTCATTCCATATATTTTTAAAATTTTTCTAATTTTTTCGATCAAAATATTATAAATTGGCTTTAATTATGTAATTTAATTATAATAAAAAGATTGGATGACCGAATTTATAAATTATATAAAACAATTGTTAGTTAGGTAAAAATTTAAATTGATAATTGTATAATATAATTGTTGGATTAAAAACATAATATGAAATTGTAAATACATTCAACAATATTTTTAAAACTAACAATTTATCAAAATTCTAGTTTAATCAACCCGTGACAAAGAGGCGCCCCATGCCCCGCCCTGGGAACCCATCGGGGCGAATTTTTTTGACCCCGTTCGAGACGAGGCGGGATGAATTTTTTTGCCACCACTAATTAAAAACTTCAAAGAATAATTCAAATATAGGGAATGACCTGATATTGGATTAGACTAGTTATTCCAAAAGTTTCGCAAATACCATATCACACCTATATTGTAATTTACATTTGATGAGTAATACTATTTATCACAATTAGTGTTAAAATAATAATTTAGATGACATTAAAAGCACAATTAAATAAATAATTTAATTTCACATTTCATTGAGTCTATGACACTGTAACACTTAGCCCCTGTTTGAGTCCATAATTTAATACTATTCCCTTTTTGCTACAGTACAAAATAATAAACAATGCAAAATTGTACTTGCTTTATATTCATTGCGATCCCCACTTCTGAAACCGTCCCTTCATCCAAAATTGTAGCCACCTTTTTTTGACTTTTCCAAATTTGGTTTTATTCATTTCCAGATTTGTCAACGGTTCTTGGAAATAATGTTGACTAAAAAAAAGTTCGCAGGAGTAGCTTTTGTCCAATTGAATTTACCAACCATTGCTGGCCATTAATTATGCTCACAACCTCAGACCGAATTGACAGCTTCACAGGCAGTACTGCAGAAAATACAAAAATTGCTAAAAAAAAAATGAAAGAAAAGGGGCTCAAACAGGGGCTTAGTTTGATATTATAACAGTGATGGTACTAGATAACATTATTTATATTCAATTTTGCTAAAGGGGGTGGGGGGTTCGGTCACCCCTTCGATCGGAAAATCTGGCACCATAGCAAAGCCCATTTATATTTAATGGGTGATTCCCAATTTTTTCTATTGTTAAGTGAGCGCTTCACTAAATTGTACAACAAACTAGTGCTACAGGTTATTACTTTTTAATTTGAACGCCGGAGTTATGATTGACAGTTCATGAGGAGGTAATATAATCTTCCTTATTAATATTGTTTGGTAATCTCTAAACTACCTTAGCCAAACGACTAGGGGTGCACATGCATGAGATGTACCAGGCAATTAGGCATGCATTCACAGAATTGGCAAAAAAAAAAAAAAAAAAAAAAAAAAAAAAATTAATAATAATAATAATAATCAAAAGGATAAAAGAACATTGCTCTTTATTTGTCAAGCAATAAATGAAAAAGCATGAGATATGCTTCCCAAAATATGTAGAACAAATTCATTTGCATCTACAAAAAATATTCGCAAAAAAAAAAAATTAACCTGTATCTTAATATAATCGTTATGGCATTCCTCATGGTACTGGAATACCAGTTCAAAATCGAAGTGATACCATGCAAGGGTCTTAGAAGGGATTTTCGCTCACCTGATTAGTCTCGGGTCGAAGTTTTTGAGGGCAAAGAGTGCAAGAGGACATAGAAAAGGAACTGGTTGATGTTATTGGAAAGAAGAGGGAATGAAAAGACAGCCAGGATTGCCAATAAATGTCACTCTCAATGTTTCATTAAATAACGAGTAATGCTATTCAACGCCAGTGAAGTTCAACCAGCATTATTATTAAATAACACCAATTATGTAGAGGGTAGTCAAACCCGTTAAACAAACAGATAATAACATAGTATATCCTTAGGAACAACCAAAACCATAACTCCAATTTGATTAAACATACCTTGACTTGCATTCAGTAAAGAATGCGAAAAAATCTAAGCATAAATTTGGGAATCAAAGCATTACCTCCTCCGAGAAAGACATCATCAGTTGGGGATCAAAGATTATCTCCATATCAAGTTTTCAACGAAGTAAATTACTTATCGTTAGTGATATCAAATCGTCCATGAATTCTAAGACAGTACTTTTTTTTCATAACACTAATGCACAAATGAACACGAATTGTGGAACTGTGGAATAAACAATAAAGAGGAGTGCTGATGCACCACTTCAAGTAAGTTCTGCAATGATTCAACTGTATCATGAATGAAAAAATGTTGGCAAAATGTAGTCAATTAACGGCTACCTGAATCTTTGATTCAAAAATAAATATAAAATAAAATAAATAAATAATAATAATAATAATAAACAATTAACTACGAAAAATTGACTTTTCTTAATCATAAATGACATTTAGAGTGGTACATCTTTTACACATTTCCCAAGATCTGGAAGAAGCCTGTGATTGATTGTCTTCAACCCTTGTCCGGACCATCGATTCACAAGAGCCACTTCAAGAGACCTCACCTGAAAAGATTTTGCTTTCTCACATCAAAATCAATTCTGTAATAAGCAGAACTTAAGCTCTATTTCAATGACTTGATTCTCCAAATGCAACAGTTCCCAGGACAAACAAATCTTTAGGGTCTGTTCGTGTAAAATTATTAGTCACTTTTTAGAAGGAATAGTAATGGGAAACGGGTAGTACTTATGAAAGTGTGATTGAAATTAATGTTTGACTTTGATTGGATAGAAAAGGGAAATTTTAGTAACTTTTTAGTAAAGCCAAACAAATGTCAATCTGCTTCTACAACAAAATACTAACAGACATATTCCTAGTGGATTTGAAGTCAGCTACATGAATCACTTTCCAGCACTTTGTTCAATCCATTGCCACATCTATCAAAAGATCCTATGAATTAAATTCTTTGTAACCACATTAGACCATGCTCACTTGTTCATCTCACCATCTTTAACTTGTCCAATTATGAAACCATCTTTTAACTTGTTTACATGAGTTTCTTTAACCTATGCAAGACATGCTCCAGCTACAAAAGTCGCCATTTTATCTGCAATCTGTTTCTCATTATAACTGTATTTGAGTTCAGTTCTCATTGTTCATTTCTCATTTGTCAGTTAAACTCTGAATGAATCTAGATACAGATAGAGCACAAGATCAGGTAACAAGAATAAATAATAATACTTGTGTCCAAAATACCATTTTTTTAATTTAATTAATTTATTAATTGTTTGCCAGGCACCTATTCTTTATTGATACTCCATTTTAATATTGATGCAACTAGTCTCCTATCCAATTGATTCATTATATACATATTGGAATATATAATAATTCTAGCAAATAAGCATGTAATCTCTTCGTGTAGTTATAGTATGTATGGAGGAATCAGACAGACCTATAAACAATACATTTAGCAATTAGAAAACTTAAACCAACTTTGAAAGTCTATCTTGTAAGCCAAGTGACTGTTTGAAAATTCTCAGAATTATGTAATTTTGTCTGCAAATATTTGCTAGTAGTAGAAGAGGTTCAATTAGATGGACCTCTCCAAAATCGTATATCCTGTAAATGATAGATAATTCATGACACGGGACTTTGCTGCTCTCCCAAGAGGTCTGAAGTAATAAAATATTGAATGAAGAGTTAAAAATGTCTATTGAGAAAACCATCATTCAGAGGTAAAACCATCATTCTGAGGTTGTTCCTATCTGCAGACTGTGGTTATAACATCTCTAATTTCCACTAGTATTTAGGAGAAAGTAAAAACTTGCAGAACAGCCTTTCAAATCCAACTCAGATGATTCTACGAATAAATTGATTTAGAATTACTTAGAGTAAATCTAAGTGATTTTGGTAAGATGGAGCATAAGGGGGTTATATGCAAGCTTCAAATAGTGTTTTTCATGCATTCGCATTGTGCAATAATCAATTATCAAAATTTTGGCGCTCCTTCCTTTATTAGTTCCAAGAAACAATATACATTCTTGACATCAAAACCAATCTCCAACATTATATTTTCATTTTGGAATGGAGATATTGTGGTTTTCCAACAAAAGCATGGAAGATCTAGCCCCAGCTTGTGTCTGGAAATGATGATTCTAACATATTTAATTTCGCAGAACTTATAAATGTATCCTCTGTAGTTATGCAATGTAAATGAGTTCATAGTTACTTAGTGATAATCACGAGACGAGTGAGTAAAAGACTTTGTAACACGAAGATATTAACACGGTGTCTCAGCAATCGTCAACTCACAGTTACAAAAGAATTTTGAAGGTTCAATGGTACTCTATTTATCAAAGGCGAAAAGGGTTGCTCAGGCAGCACAGAAAGAAAAAATTTGAGAAAAACCAACCTGCTGTACGATCAATGGCTCCCCCTCCAGACTAAGTGGTTCAGTCAATATCGTGAAAAAACCATTTCTATTTCCATAAACAATATCCGTGAAGGGCCGATCACCCACCTATCATTTACATAACAAGTTTATTGTGCAATGAAATGGCTAAAAGAGAACAGACATAACAGAAAAGGAACAAGAGCATAGATTAATTGTCTAAACAAATCTCATTACCATGATAAGTCTTGAAGACTCAGAACCAAAGTGCTTCTCAATTTCTTCAGCAGTTCCAGCTGGCTTCTTAACCCCTAGATTGGACAAATAATCAAAGAAAACACAAAAAAAAAACATTAATCAATACTATTCCAATGTCTAAATGTGTGCATTACCCTAAATCTTGATTGATATATTTAACAGAGTCCACCAAATCAAATGCATACCCACAATACAAGAAATTTGAGAAATAAGACAGTTAAATGACAGCTTTCTAGCTAATGAAACGAAACGAAACTTACTATGCCTAATCACTTTTATTCCGATAGCATCCTCAAGAACTTTAGCTTTTGTACCATCAGGGTCATACTCATATAGTCCTATAAGTTCACAATATAATAGAAAAACATCAGACAATTGATTAAACAAGACTAACAACCCTTCAAAACAATAAAATTAGCCAAAAATTAAAAAATAGGCTTCATAAAAATTACCTGCAGAGTTACTGAACACTGCAATATCATTACCAAACAATGATTTACACTTCTCTATGGATGATCCGAGGGGCTCCCACAAGCTCAAAGAGTAAGGAAGAGTAATAGTATTATCCTTATCAAAGACTACACCTTTAAACCCTCTTTTCTTCAATTCACCCCAATCAACATGCCGTATATCAGGCACAGAAACATGTGGGATTGCCAAGTGCTTGTCTTTGGACAAAATTCCCACAGAAGAAGCAACACCTTCCAAATTAATTCTTTGACCCAAGAAAGCTTTGAAATCTGTCCACCACATCTTTGATGAAATGCCCAAAAGGCAATCTATATCACTTTCTGGCTCCCTTTCAATCTCCCTAAATTGGGCCTTTGGGTTTTCAATTGAAGAGTAAAATTCTTGGCATAATTTGAGATTTTCTTGATCTGGGTCGTTTATTGGATAACGCTTCTGATTCTTTTCTTGATCTTCGCTACAACTGTTTGCTGCGGTAAAAGTGAAGAAACTGTTGTTAATGCAGAGCTTTTTTGAGAATTTTGCAGAGATTGTCTTCTTGTTTTGGAGGTGGTGATTTGGGGAGAACAAATGTTTAGGGACAGGATAATAGCAGCAAGTATGCCATGGAGAAATTGAAGTGGACTGCATAATCAGTTGAACTTGAACTGAACATAGATTTTTGTAATTATTATTATTATTATTATTTGGATAAATTAATGAAGATTGGGACTGGTTTTGGGGGATTTTCAATTGACAAGTGGGGCTTCAGCCTAAATGCCACATTTCTTGTATTGTTCATATCGATGCTAATAATGTAATTTATTGTTTATGGTTATTATGTGGAGCCTACTTTAGATCCTATGGCCAGCCCAATAAGAAAATATTACTCTCATTAAAGCCCAATTAAGTTCAGCCCCCTGTTTGGACTCCATTTTTTTCAAAATTATTTTCAACCACGTGACAAAAAAATCAAAAAAATCGGTCAAATCAATCAAACTGAACCGATTCGGATTGATTTGTCATAAGTAATTGATTTGGTTTGATTTTCTTTTAAACAAAACTATGATGGATTGATTCGATTATACTTTGAAGCATCAAACTGCTGGTTAATCGAACCAACCCAACTCATTTACATGTTTGCCTTCTTTTTTATTTTTTTTTAAGAAAAAATAAATATCAAAAGATAAGCTATAATCTCATAACTATATTTCAATTAACTCTAATATATAATGTCGTCGATAAGTAATATCATTGAAAATTTCATTTAACAAACTCATTATATTCTACTTAACCTTTTTTTCTCTACTCAGGTAGGCATGCTACATAATGCATAAAAAAAATTCCTAAAATTTTCATTGATGTGTCTCTATTAACCTGATTTTATTTGTTAGTTAATAATTCTTGTAATATAAAGTTAGTTACTTTAGTTCTTGCAATTTAAGTAATTTTTTTTAAAAAAAAAATTAATTTGGACTAAAAGTTCAAACCGACTAATCAAACCAAACTGATTTGGTTTGGTTCGGCTTGATTCAAAAGTTAGAGTGAGTTGGTTTGAGTTGAAATTCATCAAAATCGACTAATTTGATTTTGGTTTCGGGTTGGAGTCGAAACCGATCTAAACCAAATCACGCTCAGGCCTACTCTCACACGTAAATCCAAAAAATTTCCTTATTTTTTAACAATACATTTTCTAAAAAAATCATTATTTCATTAGCCAATGGGCAGAATACAATTTTATTTTTTTTTTTTTTTTTTTTTTTTTTTTTGGTATACTGCAAAATTAGAACATAAACCCAGTTTAAAGGAAAGTACGATGAATGTTGAGAATTCTTGCTTTTAATAAGTTACAATTATTGTAACATATTGTTAATTCTATTATCGCGTAAGTAACTTTTTTGATAATTTGAATTCGACAGTGTTAGTTGAGTTATTAGTTACCAGTTCAGATATAATGATCGATTTGCTATTTTTCTGTAATTCATATTACACTGTATAATAATCATATTGCATCCTGCATTGTTTAACTTTTTTAATTATAAATTTACACATGAATAACCATGTTATTATAACCCTGGTTATTATTTTCTTCATATATTTATGTGATCGTTTTCATGTAGTTATGAACTCCGGCAATGTATATTGAGGATCATAACGTCATTAACACATATTTGATAGGGATTAAAATTTAAATTATAATTTAAGTCAAAATTAACAATTAATTTTAACAATATATTTTATGAGATCCACAACTTTTCAACCATACATTTCCAACTTTTATCAAAATTTACTAAAAAATTGATTTTAATTTTTCGGGATAGATCCTCCTCATAAAATTGACACACTTATTTGACAAATAATCGTGACTTTTAATTTAAGTCAATTTAATGCGCAATATCTTTTGGATCTCAAATAGTTATAACAAACTCTCTAATGATCTTAGTGAAATAAATACTGAGCGTTTGATTGACTTAAATTAAAGGTCACGATTATTTGTCAAATAGATATTTCAAATTTATGAATAGGAGGATCCGTTCCGTTAATTTTTATCAAATAGGTGCTAAGCACTACAAATTTCACCACCTGCTTACACACCTCCTTAAGCTACCACATGCCAAACTCTAACCTTCTCCATCATTGTACCAAAATTAATGAATATATCAACATCTTTAGTATTATTGAACCTGAATTAATTCATCTTTAGTATTATTGAACCTGAATGATTAATATAATAAATAAAACTTTTAACTTTTTTCTATGTAATGAACCTGAATGATTAATATATATATATATATCCTTGATCACAAAATATCAAACGTACAATCCCTTGTGTTTCAAGATTATTGATTTTTCTGTCTCTCTCCGAACCCACAAAAATGTCATTCTCCAATTGTGCTAGGGCTCTTAGGCTCTCAATGTTCATGACTTTTCTGTAGGCTGCCATGGCCGATATCTTCTCCCAAGATGTTGATATCAATTTTGGCGGTCCAGATACTTGACCGCGGCCAAGTTCTCACATTGTCCCTTGATAATAGTTCGGGTTCGGGATTTCAGTCCAAAAATGAGTACCTATTTGAAAGGTTTGACATGCTACTATACCTGGAAATTCAGCTGGTACTGTCACCACATTTTATGTAAGACTTGCATTTATTTTTGTTTAAGTAATAAATATAAATATTACACCATTTTCATTATGGGGCTTAAATTTTTATATAAGGTGGTTAAATATAGTATTAGAGGATGCAAATGGCGACCCTAATGATCAAATAATTTTGCAGCTAAATATTTATTTCATTTCCAGTTATCATCTCCAGCTAGTCCAGGCCATGATGAGATAGATTTCAAGTTCTTGGGAAATGCTTCTGGTCAACCATATACAGTTCACACTAATATTTATGCCCAAGGGAAAGGTGATAGGGAACAACAATTTTGCCTTTGGTTCGACCCAACATCAACCTACCATACCTACACCATTCTTTGGAACCCGCTACGAATAATGTAAGCTATTCATTCACCCCCTCAATTTTCCTGATCATAAATTTCTTGGTGGACAACATCCCTATTAGGGTTTTCAACAATTATGAAGCAAATGGAGTCCCATTCTTAAAGAATCAGTCAATGAGAGTGTAGCGTAAATCTTCTTCTATTGATGGATTCCGGGCTCAGATTAAACTTACCAATCAATCAACCAATCAATCCAAATGACCAACCCTATGGTTGCTTTCTTCTTCTCTTACCCACAAAGAGACAATAATATGGTGGTGATTTGCTAGAGCCACTAAGGCAAAGAGAAAAGACAACAAAATGGGGAGCTCTTTTTCTCTCAACAAGGGGGAAGCAAAAACACACGTGAATGAGAAAGAGAAGGGAAGTATATATATGTTAGGTTAGGTTTCTTGACTTGGACCAATGTCCAATAAATGGGCTAAAACAAAGTAAATAGGTCAAGACATAAGACAATCGTTCTATAGGTGAATTTGGGTCAAGACAACATTAACACAATTAAGCTGTTACTAGTGGCCCACATTGTTTTCGGGTCAACCATATGGATTGATTGATTGATATTTATTTCACTTATCAGCCGAAACCTATGAAATATAATTCGACACTATTTAATATAATTGTCCGAGATTTATTGGGTATCAAAACTCAACAGAGAGTATGCGCAAGCTTATGGAATGCCAATGTCTGGGCAACACAAGGGGCCGAGTGAAGAGCGACTGGACAAAAGCCCCATCGGGAACCTTTTTTTACAATGCCAATGGCTGTATTGCCGGCACATCGGGAAATTCTTGCAACGGAATTTTGAACAATGCAAGCTTGGAAAAATCAGGGACTTGATGCCGTTGCCAATGGCAGAAACAGGATTCGATGGGTCCAACATAGTTACATGATCTACAATTACTGTGCTGATGTTAAAAGGTTCTCTGGGAGGCTCCCGAGGAAATGCAAACTTTCTAGATTCTAGGAATACGCAATATCAAACCTTATCTTTTAAAAATAAGATCATTAATGATATTTTCATTCTCCGCATGAATGAAATAATCATTGGAGCCTTCAAATTAATTTCCTCTTGTTTTCTGAATAAAAGAAAATATTGTGATGCAGAATTTTTTTTCTTGGATTATATAATATATGGAAGGGCCGCTTTATTGGGAGGGGAACTGTATTAGACTTGTTCGTTTTGATTTGCATTTGCAAAAGGAAGTGAAAAAAGATAAATTCCACATTCTTCTTGTGGTTTGGTTGCAACCACCCTTTGCATTTTGAAAATACAAATGCCCACAAACAAACATTACATTATGCAGAGCATGTTTGGCCAATTTTAATTCTTATTAAATAAATACTTTTTTTTTTTTGGAAAATGAAAACATAGATAACTTATTCAATAAGTTAGTCAAGAGTTTTTTTAACACTTAAAAAATGCATTCAATTGAATCATATCGTGCCAAACAAGAGGTGCAAAAAAGTTTGGAATGGCTATATTGTTCCCTTCTAGAGAGGTGAAGCAGCGAGATCCTGCAAAATAAAGCCAAGGGGAGCAAGCGAAAATTGTGATTGTACATCCCAGACCATTTGTTGAGCATCACACTCAACAACTAATAGCGGAATCCATGACTTTTAGCAACAAGAAGGCCAAAGAACTAGAGCCTCTGCCTACTGCTGGTTCAAATATGCAATCAATCGGGGCACCAAAAGCAGCCAGAATCACTCCCAATACATCCTTTATCACCGCCCAACTCCTATAAACTCCTCCCACACTACAGCATCCGTGTTTAACTTCAGCATTCCGCAGGTGGCCTCCTCCATTAGTCCGTCCCTTGTCTTGCAAGTTGTCTCAGTAAAATGTTGTTTAACTATCCTAATTTGGTGAAGTTAATCCACATGATGCTTGATATGATGAGCCATATTCCATAAACATATACATTTCTGACTTGCTCATGTATTGTAATAATTTCATAATGGATTGAAGATGTTGCTGAAGTTTGCTTCACAAATCTCAATAATATAGTCATTCCTCCAATTTTTTATGAATAAAATAATATTATGTCATTATCATCTCTTAGGTAATGAAAATTGTATTTTACATCATTCCAATATCTTTGAGTTTGTGCAAACCTATATTTTGCAAAGAAATTTTTAGAAAAAGTTATTCTGGTTGAGTGCAATTTGTATGATAGATTAATGCTTCAATTGCACTTAGGTATTATACTTCATGACCAATTGGGAGAAATTGATCTTTTCTACATTAAGTAATCGAACGATCATAGGTACCAGTGAATGTGTTTTATTCATATAAAAGCATTTTAATACATTTTCTATATATGAAGATTGATGAACATATATTCCTTTTTGGAAATGTTCAATTTTTCAACCTTAGACAAAATTTGGTTGCATTCTTAAATCTTTCATCTCAAATTCATTTTTCAAATAATTTACTATTTTGTTAAGCATTTCAAGAGTTCATATTATGATCAAATCAGTAACATAAATTGACACGATTAAAAAATTCCATATCTATTTTCTCTATGAAAATAAATGGACATGTCATCGTTTTTATAATCATCTTTTAACGAATATTTCTTAATGTGATTATACCATACAGTTCAGATTGTTTTAATGCATGTAATAATATTTTCAATATGGTTGAACACATAAATATTTTAGGAAATGAATCAATTGCTTTTGACACTTTAAATCGTTCAGTGACTTTTACGTAAGTCACTAATATATAGTTACCACATCTACAAAGCGCATGTTGAGCCATTTTAACACATACAAATTATTCAAACATCAAAGTGTAATAGTATCCATTATAATAAAATATTTTTTCTCGCTTTTAAATACTTTTAGAATTTTTTTTTATGTTAAAATACATTACAAATCCTAAATGGATTATATTTTAAAGTGTTTACAGGTCCAAACACTTTTCTTTACTCCAAAGAATTCAATTTCGCATACAAATTTATTTTCATTTTTGGCTAATAATTTCTACATCACATTCTTAGATGGATCTTGCTTTAATATCTTTGCTATTATCAAATAATATTAAGCGCCACAAAATTTGTAGATAAATATTTCGTTTTGATTAAATATATTTTCTTTAGTAACATAACTTTATCGAGATTAGTTTATTTTACAAATTTTAAGGACATGAAATTCTTTTCGGGTTATTCGAATATTTATTTCTTGTGGTCTCTTCAAGATCATTTCTTCAATAGGATCATCTTGATTATTTGTTCCATTATTTCTTCTTTCTGGAAATTTCGTCTTCAAGATCGATTTGTCTAACATGCTTCGGGCATGTGCGCTGTTCAACTAGAAGATCAATTAAAATTGGAGGACTTATAGTTGGCATATGTAGCTCTGTTAGTATTATATTTGGCGACTATTATTTGATTGCTCCCCTATTGAGAGTATAATTGTCTCATAAACAATGACAATTGACAAATCATACCGTAAAGTATCACCCGTTAGTAATTACTTCGTATAGAAGGGATTTAAGACTACAAGTCATGTTCCAAGCACTTGGGGGGGGGGGGGGGGGGGGGGGGGGGGGGGGGGGGGAATTAAAATAAAAAATAACAATTTTTATAAGAGACTAAAAAAAAAAAAAAAAAAAATTTGTTAGCTCAATGACATAAATATGATTTTTTTTTTCTCAAGAGAAATGTTCAAGCAATTTTTTTCACAAACTTTGGGTTGTGAGTCAATAATAGACTCACTTGTGATCATCTAGTAGATGCATCTTTTAAAATCATAAATATTTAAATGGTCTAATTAGAAAGTAAATGTGTAACGACATGGATTATACTCAAACCGTTAGCTTACGTACTGTCCGTGAGTTAAGTTGAATCCTGGACAACTTGTCCAATTGGTACAAAAAGTCAACTTAAGTTTTTCATATGATAGAGGTTTTGAATTCAAATCCTGGAGGACGCGACAGAAAGTCGTGAGGGGTAAGTGGGCTATGCCCACCCCAAAGCGGATAGTACGTAAGCTAACGATTTGGGTACAGACCCAGATCGTTACAAAAAAAAAAAAAAAAAAGCGTCCAATTGGCACCAGGATTTAACTTAAGTCTCATATGATAGAGGTTTTATGTTTGAATCTTGGGGAACGCGACAGAAAGTCGTGAGATTGTAAGTGGGTTCTGTCCACCCGAAAATGGACAATACGTAAGATAACGATTTGGATACAAACTCGGGTCATTACAGAATGGGCCCATATATGTCAGCCTTAAAAATTCTAAGAAAGGAAGGAAATCAATCTGAACTTTAGCTACCGAAGGTATCTTGACCAACATACTCTTTGAACAAACAATACACGAAAAATCATTTTATTGAAGAATCTTTTTGATCTTCAATATGAAGTTATTCACATCATTGTTAGTCTGTGATGGTCTAATCAGACATACCAAGCAATAAAAACCCTAAGAAAATTTGAACTTTTAGTTCAGACAATATTTGTTTAATTTACTAGTATTTTTCATAGTACATGTTTATATCTCGAAACATAGCAGTTCCCATTTTGGTTTAACTCAGACCAAATTAAGATTTTCAAATCTCTTATAACAGAATATGCTACGACGCGATAGAAACAAATACAGTGATCAAGTTTTATATTCATAACATTTAAAGTGAGACCTTCTATTTTGAATTCGTTAATTTAGAATGAATGAGATCTATGCCTTCGTTCTCGCTCAAATTAAAGCTTAGTCTGCTAACTCAAGCTAGTCGCAAGTCAAGCAGAGCTCTAGTGACACGCAGAAAGGAGAGTTAGATTGAAATGCAAAAATGAATCTCAAAATGGTCTGCTAGGAGCAGGATTGCGACTTTGTAGGTTTCCAATATAAGGTCATGAATATTTATTCTTCTGAAGCTTACGATCAAATTAGCAGAATCTGATAAGCTACTAATGTTAGTTTCCTTTTTAATTCATTTCTCAATCATTGAGTTACGATAAGTTGAACTAAATAATTGGTCAAACAACATGTACATAACTAATATCATTTTACATAGTTTAAACACAAATATAATTTTTAGAAGATTTTCCATTTTCTTCATAAAGTGTGGATGATGTCAAATACTGTTTCGAACTCGGCCATATTTATGTAACATTCACTTCAAAAAATGGAGTAGAACTAATAGAACGAGATTCATATATTTAGTCAAAAACTTCTTGTTATGTTCAATCACAATGATTGCATATCAATTTACCCAACAACTATTTTAATCAAACATTATATATTTATATTACCATACAATATTCACTATTGACCTGATAGAATTTCAATAGAAAGTTTGCATACAAATATTGTTCATTCTCTAAGAGCAAGCAATATTCTTTCAAGATATTAGCATAAATTGTACTTCTTAATGAGGAACAATAAATTATTATTTGAAGTATTCCATTGTATAAGAATTTGCTCTCGAGGAGCAAATGAATTATATATTTTTTTAATAAAAAAGTTAGATCTTATAAAATTATAATCTTCAGGAGCAAACAATATTCTCCTGAAATATTAACATGATATAAAATAAGTAGACAAAAAAATTTAACGATATAAAATATTTTTCATCATGATAGAAAATGAAAAGATAGTAAATGATACATAATATGAAATTATGTTTATAAATTTTAGTCTAGTACAATATTATGTTCCATCAATATATTACAAACATTTAGTTCATCTGTTTTTAGCTTTTACAAACTAAAATATTATAATAAAAATATATATTTAGGAACCTATTTAAGGGATGAATAAACTTATACGGGTGAAAGCAAATAAAAATCGATCTTGCTACATGTATACAATATATTATAATTCTTCAGTATTATAAATATAATCTTTTTCTAAAATATATATGAAGTAGTAATGTTGATCTCATTCAAGAACAACACACTATTTTCTATAATATTTATATATTTAAATTGAGTAATGCTATTTAGCTCCATCAGGGGTTATAATCTCAGTCTATATAGCCTTAAGTGACAGACTAAATAAAATATGAAATTAAATGACTCATTTAATTGTATTTATCATTTAGCGTCACACAAACTGAGTTTATAAATCCAATGGACTTATTTAAATTTTACACTATCTATGTCCTATAAAGATAGGCTTGCTTTCTTTCTTTATTCATTTATCCCAAATTATAAGCCACTTTCCTTATAGAATGCATAGTTTATTTTTAGTTTCTAATATGCTCCTATTTAATATGTCTTGTTTTCAACAAATATGAACTAATGCTATTTAAACAATTATTCAATGTAGGTAGAAATTGGAAAAAATATAAGTAACATTTATTATTTAAATTATATTAATTAAATTTTCTTAATCTGGTGAAAATGGACGCAAACACATGTTTATAAGATAGAGGGAATACTTCTATAGGAACAATAATATAGTATTCTTAAAAATAAAATTGTGGTTCTCTAAGAGCAACGATACAATATTCGTCTATAATTTTAATATGTAAAAAATTTTGCTCTTTAAGAGCAACAATATTATTCTGAAATACTGATTTGTATAAGATTGTGAGTTTTCTAACACAAAATAATATTCTTAAAAAATATATTAATATATAAAAAATTATGCTTTTCAGAGCAATAAGTCAGTAGTCATATAGTATATTTTATCAGTAATCATTATAGTGATAAAATTATAACAAAAATAAATAACAAATACTAATGGTATATAATCAAGAATACTAGCCTTTTCTTTTGGATAGAAAAGAAGAATCATCTTACAAATTTAATTGGTTGAAACTTCTTATCTTTCTTCGATCGAAAGAAAATTATTTTTTTCTATTTCATTTGCCTAGATACTCACGCTGGCAATGTATTCTAAATTGAAGAGAAATAGAAGAAGATAGAGAGAGTCAAATATACTTGTGTGTATATTATTTAGAATCAAAGGGGTCGATAATCATTGATATATAATAATTAATATACAACAAAATACTAGGATTTTGTAGTAGCTTCTAGAATTATTATATTTTTGTTCGACAAACTATTTTTACGAAAATTATGTCACGTGATTTTTAGTGACATCACACCATCAATAATTCAGTTTAGTAGTTGTATCTATTAAACTTACATTGTTCAATAGTTAGGTTTCATCTGCCCTCCTAAGTCTTATGGGGATTAATTCTCCTCTGCTTCAGTGACTTTATTAATAAGGAAAAATGAAAAGGTAATATTCAGATAAACTGAATAGTCAACCGAAGGAAATTACCCTCCCTAAGAAACACGCCATTAACAACCTAACATATTGACAAATAAAGCTTCATCATTTTATCTAGATGCCATCAACAATGACATTTTCAATAAATTCCAACTTTTGATGATGACAGAAAAATGACTATATATAAAAATAAATAAATAAATAAATCTCTGTCCTCCTGAAGTTATGTGTTCAAAAGTTTAAACACGAAATTATCTTAAATTTAAGTTTTAACAACCATGAAATTATTTACTCTGACATCCATGTAATTATGGAAGGAGTTGAAGCTGAAATTATAAATAAATGAATTATTCCACTCTCTTAGAATTTCAAATTTTTAATTACCACAGTCTAACAGAAATAATCATACAAGGGTCGACGTTATAAACATTCTATCAACTCTAAATTTTTAATTACCACGGTCTAACAAGAACAGAAATAATCATACAAGGGTCGTTATAAACATTTCATCTTAAAAATGACATCGACGATGAAAAATGAATCATCTAACTGTCCCCAAAGCTTCATTTGTCATTGTTATGGTCCTTACAAATTTTTTTAAATGAATAATAAAGGACTCTTGAAATGAATCGAGACAAAGGGTTGTAAGACAAATTTTTTGGATAAAAATTTCTTAGTAGATTCTGATAAAAATTGATGATATATGTGATAACTTTTATCAAACTTTTATTAAAGAAGAACAAAATCTAAGCTATATCTCACTTTGTATTGTTACTGGCCCCAAAGCTTGGTTGTTGTTGTTGTGGTCCTAGAGGATATTTTGTTTACACGATCAAGGACTCTTGAAATTAATCGAGGGAAAATCTAGTATCGTATATTTCACTTTTGTCCTATGATTTGAATATAAAAATGTAACAAAAAGGTCAACTCAAATGATATGTGTGTGAGGTCAGGTGGTACTATAATATTTTAGGCATGAAAGCTGTCTCTGTACCCAAGCTCCTGCCTAATTATTTATATATTCAACAACCATTTGCTTCGTATGAAACCGTCCTACTCGACGTTGCTTTAAAGTTCTTAAATAAACCATTGAATTCTCATCAAATTTATCACACAGCTGGCCCTGAAAAATGAATTTTCTTGCAGCATTTGTCAAACATTAATTACGATTAATGCAAATTTTCCCTCTATATAAAGCAGTCTTTGATCAATCACTTCACAACACAAAACTCTAAATTCTCTCTCTCTCTCTCTCTCTCTCTCTCTCTCTCTCTCTCTCTCTCTCTCTCTCTCTCTCTCTCTCTATATATATATATATATATATATATCGCTTTCTCACTGTAAAATTGAGGAAAAAATGTTATATTTATGCTCTGCAATGATCCAGCTCTCAATAGTATTATTTATGACTTTTCTAATGGCGGCCTCGGCTGGTAACTTTTACCAAGATGTCGACCTTACTTGGGGCGATCAACGAGCTAAGATACTCAATGGCGGCCAAGATCTTACCTTATCCCTAGACAAAATTTCTGGTTCGGGTTTTCAATCCAAAAATCAGTTCCTTTTGGGAAGATTTGACATGCAAATGAAGCTTGTACCTGGAAATTCAGCTGGAACTGTTACAACATTTTATGCAAGTCTTACATGTTTTTCAGAATTTCATTTCTATTGGATTGTTATTGTGATATATTTGGTTTATGAGGAGCTAATTTATTTGTTCCATTAATTTGCAGTTATCTTCTCAAGGAACTCAACACGATGAGATTGATTTTGAGTTTCTTGGAAATGTTTCTGGCCAGCCATATACAGTTCATACCAATGTTTATTCTCAGGGAAACGGCAATAAAGAACAACAGTTTCGCCTTTGGTTCGATCCCACTACATCTTTCCACACATATTCTATTGTTTGGAATACACAACGCATCATGTAAGCTTCTACAATTCTTATTTTTAACAAGAAAATAATTTTATTACAATATTCGAATAACCATAACTTCTACAGGATAAACAAAAAATTTTAATTTAAGTCTTCTTGTCACCGATACATAAAACTGTGCACAAGATGGAGTTTTGGTGAAAAAACTAATATGATCACTAACATTTAAGGAGAAGGTTTATGACAAACTTTAATATAACCTTGTTTGACAACCATTATTTAGAACTCTTTTTCCTGCATACTCGTTTTCAACCACGCATTCATATAATAAAATATTCTATAAGTAAATCCAAAATTTCTTCATATTTTTTAACCAAACATTCTCCTGAAACTCACTATTCAAAACATTGTTTTTCGAAAACAATGGTTGTCAAACAGGGGGCTAAATAACCCCAAGGAAACTCAATATAAATGGGATTTATTATTCCAAAAGAAAAAGGATAAACATAAATGGAAATTCTCGACCAATAAATGTTCTTTTCTGTGTGGGTTTTCAGTTTCTTGGTGGATAATATCCCGATAAGAGTATTTACGAACCATGAAGCCATTGGGGTTCCATATCCCAAGAGCCAACCCATGAGGGTGTATTGCAGTTTATGGAATGCAGACGATTGGGCAACACAAGGTGGGAGAGTCAAGACTGATTGGACAAAAGCTCCATTTATTGCCTCCTACAGGAATTTCAATGCAAATGGTTGTGTATCTGGATCACCCAGCACATCTTGTGTTTCGAAAACTGGTGAAGCTTTAAACAATGAGGCATGGCAAACTCTGGCGCTTGATGCCAATGGCAGGAATAGGCTGCGATGGGTACAAGAAAAATATATGATATATAATTATTGTACTGATGTTCAAAGGTTTCCTCAAGGACTTCCACCTGAATGCAAACATTCAAGGTTCTAGGATTAATTTTCTTGGCGTAAATATACTTTCTTCGTTTGTAAACTGCAGTTTTGTCAAATTCTTTGGTTCTATTCTGTAAACGATCTAAATAAAAACTTTATAGTTCTCACTTCACGTTGGGTTGCCGGAAACTGGGGGAACTGAAATTTGTCATGCAAAGCTAACATTCATAGTTGTTAGATGACTTGATATAAATCTCATGTCAAATTGTTAAAAAAAAAATATTGGAATCAAGAAATTTGTTGACCTCGTTTTTTGTTCCGTTGATATGGATAACAAATACCGAGCCCACTCTTATCTTTGCAAACTAATTTCAACATGTGTAGACTGATTACTAGTCGACAATATCTCGAATTTGAACGTGGGAGAAGTTTAATAACACGAGACAAATATGTCCGGGTTTCGGCAAGATATATTAGCGAAATTATACGATAAGGTACCATCAACAAAAGACCAAATAAAATAGATTAAAAACCAATGTTCGATTCGCACAATACATGAAAAGATTTAACCTAAGATAAGATGCATGTAGCGTTGAATTGGCTAAGTTACATTACCATTTTATGATACAAAGATGAGGTATTTATAGTATTTCACATGAAATAGTGTCCATTGGATGAGGAAGCGTGTGTCTTCATCTCCTTAACTGGAGCATTATATCTTAGGCATCAATTTAACCTCACTAGCCTGTGGCGTATTTAATGCTCTTAAAGAGAGCAACCACCTTACAACTTATGCTGACAAGAGTCACATATGACTTATTAAAAAAGTCAAATCTATCATTACAACAAGATTTCATGAATTTAGGATCTTTAACTGAGGGTCATCACTTGTTATAGTTGAGCTTCATATTCAACCTTTAGCCTCACCACTTTGACAATATGATGGTGGTGGGATCGACGTCGACCCATTTGGGTGGCTGCTTGTGGAACTTCTTTATTAGTGTTTTCTCTCACCCTCCTAGAGGGGACATGACAATGCAAGCTCATTTTTTCCTTGGCTGAATTATCATATTTTTCCTAACTTCTAGGGCTTCCACTTGTTTTTTTATTTTTTAATTTTTTTTGAAGAACGAATCATTTTTTAATGAGGATGCCCAGCTATTTTCCAACAAACTTTTTCCACTGGAATGTTCGCAATTATAGTGGCTTTCCTACAGATGGTGTCAATATACGTGGACAACGGATATCAAGCCCACTCGTATCTTTGCAAGCTAACTCCAACACGTGTAGACATATAACTAGTCAACAATATCTCGAATTTGAACGTGGGAGAAGCTTAATAACACCAGACAAATATGTTCGGGCTCCGGCAAGATATATGAGCGGAATTATACAATAAGGAACTATCAACAAAAGGCCAAACAATATATTCAAAAATCAATGTTCGGTTCGTACTATACGTGAAAAGATTTAACTCAAGATAAGAAGTTTGTAGCTTTGAATTGATAAAGTTGCATTAGCCTTTCATGATACAAGGAGTGGAGTTTTTATAGTGCTGCACATGAAATTGTGTTCATTGGATGAAGGAGCACATGTCTTCATCTTCTTAACTGGAGCATCATATCCTAGGTATCAATTTGACATCACTAGCATCTAGCACATTTAATGCTTTTAAAGGAAACAACCACCCTACAACCTATGCTGATAAGATTTTGACATATCACTCATTAGTCATTACAGAAGTCAAATCAATCATTCCAACAAGATTTCATGAATTTAGGATATTCAACTGAGGGTCATCACTTGTCACGTTGAGCTTCAAATTCAACCTTAAGCCTCACCACTTCGGCAAAGGGTTACGTCGAAGGGATTCGGACCCTAAGGGCTTCGGTGGGTAGGCCAAATAGGATGCCAGTTGGCGAAGCTCAACAAAATTGTCTTCTTATTGAAGTAGTTGTTTGATTCAACTAAAAAAATAGATCAAAATTTATTTCAACGTTAACAATTAATTTTAAGAACAAGTTTATAAGACTTACAACTTTTCAGTCATTCATTTCATCAACTTTTATCAAAATCTAAAAAAATTAATATTTACTTAAATCAAACAATGGCAGAGTATGAAGGAAGAAATGGGGGAATGAGTGTGGGGCTTGTTAACTTGAGTTTAAGTTTTAAACCATCCATGAAGTGAGTTTCAGGCCCAATTATTGAAAGATTTATATTTCAATAGAAAAGACTAATAATAGTATCCTTTCTCCTGTCACTTCTTATTTTGCACCTTTTCACAATACAGATTCCACCAATTTTCAAAAGTTGTGTGAACTTTACGAATGATTGTGGCACTTGAATTAATGGCCACATATAAAGGCTGTAGATATAATCATACCTTTCTTGAAAAATAAGCCCCTCTTTTGTTTAAAAATTCCATTTAAATGTTCATGTCAAAGTTCAGTGATAAGAAAGCAGAAGAGTTGTTTTGCCTCCCTCGTGATTGAAGTGTTGCTTTCATAGGAATTAAATTTATTCTATTCTAAAAGACAATTGCTCGTAACTTAGAGCACTAGAGGGAACAAATTTTTCTATCCGGGAACCCTACTCGACCTTAACCTCCAAGGCACGGACTGATAAGTGTGGTTTTCGCACTTTTTTAGACCGTTAAACTTAGACAGGACCGGTTTTGGGCCGAGGCGAATGAGGCGCGGGCCTCGGGCCCAAAATTGAAGGGGGCCTCATATTTTTTGCCCAATTTTTTTTTTTTTTTTGTTTTTGTTTTTTTTCCCAGCCCAACTGCCTAAGCCCATTACCTGCCCAATTTATCAACACCAGCCAACCCAAATGTTAAATCCCCAATTCCCAATCCCAATCCCAATCGTCTCCCTCTCAAGACTCGATTCAAACTACCCGACTACTTCTTGATTCTTCACCGATGCTTCCACAGTTCCGCTTGATTACTGCTCTTGCCGGCCGCCATTCTCAGTATTGCTGTAAACTTCACTATTTTTTCTATAAATTTCTTTATGAACTCTAGGTTAAGTCTAACTTTCTAAGTCTGATTTGTTTTGATTCGTTTGGTGTAGATATTTGATGGAATTAGCCTTGATGCCGAACTGTTGCAACTTCCGGAGCCGGAGGTGTCTCCTCTGACCAGCCAAGCGGCCCAAGCCATTCGTCATTTGGCCGAGAAGCTTTTCGATTAGTGGCTGTCGCTTCCGGAAACAAGTAATCAGGTAAATTGTTGTTACATTTTTTATTTTATTTTTTCAAAATTTTAGCCTCTCGTCTTAATGAGATGTACGCATTTAGTGTATATAAGTTGCGTACTAATTGGAGTTTCATTTAGGGGTCCTTTTGCCTATAGAACGGATTGGATTGTCAATTAGGTTGATTTACAATGTGAGTTAATAACACGTTTGAAAGATGAATAATATTTTGCGTGCAATGTTGTTTCAGCAGAGTGGCGAAAACAGGGGAAATTACAAAAATAATGAGAAGAAGTCTTGGGGATTTCATAGTCTAAATCTTGATTTTCGTTTGAAGGGAAAAAACTTGTTTAATTTCGGAAATGAAGGAACATTAATTATAGCTTGGTGTCCATTATATTCACCATACTTTACAACTATCTGTGAATTGCAGGTAAAATATTTGCTCTATAAAGCAAAGAGAGATCGTTCTTTGAATGTCTCTGGAGCAGCAGACCTACCTGCTTTAGGTTCTCCCAAGAAATTGATGAATGACCCTGGGAAAGAGCTCATACCGCAGGTCGGTGTAGTCAATATTTTTATATTGTAGTGGGAATTTTTCCAGGTTTTTCTCCCTTCGTGTGCTGCTTTTGCTGAGACTTCAATTTTAAATATTGACATTCTGTTGATACTGGTGATTAAAATGCAGTTCTATTTTCAAAATGGCCGTCCACCCTCTCAAGAATTGCTAAATGAGTGCTCGTCTAGAATTAAACATTTTTTTCTGCTGAAAGTAATGGACTCCGAATGGAATATTCCGGTGTTACGCGGTGGTGATTGCTAATTTTCTATGCTTGTGGTTGACTGGTTGTGGACAGTGGATTGTGGTGGTGGGTGGCGGCTAAGACAAAATGGGGATTCTTCAGACTTCATGAAGTTGTGCAGTTCTGGAAGGTTGGATTTTGACTATCAAAATCAATTTTTATCATTATATTTATTTTTCAAACTTGGTATTTTGAGGCTGATTCTTGCATAATAATCTTTCCATTTCAATTTTGAGCTATGCCCATATAAAATATGCTCTTTGAATCTCAAAATTTAGACATTTGCTTCAAGTTCTCAAATGGAATATGTATCACCATGAATTCAGAAATTGCTAAATTATGTTAGCAAGTTGATTGGGAAGGTTAGCTATTTAGGGATAACATGGTACATGTTAACTTCTATTTCTTGCATTGCGTGCTCGGTGCTTCCAGTTCCATGTAGTTGTGCAGGCATTAGAATTTAGATGTAGCGGTTTATTTCCTTCGAACAAATATAGTAATTAGAAAAATTAAGAGATGTAAAATTTGAAAACTATAACACTATAAACAAGCCTCTGAGATCTTGGTTGTGGAGAACTCATCAGAATGACTTTAGACCCATTAAGAGCTGTAAATTTTTTTTTGTCCTCTCATTGGCCCGCTATTTAATTAAATCATAAGAGTTCAATTTACATTATGATTGTTTAGATGAGATTAAATTAGATTTAATATTTCGATAAGATTTAGTTTATTAGAAGTTCTTTTAGCTTCTTTTAGATCATTTGTTCTATAAATAAATGGTTTATTCATTGTAATTTATTTCAGGCTCGTGAGTTGTGACAAAGGAATTTTCTAAGGTCTGATTCGATAGTTTTCGTGAAATTCTACTTCTTAGATAAGCAATGGCTTGTCCTATCTTTTTATTGAAGAGATTGCAAATGTTTGAAGCCTTGTCGGTTTATATAATTGTCGCCCGGTCGACATATATGAGTGATTATTGTAGAATCAACAATTGCACAGGCGCACGTAAATGTAGTAACATTGTTGGTTTTCTTATTTTATAATACAACTCTTTTATATAATATATTTGTTTATTGTTGTAATGTTAAGTTTTAAGTTAGCAATATGTTGCATAATACACCGTTAAAAATTGCATTTACGTTGATTTGGGGCCTAGGGGCCTAATTTCTGAACTTCGCCTCAGGCCCTATCAAACACAGAACCGGCTCTGAACTTAGATAGTTGTTAGTTTTCAATTATTAGTTTTTTATTATTTTTGTTACTTTTGTTCCTTAGGTGATTGCTCGAGTTGTTGATTGTTTATATGGTATTTTGAGCGTGAATTGAGCCAAAACGATTGAAGAGAAAATACTCCAAGATTTGGCAACCAAGTTCATCAATTGGGAGGAAGATGTATGGTTTGAAGGGTGATGAAATCAAGTTTGGCAAAAATCAGAAAGAAAATGAAAATGGCACAGAAACGCATAGGCCTGCAGGCCGTGCGTACGCACACTTGCCAAATTCAACTACTGAAGGTTTTTTTTATTGCACTATGCGTACGCACACCCAGACCTATGCGTACGCATAGGCAAAATCTGAAGCCAAACCCGAGAAAAACACGTGAAACCCAATTTTAAATTTTATCTCACCCCTTTTATTCCAAACCCGTTTTTCCTCTTCTACACAACATAAATACACATTTTGGAGCTCATTCTAGGGCAAGCAAGAAGGGAGGAGCCAACCACCAAAGGAGAAAAACTTGTGAGCTCCTTCTACTACATTGGAGGATTTTGGGGAAGAAGGAGAAGGGAACTCCATTAAAATAGAAGACATCATATTTCCATCTCTTCATCAATAAGATCTTCTTCTCTTTATCTTCATTTTCATCCATTTGTAGTATTATTTTGTTGGGTTTATGTAAATGTTCTATGGATAGATAAACATTTGTGATTGAGGGTTATTTTGGAACCCTAGAATGATGATTTAATCCATTTGTGCTTTATTGTGTTCTTGAGATTAATGTGGTTAATTCATTGTGCTTAATATGTTTATTGTTATGCTTGATTATTTAGTAGACCAACTAGATAATTGAGTTGTTTACAATATTGCTATTTTGGGATTTATAGTCCGTAATTGCTATTTATTCGAAAACCTAATGGCAACTACATTTCAATTGATTATGTGGAATTTTTGATTGTATGTTTGTGGATTAACACTTAAGTTAGTAAACCGAGCTTTTGAGTTTGCGCTTAATTCAATTCGTCTCTTTCGGCGTAATGCTTTTATTGAATTAAATCTAGCGAGCTTATCCTAGGTTGTTTGATGAAAAGGGTTGGGTAACGATGCTTATCTTATTCAACTAATATGTAAAAAGAAATTGAGGTAATCGAGCTTGTGATTATTCTTGAATTGTTGTTGATCAATTGAATGAAAATCCTTTGCGAATGTCGGTCAGAAAGTCATTCTAGCGGCGAAGAAATATCCCTCGATCACATTTCCATTACTTTGTGTTTTTCATCATTCTAGTTCTTTGTCTTTTATATTTTTCGTTTCCTTAGTTTAATTAAGCAACCAACCCTCCCATTTACTTTGTGCACATTTTTACTTTCTTATTGCAATTAGCGTAATTGAAAACAATTCTCTACGAGAATGACCCTTACTTACCATTTACTACTTGAACGACAAATTTTAGAAAAGTAAGGAATATTATTTTGACGCCCCTTTCGGGTGTGTCACGGACATTCCTCTAAAGTTTAACAGATGTACCACATAAGAGGAGTCACTTTCCAGCCAAATCTCACGCCATCCCTTTTCCCAAGAGTGACGGACAATAGGTTTTAATGCAAATATTTCCTGTGATGCTCGGACTCTCCATTCCGGTCAGAGTACCCGTGTCGACATGACACGACACAAGTACCTGTACAGAATACGAGTCTGATTCTTCAAGTTTCAATTGGACCCGACAAGAAATCTTTAGAAAAATTGAAGATTTACTTTAGCGGCAGTTTGGCTGGATATGGAAGGTGTGTGTAAAGAAATAGCAGGTTGGTGCCGGCAATCCTCGGTCCAAAATAAATCTGCTAGCTATCTTCACTTGGAACCCTAAAATCGTGAAGAAGGAGAAGGAAGACGGCGACGAGAGGAATGAAAAAAGAGATTTGGGTTTAATTGGAGCCTGAACCATTTTTATTGGGCTAAAATTATGGATATGGGTTGGCTTAATAATATGGATATAGATGAATTTAATTGGAGTTTGTGCCATTTTTATTGGGCTAATAATATGGATGTGGATGGATTTAAATTGAATTTTGGCCATTTTTAATAAGAATATGAGTGGCTAATAATGTAATTGTTTTTACACTACACATATTTTAGTTTAATAAAATATTTAAACAATACAATTATTCATTTTTTTTTTTTCAATTCATCATTTTTAATTCAAAAAATATGGCAATATCAAAATAAAAATAAAATCTAAAAACAAAATTGAAGTTTGAAAGACGTACCCGCGTATCCATGTCCGAAATTTGGATTCTTTTTAGCCATATCTTCGTATCCCACATTTTAGAAAATAAAAGATCCGACACTTAGATACGTACACATACCCAATACTCGTACCAGAGTTCGAACATCATAGAGTATTTCTGCATCGAATGCCCATTGTATGCCTATGGATCCCTCCACATCCAGCAGATCCGTGAGACCTCCCACAGCCACTCCATCGGTATTTTAATCCATCAGTACTGGGATTATCCTTGGCGCCTTGGATGGATTTCCTGTCATGCGAAACTTCTTTAACACTGTTAGCTCCAGCATGATATTATGCATTACACCATTGCCAGTGCAGCCGGCCTCTTTTGCAGCCCAGTAAACAAAAATTAATGATTGCCTAATAGGAGTGACCATGTCCTCAAAAGTGTACTTGTATCATGCAGGACGAGATTGCGATTGTTTTCCATAAGGCTGAAAGCTGGGGACTGAATGTTAAAAGTTCTAAATTAAATTGTAATCTTCAAAAAATTCAATTTCAATCAGACACTTCAACAACTTTGGAAGATTCAAAAAAGGGTCAAATGGATAAAATTTACAATTCAATTTATATACTCAAGTTGAATATTCAAAGACGCTAGAACTTTGAAAATTAGATGCACGCAACAGTCTTGAACATTCTGTAGAACACATAGAGCTGCAATTAAAGATGAAAAACAGCTGCAAATGAGGATAATCTACAACAATTATCTTGTTGTAATGGTATAAAATTCTTAGAACTAAATTATTCCATTTTCTCTATAAAAGGAAGACATGTATCTATTGTTGATGAGATACGAGAAGTGTAAGAAAATTTCTGTAAAAAATAAAAAATAAAAAAATATAGAAAATTGAGCATGCTATAGCAACCTATTTGTAAAACTCGCTAATTCCATAAGTAAAATCTCCTATTTTTGATAACATCTTTCCTTCAGCACCGAACACTAAATCCATTTCTCATTGCCTTTCTGTACAAATTAGACACATTTCAGAAGTAGTCTAGTTTATGATGAAATATGGATGCAATGAAATCCTAAATTTCTCCAGCGTAGTGACATTTGATTAATAAGTAGTCGATGATCTAGGCATGAGCACCACACAAACATTAACAAGAAGGATAACCACAAACTTTTTCAATCAGGAAATTCATTGCTAAATGAACTGTTTTACATATTAAAGTTTTTTAAATTTTTAATCAAAAAATCTATTTGTTTATTACATTAACACTTTAGGCAGAGATTAACAGTGGTGGTGGGTGTTTTTTTTTTTTTTTTGTGGAAAAGCTCTACTTATTTTACTCTCGAAGGTTGAGGAATGTTGTTTGAATCAATTTAACGGTTCTTATCAATGGTTACTAGAGACAAACTGTGATGTAAAGTAAAATATTTATGATTTTGACAGCAAAAAAATGAAGATAAAGTGGAAATGAGAGTGTGGAACATCATGTCCAATTTATCGTTATAATAATTATGGAGAAAGAGAACAAAAATAATATCATACATTGTAAATTAAAAAAAAAAAAAATAATAATAATAATAAAATAAGGAAAGAGAACAAAAACAACTTTAACAGTAAAGCCAGCACCAAACAAAGGGGGTGTCTGTTTCTGCTTCCCCTATTGATTTTTGGACCGTTACTTTCCAAGCGGGGGACCCACGCCTCACACAAGCAGTCAACAATATCATGCCCAACGGTCAGAAATTTCCAACCGAACAATCAGATAATCTCTTTTTTGGGGGAGAAAATCTCCCCCAGACAGGTCCAAAGCTTAAAATAAAATTATTCTAATTTGTATGCTTAAATGTCCAATTTTACCTCCAACAGCTTTTATTTGAACCCATTCTCTCAAACACTGGCGTGCGCACACAAAATAAATAAATCAATCAATCAATCAATCGAAATATCAATAAATATAAGGGATAAAGTACAAATATATCACAATATATATATGGGATAAATGTCACAACAATTCTCGAATAAGTATTAGAAAAGACCCAAGGACACAACGAAAGCCTGTTGGAGTTGTGATAATTTAGTTGTCACATAACTATTATATTTTTAGTTTTCAATTAGTTATGTATTTTGGTTATTGTCTAACTTGTTTGATATGTAAAAATTAGACAAGTTTCAAGTACAAACTATTGTATTGTAGAGTATGGTAAAGTAATGGTTGGTAGTGATAGTTGATAGAATAGTTGGTAGATAAATCTTGTAAAATTGTCTATATATATGGTCGCATATAACCAAACAAATTAGAAGAAAAAGATGAATTAAATTGTTGTTTAAAACGCTTTTCTTCTCTTCTCTATTTTGTTCTAAAAACAGTAGAGGTTTTTAGAAAGCGATGAGCGTAAATCTGGTGTTTCCTCCTCCTTCTTGACATCAAAAATCAACTTTGTTTAGAGCTTTAATTATAAAACTTTTGAACCAATAATTTCAACAAAACCGTTCTTGCAAATCCCAAAAGCACTGCCAAATTCTTGATCCAAGAACAAATATGTTACAGTGAAGTTGAAAGTTCTTTATTTTTTAAATATTTGCATCGAGTATCTTACTTGACTCGGGACCATATGACAAGCAAAGTGTAAAAGCATTTGCTCCACTGCCAAAATATTGATCCAAGAACAAATGTTACGGCGAAGTTGAACGTTCTTATTTTTGAATTTACGTAAAGTATGTTATTTGACACGGGATCATATGATGTCATTCCAAAGTGTAAAAGCATTTGCTCCTTCATGTGAGAAGCAACCTAGAAAAAATATCCCTTTCAATAATGCACAAATTCCAGGCATCACTTTAGGCTCAACCTGGGAAGTTTTGAAAAGCCATATTGTACGCGTAAACTTTACCTGTCTTCCGTTATTAAACCATCTAGTTTATCATTTTTGTCCAGCTCAAATGCATTGTCATGTCGTTCACAAAATCTTCATTCTGATCAAAGCCAAACCCCCCACCCCCACCCCAATCTAGAAACTAATATATGTGTGTAGATTTTACTTCCAACTTCTCACATCACGAAAACACATCCTCTCTCCCTCCATCTCTCTCTAGCTATATTTCTCTTTCAGCAACAGAAATGGCTACTTTTTTCAAATTACAGAGCTCTATCGAATCTGGCAGTTGTTTTAGTTTCCATTGTCATGACTTCTTTGGTGATCCCTTCAGCTGGTAGTTTCTACAGAGACGTTGATATAAACTGGGGTGATGGCCGCGGTAAGATACTGAAGGGTGCAGGCTTCTAACACTCTCCTTGGACAAATATTCGGGTTCTGGATATCAGCTCAAGAATGAGTATGACACGACCTGTCCCGAATCAACCTAGTGGACTTGACATGTATCGTGCGTCGATGGTGGATACCAGCTAAGTGTCAAACCAACCGCCATGGCAAACTTGACCTGCTTGACCGTGATGTAATTTTATAAAAAATTTGACAGAGTTTCCTCTGAAATATGGACTATTCTCAATCCTATAACCATAAAAAATTTCACAAACACCAATATACCAACATCATAACATCAATAACTCGAACAACCAAAAACGTCTATATCACTAAGCACCATCACTACTTCTCAAAAGAATAGTAGTAAAACAGTTTAGTTTACAATATTTCATCTTGATCATTGGTACATTTACGTACAAAAATCCCCAAATATAATGCATATGTTTCGCTTGATGATTACACAATTTTTAAGCAAAAGAACCTACAATTGGTGGTGTTAGTGACTGCAAAACTACCAATATAACCTTCATCATTGCTCAGTCAGCTGCCTCATATAAGGAAAAAGAAGATATATGAGATAATAATCCCAGTGAGTGGAGTATTTAAAAGATGATTATACTGTCCTCTATGTATGTATATATATTTATATACTAATAAAACTAATATTTCATTTATCCTGATATACTCATTATTCTTGATATACGTATCATAACATCGTATAAAATCAAAATATCGACGCTAAATCATATATTAGGCTCAAACTGATATCTAAAAATGATAACAATTGATACAACAAGGTGAGTAAGTACACTAGTCGAATTCAGGAAGCTAAAACCATAACCTGAAGTCAATAAGCTGAACTGTAAGTTGGGAAATGTAAGCTAAAAGCTACGAATCCACTATATACTGCATAATCACATCAAAATATACCCCATGTAGGCATCTGTCGATGATCTTAAAGTTATAAAGTCATATGCACATAAACTGTCTGATCAACACTTCTGTACACGACCATAGCTCCTCAGTACACAAAGTGGTAACAAAATAATCATCATTATACACGGCTATAGCCCCTCAGTGCATAATAGGTACCCTTACACACGGTCGTAGCCCCTCAATGGATAAGAGTTACCTTTACACACGGCTGTAGTCCCTCAGTGTATAGGAGTCAAATACTCGACTCTAGTACACAGTCATAGCCTCTCAATGCACTAGAGTAAGATAACTACATCAGGTATTTTCTGATGGTTTCAAAGTAATCATGCTCATTTACTAATTTCTCAAAAATAAGACATTTCATATAATTAATATGCTTCTCAAAATAAAATTGGGAATCATGTCAACAATCATATTAAGTAAACATGATTATAAGTTTATAAATTAAAATTCTTCTTTTTGAAAAAGTAGGTTCTCCACTCACAGATATAGGCTGGACTATCGGGGGCTGGTATGCTGTCCCCACATCCAAATCCCCTCCTGAAATGATCAGATACAAGCCACTTCAATTCCATCCATATTAAGTTGTAAGGGAATTCTCAATAATAACTCATACTTAACATCAAAATGAAATATATATATCCCTCAATAATCAAGAAGCCGAAACTTAATATTTTCATCTCATTTGGCTAACTTAAACATACATTCATTAAATTTTTCGAATTGCTCTATTTCCTTAATTCATTAATACTCACTTTTCTCAGTTGCCCCAATAAGATTCAACAAAATTTTTATGACAATACTCATCCATATTCCTCATTTCAAATTTTCTTTTTAACTAAATACATAAATCTTATCAAAAACTCCTTTCTTGAAATCTCAATATTCATCCAAACCATAGTTTAAAAAGGCGTGATTGAGGCGCGCCACTGTGAGGCGTACATGGCTCGCCTCAAGGCGGTGTCTTGATACTAAATAACATGTGGTTCACGCCTCTCAAACTGAGGTGCACACCTCAAGGGTCGCACCTCACGGGGCATGAGGCGTGCACCTCAGTTGTAATATTTGATAGCAGAAAAAAGGGCCAATGTTTGTCTGGCTTTTTAGGCCCAAACAAAACAACAAAACACCTAAATACTAAATGGCAGACTGCAGCAACAGATTACAGCACAAAGACAGGAACTGAAAGGTCAGAAATCAGATTCAAAAGAGGATATCGTCTTCTTCATCAGGTATGTTTTTCCTCTTTTTTTTTCTCTCTTTTCATTTTCTTCTTCTACATACTATGAGATGGATATGATAACAATTTAGTGATCATTTTTGTGTGAATTCGTCCATGATAAACATTCAACATATTTAACTGTTTCCATACCTACCTTTCTAAATGATGGTTTGATATATTTGAAGTAGGAAACTTGTGGTTTGAGGGTCTGTTTGTTCATTTTGAGGTGATGCGAGCTCAAAACCTCTTTAGCATTTAGCCTTTCTAAAATACACTCCCACAATTTACTCTTCTATTATTGCTCTGCAATATTCATTATTTCCACTACTCTAGCACACTGTTTACTCCTCAGTCCTCTAGTGTTTTATTAATTGATATTTAAATCTGCACTTAGATATATTTTGTATTTTGTTTCCCTCAGACTTTCAGACATGAATATGTTACTGTTGGGCCAAAGATATAAAATATGCACTTAGATATAATTTATTTTTGGCTGTTGCTTCTATATTTCCAGTGTGAACTGTGAAGGAATCATTAAAACCCAAAAAAACCCAGACAAAGCTTCTATATTATGATTTGATTGCTGGTGTTTAATTGATCCTTACCTAATTTCTCAAATAATCATCCATTACTTAATTTTTGTCTTGAATTAATAGGATGGGGAAGAACCATCGAACGGATCCAGCTTGGAAGTATAGAAAAGAAATCAAAAAGACGGGAGGTGATAAAAAGTCATATGTCTACATCGAGTGTATGTTTTGCCAGAAAACCATTGCTGGAGGGGTGAAGCTGATGAAGGAACACTTAGCATGTACTCACAAGAATGTAGCCCCGTGTCCTGGAGTTCCTGTGGAGGTTAAAGAAGAGATTGCGGAGTATATGAATGCTGGAAACATGAAAAGACACCTATCACAACAACAGTTTGAAGATATGATCGAGGTTGGTTCTTATTATGAGAAGGATGATAAAGAAAAAGATTCTATGAGAGGCATTAAAGGACCAATGGATAGGTTTGTGTCAAACATCGGGGGTGATGGTGAGAAAATCTAAAGATGAGTGCAGCAAAGATGAAAGAGATGCGAAATTGCGTCTGTTTAGATTTGGCAGTTTCTTCTTTGAAAATGCAATACCTTTCAATGTGGTTGAATCTCCTTCGTTTATCAGCATGTGTCGGGCTCTTGGTTCATATGGTAGAGGTTTTCAGTCCCCTACAATGTTCGAACTCCGGACATAGATTCTTAAAGAGGAAGCGGAATTGACGGGGAAAATAGTTGACGATGTAAAGGCGACGTGGATTACAACTGGAGTTTCTATATTATTTGATGGGTGGTCTGACATGAGAAATAGAAGTTTGATCAATTTCCTTGTGAATAATCCACATGGAACTGTGTTTCTAAAATCTCTTGATGCTTCTAATGCAATTAAAGATGCAGATCTCATGTTCAAATTATCAGACGAGGTTATTCAAGAAGTTGGTGAAGAAAATGTTGTTCAAGTTGTGACCGATAATACAAGTGCATACAAAGCTGCTGGGAGGAAATTGATGGAAAGACATAAACATTTATATTGGACTCCTTGCGCTGCACATTGCATTGACTTAATGCTTGAAAAACTTGGAGAGTTGCCACAACACAAACATGCATTGATAAAGGCTAAAAAGGTCAGTAATTTTATTTATAATCATCAACGGGTGTTGGCATTAATGAGAAAAATTGCAAAGAAGGAAATAGTTCGACCGGATGCTACGAGATTTGCTACAGCGTACTTGACTTTACAGAGGATCTATGAGTTGAGAAACTCACTACGAGCTATGTTCACTTCGATGGAGTGGGTAAATTCTCCGTGGGCTAGGAAAGCGGAAGGGAACAAGTTAGGGGAATCATTTTGAAGGATAAATTTTTTTGGTCAAGTGTTGCATATGCTTTGAAGACCCACAAATCCCCTAGTTAGTGTTTTAAGACTTGTTGATTCTGAACAAATGTCAGCAATGAGATTTATTTATGAAGCTATGGATAATGCAAAGGAACAAATAGCGAAAAATTTGGGTGACGATGAAGCTGCGTATAAGGAAATTTGGAATATCATACATGAGAAGTGAGAGTTTCAATTGTATCGAGACCTACATGCTGCTACTTATTATTTGATCCTCGTTGTCAATATGCTGATAATTTTTCAAGGCATTCTGAAGTTATGACGGGTTTGTATAATTGCATGGTGAGACTCATTTCTAATCCAACTGAAAGAGAGAAGGCAGATCTCCAATTAGACCAATTTGTTGAAAAATAGAATTTCTTTGGTCTCGAACCAGCAAAATTAACTTTCAATAAACGGTCTCCTGGTATGTATTAAATTATTAATATATACATTTTTATATACATTACATGCCCATTTTGATTAGCCTATATGACATGCCCAAAAGGGACGTCAAAATAATTCCTTACTTTTGTGAAATTTTTCGTTCAAGTAATAATGTACAAGTAAGGGTCATTCTAGCAGAAAATTATTTTCAACTATGTCAATTGCAACGAGAAAAATAAAATACGCAAATAAGTAAATGGAGGGTTTGGTTGGTTAACTAAACTATGGAAGCGATAAATGCATAAAAGAAAATAGTAGAATAACAAAGCAATGAAAATGTGAACGAGGGGTACTTCTTCACCGCTAGAATGACATTCTTATCGATGTTCGCAAAAGATTTTCGTTCTCAAGATCAACAACAATTCGAGAATAATCACAAGTTCGATTACCTCAAACTCTCCTTATATAATAGTTGAATAAAACAAGTTCTTTACCCAACCCTATTCATTAAACAACTTACGATAAGATCGCTAGAATTAATTTAACAAAAGCATTCACACGAGAGAGTCGAATTGAATTAAACACAAACACACAAGCTCGATTTGTTAATTTAAGTGATAATCCACTTACATTAAATAGAAAATTCCTCATAATCCATCAAAGTGTGGTTGCTACTAGATTTTGGTTAAATTAGCGATTACGTACTAAAATTTTCAAAATAGTATATATTGTAAACAACTCAATCATCTAGTTGGCCCGCTAAATTATCGAGAAGAATAATAAACACATTAAGCACAATGAATTAATCACATCAATCTCAAGAACACAATAAAGCACAAATTGATTTGAATCTCATTCTAGGGTTAGAAAATAACTCTCAATCACATAGGTTTATCTATCCATAGAGTATTTACATAAATCCAACAAAATAATACAACAAATGGGTAAAAATGAAGATAAAGAAGATCTTATTGATGAAGAGATGGAAAGATGAGGTCTTCTATATCAATGGAGTTCCCTTCTTCTTCTTCTGATAAGTGCGGATTTTGCACTTATTTAGACCTTTAAATTTCGATAGTTGTTAGATTTTCATTAGTAAGTTGTTCCTTATTTTGTTCCTTTTGTTCTATAGGTGGTATCCCAAGTTGATTGAAGATTAGGAAGGTTTTTAGGCGTGAAAAGAGCATGAAGTATTGGAGATGTATTAATCTCAAGATTGGCAAACAATGCCATCACATTTGGGAGGAAGAAATTGTGGCTTGAAAAAGGTGAAAAATGATGCCAACCGGAAGATTTCAGCAAGCCGGGCGCCAAAACAGAAAATTTCAGAATGCCGGGCGCCACGGCGCCCAGCCTTCCCGGGTAGCGCAAAAACGCGTTTTTTTGACCCTTTTTCGACCCGTTTTCGACTCCAACCTGCCTCCTACCCTTAACCTACTATAAATACTACCTTTTGGGACCATTTTTAGGGCAAGCAAGAAGGGAGGAGCCAACCACCAAAGGAGAAAAACTTGGGAGCTCCTTCTACTACATTGGAGGATTTTGGGGAAGAAGGAGAAGGGAACTCCATTGAAATAGAAGACATCATCTTTCCATCTCTTCATCAATAAGATCTTCTTCTCTTTATCTTCATTTTCATCCATTTGTAGTTTTATTTTGTTGAGTTTACGTAAATGCTCTATGTATAGATAAACATTTGTGATTGAGGGTTATTTTGGAACCCTAGAATGATGATTTAATCGATTTGTGCTTTATTGTGTTCTTAAGATTAATGTGGTTAATTCATTGTGCTTAATATGTTTATTGTTATGCTTGATTATTTAGCGGGCCAACTAGATAATTGAGTTGTTTACAATATTGCTATTTTGAGATTTATAGTCCGTAATTGCTATTTATTCCAAAACCTAGTGGCAACTACATTTCAATTGATTATGTGGAATTTTCGATTGTATGTTTGTGGATTAACACTTAAGTTAGTGAACCGAGCTTTTGAGTTTGCGCTTAATTCAATTCGTCTCTTTTGCCGTAATGCTTTCGTTGAATTAAATCTAGCGAGCTTATCCTAAGTTATTTAATGAATAGGGTTGGGTAACGATGCTTATCTTATTCAACTAATATGTAAAAAGAGATTGAGGTAATTGCGCTTGTGATTATTCTCGAATTGTTGTTAATCTTTTGAACGAAAATCCTTTGCAAATATCGATTAAAAATTCATTCTAGCGGCGAAGAAATATCCCTTGATCACTCTCCCCATTTGATCATTTTATTTACTTTGTAATTCTTGTCTTTCTTTATTTTGCATTTATCACTTCCTTAGTTTAGTTAACAGCAAAACCCCCCATTTACTTATTTGTGCATTTTTATTTTCTTATTACAATTGACATAATTGAAAACAATCCTCTGCGGGAATGACCCTTACTTGCTATTTACTACCTGAACTACACATTTTAGAAAAGTAAGGAATATTATTTTGACCCCCTTTTGGGCGTGTCAATGGAGTTCCCTTCTTCTTCTTCCCCAAAATCACCATGGTTGTAGAGATGGAGTTCCCAAGTTTTCTCTCGTTTTTGTGGTCTGCTCCTCCACCCTTGCTTGACCTAGAAATGGCCCCAAAATGTTGTATTTAAATTGTGTTGAAGATGGGAGGAGTTTTGGGTCGAAAACGGGTCAAAAATATGATTTTCTCGCTACTCGAGAGGCCGGGCACCGCTACAGTGGCGCTGCAGTGCTAGCCCACATTTTCATTAAATTGCAGCCTAGGTCCTCCAACTTTCGATTCTTGTGCATTTTGGTCCCCAAATTTATCTTTTTGTGCACTTTTGGTCATTTTTCTTTCTTTCTTCCGTTTTCTTCTCCAATTTGGGGTTTTGGCAATGGAACACCTACAAAATAGAATATAACTATATTAAGTAACAAAATATTTATGAAAACTCACAAATATCTAAATTTAATGGTATAAATAAGTGCAAAATTCACACTTATCACAATACTTAATAGTTGCAAAGTTGCATGTAACATTTTATTCTTAATTTTGATCCAGTTGTTTGGTGGACTCAATTTGGCGTTGGTACTCCAGAACTAACTAAGTTTGCAACGAGAGTTTTAAGTCTTACTTGCTCATCTTTTGCATGTGAACGCAATTGGAGTACATTTAATTTAGTGCATACTAAGAGAAGGAATCGTTTGATAACAAAGCATACTTTGGTTTACATCAATTATAACAAGAAGTTCAAAGATCGACATAGACGATTGAAGTCATTTAAAGAGGGTGAAGATCATTTGATTCTAAAGGAAGTTTCATCCGATGATGAATGGATTGCAGATCACGATATTGGAGCTCCTTCAAACACATGCGATATAAATGATGATGACTCGAGTCTAAATTTGTCACAATCAAAGAGGATTGAAAGTTCTACGCATACACAAAGTCAACCTATTAGGAAAAAAATTCACGAAAATGTATTCATACTTTTATAATTCAAATTTACTTTTATTTATGAATGTATAATAACAAATTGTTTTTTATTGAATTTACAGGGAAGTAAAATGTCACATTGCTGGTGGATGAGGAAGATGATTTTGTAGAAATTGAGAGTAGCGAAAAGGAAGATGATGGGAAAATTAGATATGATGACGATTTCATTGACGATGCTAGTAATATTGATGATATTGCGGACAATTAGTACTTTTTTTTAAGTTTAAGATGCTTCTTTTTTTTTTTCATTGCAAATGGAGTGATTTCTAACTTCTGTAATGCTTTATTATTATAATTTTTTTACTTAAATTTTTTATTTTTTGTGAGGCTTACGCATCAATCCACCTCGAGACTTTCGTCTCGCCTCATAAACAAAAATCGCCTCAGTACATAGTTTTGCCTTTTTAAACTTTGATCCAAACTAAGAACTCAAGCACAAGATAATTACTTTCAACCAATCTAACTTAATATCGTTTAACAATCACAAAGAAAAATAACAAGAATGCTAATTTTTTCCCAATTTTCGTATTAAGACACATATCTCAAAACTTTAATATCCAAATGTCATTTCTTCCAATCCACTAGAGTAAATAACTCAAAATGCTAAAATAATTAGCTTTCTTACCATATTTTTCAAGTATAAACTATAAATTATAAACCCTAATTTTTACTACAAAACTCAACCAAAATATATATTTCGAATTTACCTCAAAATAGAAGAAGAAATTGAAAACCTAACTTCCAATCTCGTTGGTGGCTTCCTCCTTTTCCCCTTTTTTTTCTCTTCTCTTTTCCCCTTTTTTTTCTCTTCTCTGGCCGCTCTCTGCCCTTTACTTTGTGTGTGTGTTAAATGAAATGAGAAATGGGTTTTTAATTGTCAAAATAGTGAACTTTTGCACAAGAAATCCCTCATCTTCCAAACAAAATAACATTAAGTTGTTTATTTCTAAAACTAAATAAATAATTCCCTAACTTAAAATTTTAATCATTTCAAACCTTCAAATATTGTCAATCGTAAAATAAATCTCAATAAATTAACTATTTCATTTTAGCCCTTAATTGACTTTGACTTTGACTTTGACAATTTCACTTTTGACTAAAAAAATTGGGTTGTAACAGAATACATGTTCGGAAGATTTGACATGCAACTCAAACTTGCTCCTGGAGACTCTGCTAGAATTGTAACCACATTTTTCGTAAGTACTGAATTTAATCTTCACTCACCACCCCCAATCTTTATATGGCCCGCTTCGTCCTTTCTTGAGTTACATGTTTTGAATCAGTAATTGAATTATTCATTTGGTTGTGCAGTTATCATCTCAAGGAAAAGGAAACAAGGAACAACAATTCCATCTCTAGTTTGATCCAACTGCAACTTTTCACACCTATTCAATTGTGTGGAATTCTCAACGCATCATGTAAGTCAATATACAACTCTGAAGTCTCATTTTCATTAATCCACAAAATATAAAAAAGTTAATACTAATTCTCTTTGTGATGAATTTCAGCTTCATGGTGGACAACATTCCAACTAGAGTATTCACCAACCACCAAGCAATCGGCATTCCATTCCCTACGAATCAACCAATGAGACTATATTGCAGTTTATGGAATGAGGATGATTGGGCGACACAAGGTGGAGAATCAAGACTGATTGGACAAAAGCTCCTTTTGTTGCCTCCTACAGGAATTTCAACGCCAACAGAAATGTCTGTGATCTGGATCAAATGTTGGATCTTGTACATCGAAATCAATTGATTGTTCCAAATCTGCAACATTGCAAACTCAAGAACTAGATGCAAAGGGAAGAAATAGGCTCCATTGAGTTTAATATTCTATTAAATAGAAATAATTCAAAAGCATCCTGTTAGGATCAATCTAAACCAGCCAAGGCCCGGGAGTGAATTCACCACCGTATGGCTGACCGGTGATTATTAGCGATTCCGGCATCATGCAAGCGAGGTTCAATTAAAACACATTGTCTATAACTATTGTGCTGATGTTCCAAGATTTCCTCAAGGCTTCTCTACAGAATGCAAGCGATCAAGATTCTAGTGACATCCTCCTTCGATAAACAAGTTTATAGAAATTCTTTTATTCTTATGTTTTTTTTTTAAACAAATGTAATACTACTCCATTGATTGCTACATTGAGAAATAAAAATAAAGAGTTATACATTTCTTGCAAGTTTATTGTTGATTTCCCCATAATTTACTTCATTTTGGACCTTATTTCCATTCATCAATAACTCAAAACACATTTTCTTGATATATTTAATTTTCCAATTTTAAAAATGCAAAGTATTATAGCTTGGCCTACCTCACACTAACTATACACACATGACCCTTGACAATCATTCCAAGAACAAACTCAAAGACTGAATTTTTATTGACATAGTTGGATTTAGCAAGACTTTCCATAAAGAGTCATTGATAAGTGCGTTTTACACACTTATTTAGGCCACAAAATATGGCTAATTGTGAACGTATATGTTGAATTATGGCTTAATTCGGTATAATTTGTATTTGTAGGGTTACATTGATGAATGGAACGAAAAGTATGTGAAAACAAGCGAAGAAGGGTTAAAACGGAAGAAAACCAAAATTCAGGGACCAAATTGCAGTTTATTAATCAAAATGTTGTAGTTTGACCCAAATTTCAGTAGGTATTAGAGTTTTGGTTGAAGTGGTCTTGAAGATATCAAAATGTCATCCGCCTGTAGCTCGAGCGGTGAAGCTGTCATCCGCCTATTGCTTGAGCGACAGGGTTATTCAATCCAAGCCCGTTTTGCATCTTGACGAGTTTTTAGATTCCTATTCATCTACAACTTGAGTTTTAGGATTTCATATATATAAGTTACAACTTGTATTATTGACATAACATTCATATAAATAACATTCACGTGTACTTGATTGGGATCGATAACTCCTAGGCTAAATAAATGCCAACTTTTTCTTTAGTGATGCAATCCAATCGTTAAACCAATCTTATTCAAGAATTGTCATTATTTTAATTTTCAACAATAAAGTGAAGATCGTAAATTCGTAGGCTTGAGTTTTCAATTGCGAGGATTTGTAGATCCCAAGATGAATCACACCTATAAAACTAATTATAAGCCGTTGTCTGGAGCCGATTCTCACCAAATTTTTAAAAAACTATTTGTACACTAATCTGGCAACCGCACCTTTTGACCAGATTTTACAGAATTACATTTATATCCTTTTGACATTTAATACACTCATTTTGAAAGAAGGACATTTATGGTAATTTAACTAATTTTAGGTCAAAACATTACGGCTGGAAGGGGCCTACCTATTTTCCAATAGTTCAAATTTTCCTTAAAATATTATGAGAATCAGTGGCAGACAAGGGCTAAGCATAGAGATAATACTAATCCACATCTGTAATAATTTCTAATAAAGGTTGTTCAAAAGAGAAATCAATAGATAAATCAACAAAACAAAAACACTGATAATATATTGAATTAAACCACTTTGACAGGGTCAAAAATAGACCTAAATCCATGGAGCTGAGGTGGCAGCATCTCAGCCCCAGATCTGAATTTTTTAATTTCAGATCTGGGGCCGAGGTGATGCCACCTCGACCTCCTGTTTTTGAGTCTGTTTTTTACCCTGTTTTTGTAACAGGGTTGTAATATATTTGGTTAGTTGGCAGAAATGGTCTTTGTCCTATGCTCATGCCAAGGAATCTGGACTTATCCTAATTACTAGTTGATATATCAGCGTGGCAAATCATTGATTCCTCCAATTCTGCACCGTGGCAAACATAATAGTTGGATGCAAAGGGAAGAAATGACTTCTAGAAATTGCATAATAGTCACAAATTTTCACCAAATGGACAATAGTGATTAAGACCTCCATGAAAGACTTCCTTGTATTCTTTTGTTTACACTTCACCTCGTTGATTGCTAAACGACAACAACTAGATGCTAAAGTTTGACGATATAAAAGCCTTTTTTATTTTTGCTATACGATTTTATCAAAGACTCGTAACAGTAAATTCTATTACATAAGTCTCTATGTTCAAAATCTATTATATCGTGGATTAGATAGCAATAGACAGTATTGATAAAAAATAAAAAATCATGTTCGTTGTATTGTCCAATGCGGTTTAGGATGCATACCAAACATGCATTGAGCTTAGGTGAAGATAAAAAATAAGCCAAAACCCAACTTCTATATTCTACAAGTAAAATGATCAGTCTTATTTGATGCAATTAAAATTCATATTCTAAGTTTGATACACTGCATTATAAGTTTGATACATTGTAATCGGGCTATATCTTGTGCAGAATTAGGTGAGCTCCGTGCTGAGGTTCAAGAATTATAATCGAGTGAGGAGCATGCGTATAGGATGGAGAGAGCTCAAAAGAGAAGCGTTGTAGAATCATTGCCATTGCCATTTTCGCCTCTATCATGGCGAAAGTTTGTCCAACACAAATCCGAGGTCCCCACCCAAAAGGGAAATATAAACCTTGTTTTTTTTGTGCCTTTGACACTCCTTCACTAAATCTCTCTGGTTTAAACTCCATTGCATCTTCTCCCCAGATTTCTTGGTCATGATGTAATAAGACCGTTTGTAATGTAAGCTGCGTCCCAGCTGGGAGGAATAATTTCCCCAATCTCGTGTCTTTTGGAACATGTCGACCAAGAACAGTAACTGCTGGATATAGTCTCAAGACCTCGTATAAAATCATGGTAACCTGCAATGAAGATCTCTTTAAGTGTACATTTGATATGTAATACTAAATCATTCAAGAGAGAACTATACAAAATGTTTAATACTGCCCAATACTATTTACTCCACTTTTCTGAACATGTCATAAGAGTTGCAAGCTGGGGAAGTACTACAAGAATGGTCTATCAAAGGTGCTTCAATCATATTTTACGTTTAATTAATGGATAATACTTACAATTTTGAGGTGATTTAACCCATCAAAATCTGGTTTTTTACTACCAAATACTTGCAAGACTTCTTTTCTAGCACGTGTCTGCCACTCTGAATGTGTACTCAATAGAATCAATGTCCAGACGAGCAAAGCAGAAGTGGTCTCCTGTCCAGCAAAATAGAACAGCTTGCATTCTTCGACAACATCATCTATGCTCATTCCAAAACTCTTGTTACCATGTTGTTCGATTTCTTGGAAATTTGATTCCAACAATATACCCAATAAGTCATCATTACTTGCTTCCCCGGCCTTCATTGCCTTCACCCTTCTATTGATAATATCTCTAATAGATGCTTGAACTTGCTTTTCAATAAATTTCATTCTTTTGTTTCTCTTAGTCGGCAAAAACCTGTATGCAAGAAATGGATCACTTCAGTGATAAAAATTATTCTCGTGACTAATGACTTCATGAAAAAAAAATGAGGATTGGAAGTGCTAAATTTATGAGGTAAGACATTTCTTCAATACTAGTCAAAAATGTATTTTCTTACCTCAATCCAGGAACATAGATCGACTGCGAAGCCTTGATGATGTGTTCAGCCTGTTCTCTCTGAAGTTCAAATATCCTTCTTCCTTCTTGGTAGCTACTACCGAATGACGTTCTTGAAATTGCATCACTAGTTAGATTTTGTAGATAAGGCCACACGTCCAAGTCACCCGATCCTCCTTGAGAAAGACTCTGTTCCCATTTGCTCAAAATCTCATCACAACTCAAATAAAAAGCTGGCATCATAAGCTGTAAGAGTCAGGGGAGAAAAGCAATCCAGTTAGCATTAAGTGCTCTTTAGGTATGAAATCCTTTGTTTCTTAAGAAAGTACGATATCCTGAAATTTAGTAATTTAGACATTTAAGCACTTTTAAGTAAGCGGTCTAAGGTAGAAAAAAACCTTCAACTTCTCAAGATGGAAAGCAGGGTTGATGATTTTTCTGTGTTTGGCCCATTTTTCTTCTTCATAGCTCACTACACCTTGTGCAAGCAGCTTGGTCAATGGATTCATGTTTTTTGGCTTCTGGTAGATATAAATCTTAGTTAGGACCTCCTTTGTGAGTTCTGGGTCCGTGATTATAACTAATGGTTTCGGCCCAAGCCATATAAAGGAATCAGTACCTGGAAGTTACGGCACTTTCAGTAAGGCGGATTAGACTCTAAGACAGTATTAAATGAGAAAATTTGAACTGTGCAGATAAGCCATACCATATTCCTGAAGTGTTTTGATGAATAAGGGTATTACTCTTGGCTTGATATCATCTGAGATATTGATTGGCTTCGATTTGGCCTTTTGGGTCATACTTATCAAATCTTTCAGATCACCATAAAGGAATCGATACGAGTTTCCATTGAGACCTTGCTGTCTTAGAATTTTTTCCATCTTCTTGGGCTTAAACCAAACCCAATTCAGCACCCTCCATGTGTATATCAGTAACACAGAAGCACAACACACACCAATTATGTAGCATATAATCTCCATGTCCACACCTACGATCACTGCCCAATTCTTCCTCTAAACCTCTGTATATGAATACATATATAAGAGGATTTGTTTTCTTTCTTTTCTTTTCTTTTCTTTTCTTTTCAAATTATTTGGTATCTTCTAGATTAGTGTGTCTACTATTGTTTGACTTTTAGAAGATTGTTTGTGTAATATATAAATATATTTTTAGGTGATCACTCCAAGATAATTCTACAAACAATAGGACAAAGAAAAATATTAGGATTTGCAGTTCCATCTTAAAATAATTTTACTATAATTCGAGTGGACAAATCTATTTGTATCTAATTTTTTATCTAATATTTTACCGAATTGACACTTGACGGCCCCCTATTAGGACAAAAAAAAAAATTGGGATTTGAAATTCCATCTTAAAACAATTTTACTATAACTCGAGTGGATAAATCTATTTGTACCTAATTTTTTTACCTAATGTTTTACCGAATTGACACTTGGCGTCCCCCTATTGGGAGGAACGGCCTGTAAAACATTAAGTAAACCCTTAGGTATTTGTAGCATAACCCAATCTGATTAATTTAAGTCCTTATAAGGTATTTATTATTTTTATATTTATTCAATGTGGGATTTATTCTTGGACATGCCTTCTTAAGATGTTGGCATGTTTGAGCTGGTCAATCTTGGAATTTGTTTGGTCGTTTGAGTCTTAATCAGATTAAATTGTTCGTTAAGACTTAATAGGCTGTGATAAAAATTATTTTTCTCAAACTCATTTTCAACACACATTCTTTCAATAAAATAATTTTACACGTAAATCCTAAACTTTAATATATTTTTTAACCATACATTTTCAATATTACAAAACTCTTTTTTTCCCAGAAATGGGGTCAAACATTTATTTTTAAAGAAAGAAAAAGGAATCTACATGAACATAAATTATTCGTCGTCTTCTATATTATTGTCCGTCTAATATTGTTCGTTGTCTTCTAGAAGATTGTCTGTGTAGGACAAGATAATTTTATGAATAATAGGACTAAAAAATAGATAGGACACTCAGAAGGTAAGGTTTTTGTCATTTTTAATTATAAGTATATATACGCAACCAAAAGAGATTGGGTTGGTCTTGGCGTATAGGTTACGGGTCATCGAACCCCTACTGACACCACATAATATAGAGGAGTGGGTATTATTTTGATAATATTTTATTCTTGGTGGACACCACTTCTTCTATCTCTTTTGACAGAGATACAAGTTCTGACACATGAAAACAACTTAGCGAGCACGCATTTGACAATTAAAAAAGAATTAAGTCTCTTGTACATCAAGTCATACAGTTCGATGTACAGTCCCCTCACATGAGAGGACGGGTCTCACGTCAATTAATGCGTCGGCCCCACCCCCCATGTGAGGGGGCTGTACACCGAGCTGTATGGCTCAGTGTACATGAAGCATGGTTCATTAAAAAAATAGAGTGTGAATCCTTTGTTGATGAAATACTCTCTTCTTCTTCTTTTTTTAAATATTATTATTATTATTTTATTTTTATTTTTTTGTAATGACGTGAGACCTAAGAGAATGTTTTGAAAAATTGCAAAAATACGAAGTTAAATCTTAGAAAACTATGTACCAACCTTTCAATTGGGTGCGTCAACTCTTGTCTGGGTTTGATCAACTGATTAGTTTTGATATTCATGAAGCTCCTTATACCACTCTCTCTCGATTTGTTCAATGACATGGAAGTTGAAGTTAAGTCCTTGTTAGGTGATGATTAAAATCAAATTTTGATAAAAGTTGATGAAATGTATGGTTGAAAAGTTGTGAATTTTCAAGAAATATGTGATTGAAATTAATTGTTGATTTTTGCTTAAATTAAAATTAAAATTAAAATTTTAATCCCAACAAACACGGGCTAAGTGTGATTTTTCTTTGCATCCTAGTTGCCTAGTTGCTACTAACCACAAGCCCAATGTGAATCATTTTCTATGGAAACTTGGTAGTTAAAGTTTTGAATAACAACTCTTTTATTTCACTTTTCCTCTTTTCTTATGAAGCCCACTCTTCTTCGATCCTCCACATGACGCCAAGAACATCAATCCATTAAGTACTTGAAATTTATGTTAGGAAAATAACATGTGAGTTGCTAACTCAATAAAATAAAATGCAACAAGTTTCATAACTCCAAGAAATGTGACAAATAATTTACTAACTTCTCAGTTTCTTTTACATGATTGAGCGAAAATGCATATGCCATCGCGATCTCTTATATAAAGATTTTATTTTGTGAAGTTCTATATGCTTAGTCCGTCTCATTTTTAAATAGGACCTTTCCTATCTCAACATTTCCATTAGGGAGTATCCTGTTTCATTCTTGCCTACAGTTTTACTTTAAAAGCAAATGCATGATCACGGTATCTGTAGAACTTGATTTTTTATCACAACAATGCATATATGATTTGCCTTATGTTCTTGAAATAAGGATACAAAAAATTGAATATGTATGAAGATTGTGGGAGAAACTCTTGATTCTTGAAACTATAGTAAATTTCCTCTCATCTCTCTCTTTCTCTCGAAGTATGTGTGAAAACAGAATTTCAATGTCAATGGCAATATATGTGCAACTGGTCAAACGATGGATCTTGTGCTTCCAGATCAGTTGATTCCTATAAATCCAAGACATGGCAAAATCAAGAATTGGATGCAAAGGAAAGAAATAGACTTCATTGCGTACAACAAAAACACATGACTTATAACTATTGTGTTGATGTTCAAGGTTTCCTCAAGGCTTCTCTGCAGAATGCAAGCGTTCAAGAATATAACAACTGTTAGTGTTAGATTATTGTAATTGACTATTCTGTGAATAAAATGACCAACTTGAACACTTTAGAAGTTTAGGGACTTAATTGTAAAGTTTCATAGTTGGTTATATAGCGTAGAGTTCAGGGTCCAAATTTGGAACACAAAGGTTTCTCGCCGCATTTTCGCTAGATGCTCGCTGGAGTCATGCTCGAGCAGATGAAACAGGAACATCCCTGCTCAACCTTCGCCCCACTGTCACTCGAGCGATAGACCTTTCGCTCGAGCGACCATACTCCTCGCTCGAGCAATAGTTTTACGGCCTGACTTAATTCGCGATTTCGCGAGATTTTAATTGGTCAAAGTTATCATATTCGTCCAACATATAAAAGGGGAGATTGCGCATTCGGGATTATTTGGATTGAACAAATACATTCAAGAGAAAACACTTATTCTCTCAAGAGCTAAACATCCTTCAAAGTTCAATCAATTCATATGCGTCATTTGGATTGAAAACATCAAAATCTTCAATCAAATACGCTGGTGTCCATTCTTTACTTGGATCTGTCAGGAAGATTGTTTCGTCAACTTGGCTGACAACGAAGATCAAGGAAGAAATTCAAGAACGAGGAGTTCTTGGTGGATCTACAGGAGATAAACTGCAAGAAGAGCTAGGATTGGTGTTCGTGTGCACATTCCAGGAGAGCTACTTCGAACTTCAGACAGGATATCAAAAAGTTTGTGTCGTCAACTTTGCTGGTGGTTTGTAAGTTTATAATATAGTTTATAGTGAATTTTTTACTGACAAAGCGCCCGGAGTTTTTTCTCACGTTGAATTTCTCCGTGAACAATTTTGTATTGTTTACTGCTTTTATTATTATTTTCGATATTGCAGTAGTTCAAGTTAGGATAAACTGAATTGTTTGATTAATCACCTAGACATAATTAACTTGTGACTTGTTGCATGTTAATTAATTTTTAATTCTGCGTTTACACATAATCACCCCTCCTCTAGGTGTAGTTGAGTCGAATCTCCGATTTTTCAACAACATTATGCATTGTTTCATACTTTCACTTTTCTTATTTAAACCCCCGTTTGGTTCAACTAGAAATTTTGATTAAAATTTAAGTCAAAATCAATAATTAATTTTATCTACACATTTTATGAAGCTCACAACTTTTTTACCACACATTTCATTAACTTTTATCAAAATCTATTAAGAATCTAATTTATATTTAAACCAAATAGGTGCTAAATGTCTAAAGAATTTAATGGTGTATTTAACTATTGATTGTATTAGAGAGAACAATCTTCTTGTTTTTTCTGTTTCCCTCAATTGCATGGATTATGTTTTGGAGTTGTTCTTTCATCAATTGTATTACTTATAAATTTTTTAGTTTAATATTACTCTTAATGTTAATTTTGGAGTGAGTTCTCTAAATTAAAATGTTAATTTAAAGAATATCTTAAAGCATGATTTTAAAAGTTTACTCTCTATTTTAAAAAGTTTTTTAGAGATGCTTTGAGCGACACGATGTTTTGACGTATCTCTTGTTCACTCACATTACAAAGGCGAAGATATTTAATTCTCATTCTTCAACTCATACATAATATACACGATCTACCTATGTTTTTTCCTGTCATACTTTATTTCTGGGTGTCGAGACTGACATAGTCAGGAACACTCCCGGCTTGCCACATAAAGCTTGGTTGTGGGTAAAAACCGGAGGTATATTCTAGGACTTCCACAAGTCGTGAAAAGTCATCAACAACCTACACTTATACCTATTGTTTCATGATTTGTTGTTGTCACAATTAGAGTTGATACAAAAGGAAGTAAATAAGGAAAATAAAATCTACACTTATACCTATTATCATTCTTCAACTCATACATAATATACACAATCTACTTATGTTTTTTCCCGTCATACTTTATGATTTGTTGTGGTCAGAATTAGAGTTGATACCTATTTATAACCAATGGTCCGGGATCATGTGCGTAAGGTGTAAGGATTTGACAGATTTTTTCAATGATCTTGACTTTTCAATACCTCTAGTTTCCCTATTATACTGCATATTGAAGTTTTCTTGTGTCCCCTTCCAACAGAGTCGTAAATCCTTTTTTCTTTTGTGGATGTGAGGCGATTCTTGGGAGTTATATATTTCCCAAAAGTTCGATTTAAGTTCTTCTCTTCAGTGAGATACTAAATAGAGGGTCAAAATCATCTATTTTAAAGAGTATTGCAAGGAATTTTAACCTTAAAATAATATTGAACAAAGAAGATAGTGAAGACAAGCATCTTTCGGTGGATTTGTTGAAGTTATGATGACACTTTATTGTCAACCAAACAAATATATTTTGGTTTGTATTTAGTTGTAAATTTTGGTTATTGTCCAACTATGTAATGATGTAAAAGTTTAAACTATTTTATAGCTAGTACAAGTTGGTAAGATAGACTACATGTGAAGCATTGTCAAATGTGTAATAGTAGTATAATAGTTAGTAGAATAGTTGATAGAAATCTAGCAAGTTGGCTCTATATATGCAACCCTTTGTGGTCTCGAAAATCAGAAGTTAAGATATAAAAAATGTTGAGTTAAAACCTCTTCTTCTCCTCAGAAAACCAAAGTTTATATCCTATTTTTGTATGTAAAATCTGTATTTTTCACCTCCTCCATCGACCATGAACTTAACAATTTTAGAGCTTTATTCATAAAGCTTTCGACCCATAATTTTCAACGGTGGTATCAAAGTTGAAATGCTCTTAAGGGGCCATAAAAAATATGAAAAAGAAAAGCAAATGGAATTAGAAGAAGCTGTAAAAAGGGTAGCCAAAAATTTTGAAAAATTCGGTCTGAAGCAAAAATTTCAACAGCAGCCCAAGGAAAATCTCAAATGGTGATGAAAATGGTTGAAAACGAGAGTTACAGCAGCAGCCCTGTGATTGACGATCTCTGATGGTGTTGAAAGTGACTGAAATAAAAGCAAATGTCGGCATGATGAAATGGCTACAAAGATGAAGTTGTTGTAAAATGCTGAAAAAATGAAGAAAAATCGGTTTGCTCAAAGATTTGCAAGGTTTCAGAGTTGAAAAACTGATCCTTGATAATAAAAAATCTGGTAAGAAAAGTGAAAACCAGTAAGCTGAGATGAAACTGGTATGTGTAGAGCAAATACGGTAAGAGAAGTGAAAATTCGGTAAGTGTATTGCATATACGGTAAGTTCATTTTTCTGAAATCCGGTAAGCATAGAACTTCCATAACTGGTAAGCTCTTCTAAAATCCGGTATGCATAAAATGAGCAAATACGGTAAGTTCATCTTAATCAGTAAAATCCGGCATGTGAAGCTAAAATTCGGTAAGTTCAATTTGCTTAAATCCGGTAAGTTGAATCCAAATCCGGTAAACTCTTCTAAGAAGCTGAAATCTGGTAAGCTTAAAGAAAAGACAGTAAGCTCAATCTAGTTAAAATTACTGAGGAAGGAAATGATGCAAGGTTGAAGATTTCTTTGCATGTGATTGATGGAAGGCTAAAAAAGGTTGATCAACTACGAAAGAGAAGTTGCAACCGTGGGAGTTTGGATCAAATGGAAAACAAAGATACTTCGAACTTATAGTCAAAAAACAAAAAAATGAAGAAAGCAGTCCTGATTTTAACAACAGCAAATATGAGGAAATAATGCAAGATGAAATGTTCTTTGTGTAAGGTTGATTCAAGGCTAAAAGAGTTAATCAACTACGAAAAAAAGTTGCAACCAAGAGAGTTTGAATCAAATGAAAAACAAAGGATCTTCAAGCTTGTAGTCACCAAAATCTGAAATGATGCAAAATCTGCAGCGAAACAAAAAAATGAAGAAAACATCCCGAAACTTGAAAAAAAATTGATGGTTTCCAACCAAAATGTCATGGGGGAGTGTTGAAGTTATGGTGACACTTTGTTGTCAACCAAACAAATATATTTTGATTTGTATTTAGTTATAAATTTTGGTTATTGTCCAACTATGTAATGATGTAAAAGTTTAAGTTATTTTATAGTTAGTACAAGTTGGTAATGTCTACTACATGTGAAGCATTGTCAATTATATAAGAGTAGAATAATAGTTGGTAAAAACTTCTTCTTCTTCTCTGATTTTCTATTAACCAGAGTTTATATCATGTTTTTGTATGTAAAATCTGTATTTTTCACCTCCTCCATCGACCATGAACTTAACAAATGTTTTAGAGCTTTATTCATAAAGCTTTCGACCCATAATTTCCAACAGGATCTCAATGGAGATGTGTAGACAAGCAGATCCTGATGCAACCGTTGATACAAAAAGTGTTTGTAAATCGTGTCCCATATTCATTTATTTTTTGCCATTGTAGAAGATCTAACTCTTCCCAAATCTTCAGGCCTTAGAAATCGCTTATAGTTAGTGATGTTTTACATAATAATTTTGGAGGTACATAAATTAGTAATCGGACTAGAAGATGTAGAAGAACTAGAACCAATGTCTAATGTCTTCCTCGTCAACTAAGAAACAAAATAATGCATTTTAGAACTTTGACAATGTCCTCAAAGGAATCCATCACTACGGCTAAAGTAAAAGTAATAAGCAGTTCTTCCTGATTCTAACTTTCTCCATCCTTGTTCTTTTTGAACATAATCAATCACTAGTTCTCGGCTTCTCGCGATAATTCATTATTTCCTGTAGCCATCTCCTAAGTAGAAATAATTGTAACTACAACAACTATTTCTTCTAGAATTATTTTCATCTTTAACGACAAAATTAATTGTCACCCATATCTAATTAAAAAATATGAAAATTTATTACTTTAGGCCTTCGCACAAAAAGTTTATGCACATTGGACGGTGATTCCTTCAATATTTGCTAGAATTTGAAGCTACAAATGTAGCTTTTTTGGGTCCGTCCATTTTGTTGCAAGTACATGCTGAGGATATGAATTCATTGCAGATGGAAGTACAGAAAATGTAAGACCCAACCGCGCTACACGACCCACATGGATGACTGCGGGGATGACACCACAAACACACATGAAAAGTCGAGATTATTTTATTCACACGGGACCCACGTATCCCATGTGATGGTAGTGTCATCGGGAGTGTCATCCGTGCGGGTCAAGTAGGAAATATAAGACCTGACAAAGGCATTTAATCTCTCGATTATGTTCACTAATATCTTGCCTAAATATGTCCACACATTGTGGAAGATCTTCATTTCATTTCTCCAAATCAAAGTTAATTATACAATTGCAGATTTTGTGAACAGCTCTTCCCTATGACTCTCAATTTTATCAAATTTTCGGTATTCTTTGGAATCAACGAATTTTTAATTTCCAAATTAACCCTCAGTATTCTAACGAACAAACAAGCGGTTTAGAGTGTTATTCATCATTTCTAGGCTTCCCCCTACGTCACATCACCAGCTAATGAACTAGATTCTCCTACCTTTACTGAATAAAAGGACTTAGCAGAAGAAATTCTATGATTGTGTATATGATGTTATAGAGCTGTCATTGGGGGGTGGAGGGGAGGGGGGACATTGCTTGATGTATGTTCTGCTTGATTCATGGAATTTCCTATCAATCACTTTAAGCTATTGCTTGATTTTATTTGAACATGCTATACACCGTAACACCAGCGCCAAATAATTAGATATTAATAAACTCTAATAGTCGAATGTTTAGTTCATTATTTTTCGATGTGTAACGAAATAGTATTCTTAATTTCTATCTGGCTCTTTCAAATACTACTCTATTCATCGTAATTTTGGAGTTACAGTTGGAAATCCCCCCATTTGTATAAATTCTTTCAATCAATAGACGAGATGAGGTCAATGTCAAACCCTACATCCATATATAAAGAATAATGCTATTCATATTCACTCATTGCGGTTAGGGCTGGACAAATTTTTCTTGCTGGATTTTCAATTACCTCAACGAGAAGATGCATGGAATCTCATGAAAATATTAAATATGAGCACTACCAAATGATTCTCTGAAAAAAATGATAATTAATTAATTACATTGGTACAATTTGATTTATTCACCACCACAAAAGAACTCAACCCAGCCCATTTTGTCATCACTACAACTCATAGGCAACGCTGCCCTTTTTGCCACCGCTATCTACTCTTCTCTTCTCAAGGTTTGCAAAATATAGCTCTTACATGTTTGTTAGTAGAAATCCAAATGAGCTTATTGTTCATGGACATTTAATGCCTTTTTTCTTTACTTTTTTAATGACGGGGAACCCTCAACCACTATCCTTCGGGTGCGCACTGGGTAAACCCTCGGACTGATGCAATAGCCTGTAAACCTCGTTAGCCAGGTTAACTACACTAGGCAAGCTCAATCGAAAAAAGTGTTGGTGGGAGAAATCGAACTCGTGACCAAAAGCTTTTGCGCTCACCTACTCCACCAAATGCCTTTTATAACAATAGCAAGTGGCGAGTTCTTAAATTCAAGGCTGGTTCATCACCTTATTCTTGTCCCTTCGTAACATTTTCAAATGTCGTTTAGTTTTTTCGTGTCAACACATCAAAATACTCAATAAATTACAGGAAAACGTGTGTGCGTGTAACTTCTTCGATGTACAACCAAATAATCAATGAAAAGATTATTAATTTTGTGCGATGAGCAAGAAGATTGATGATTTCAATTGCAAAAACGAGTCTCTTGAAATTGACATTCTGATTTGAATGGGGAAATTGAACGGTAGGGAAATGAGAATTGAAAATAGGACATTGCCTACAAAAATTACCGTTGTCTATGACCAACATGTAATACATACGAGGATGTAATAGTAAAATGGAGTCCTTTCATTCAATGGGGTGGTCTTGCAAAACCTTAAAAAGTACAGAGATATACACATGTTGTGTTATGCAAAATATATCCACTAAATGACTTCCATTTCTTGAAAATTATTTTTCCTCAAATTCATTCTTAATCACACATTTTACGGGACACAATTTTTATAAACTTTTCAACCATCTATTTCACTAACTTTTATTAAATTATACGGAAAAACTATTTTTTATCGAGAACAGACGTGAGCCTAGAAGCATACTCTCATTTTCTCCATCTTATTCTATTGAGCATATTGAATCACTGAATGATAATTCAGTATTTCTTGTAGCCATCTCCTTCTGGAATTATGTGAAACAAAACATGGCTCCGTGTATGTGTCCTAGCAATTATTGTAACTACACCGACTATTTCTTTCTAAAATCCAATTTCATATAGAAAGACAGAATTAATTTCAGCCATATCCATTTAAAAAATATTTAAAAAAATTATAAAGTTTTTTGACTTTGTTTAAGGTGATTGGACGGTGATGTCTTCAATATTTGCTAGAATTTGAAGCTAAATATAGCTTTTTTGGGGTTCCATCCATTTCAAACTAATTAATTATTGAAGAAAAATATTTAAATAATATATGTGTGATCTCATCTAATAGTTTAAACTTTTAAATCAAACTGTTCAATGTGGTTGTGGAACATGCAAAGATCTTGAATTCGAGTCTCACTGCCTCCCCACTTAAATGAATTGTGCATGTGTTAGGATTTGATGGAGAAAAATTTTAAGTGTCGACCTCCACCCTTTTAAATGAATTGTGCACATGTCAGAATTTGATGAAAAAAGAACGTAAAAAGTGCAAGAATTGCTAAAGTAATATTAAATAATATACGTGTAGTCTAGCAACGTAACTAATCAAGTGGTTCAACATTAACTAAAATCTCCAAAAACATTTAAAGAATTCAATTGCAATAGGTCTTTGAGTCGAAAGCTCTTAGTTTTTGTATACTATCTGAAACTTGAATACGTGGTTTATATGATATCCAATTATCCAAGAAAATATTTATTTTATATCGTCAAAATGAGATTAAAGAATCACACGGTTATTCAAATTGATCAGCACGAGACACATTCTGTCTAGTTTTACATTCCTAGTTTGTGCCAATCTCAAGACTATGAATTCAAGCCTCCTGCCTCATCGTGAAAAATAAATTATACAAAATAGTACCTAGCATAATGAATTATGCTGGTCAAACAGGACTGACGCCCCACCCCCCACACCCCCCACCAATAGGGGGCGCCACATAGGCACCCTATCAACAGGGCCCGGTCATTGGCCCTATTTGACTAGCATCGTCCAAGCATAATTAAAGAAATAAATCATGTTACAAAAAAAAAAAAAAAAAACACTATTTTACTGTCTTCGATGTCATGGTAGTACCAATCAGCTAATTTTTACATTTTTACCAACGAAAACTATGATTTCTAATTTACGATTACCTCGACGAGAAGGTGCATGGAATATCAGGGAAATAATTAAAGATGAGCCCCCCAAAATGATTATCTTTAAAAAAAAATGATAATATGCTGTATAATTATATTTTAAGAATCAAATGCCAGAAATAATTTTGTACTTTAGAAATGTTAATGATTTGGTTGGTACAATTTGATCCATGCACCGCCATAAAAGTACCCCGCAGAATGGACCCATGCCAGAGATGATAAAGGCTCATACCTTACGCGGAAAAATAATTATGTCTTGAGTTTGTTTAATTAATCTTGGCCAACTCTCAATCCATGGCGTCCAGCTTAGTTGACAGCTTCCAGAAGTGGAGTGCAAAATCTATATATAAAGGGTTTTCAGAATCCAGCTTTTACTCATCAAAACCAAACACATTCTACCTCTTCTTCTCAAAATGGCAGTCTTTTCTAATTCTAAAGCTTTAGCAAATTTATTGATGCTTTCACTTTCTGTGGTCCTGGCCTGTTTCACAATCCCTACAGCTGGTAATTTCTACCGAGATGCTGATATTACTTGGGGTGACGGGCGTGGAAAGATAGTCGAAGGTGGAAGAATGTTGACGTTGTCACTAGACCAGTATTCTGGTTCTGGATTTCAGTCCAAGAACGAGCACCTGTTTGGAAGATTTGACACGCAACTCAAACTTGTTCCTGAAAATTCTGCTGGAACCGTAACCACTTTTTTTGTAAGTCCTCAGTTGTCCTTTAACTTATCTAAATAATGCTTAGTTTGTTTGTTGAAGAATTGATCATTGAACTCCCATGAGCAGTTATCGTCTCAAGGAGCTGGTCATGATGAAATTGACTTCGAGTTTCTTGGCAATGCATCTGGACAGCCATACACTGTTCATACCAATGTGTATTCCCAAGGGAAAGGAAATAAGGAACAACAATTCCATCTCTGGTTTGATCCGGCAGCAGCTTTCCACACCTACTCAATTGTGTGGAATCCTCGACGCATCATGTAAATAAAAATCCCTCGAATCTTATTTTCATTTATGCTTAACTTATCTGCAAATCATTACTAATTCTGTTGGTGAAATTCAGTTTCTTGGTGGACAATAGTCCTATTAGAGTATTCAACAATCACGAGGCAATTGGCATTCCGTTTCCTAAGAGCCAACCCATGAGAGTGTACTGCAGCTTATGGAATGCAGACGATTGGGCAACACAAGGCGGGCGAGTGAAGACAGACTGGACAAAAGCGCCTTTCACTGCCTACTACAGAAACTTCAACGCCAATGGCTGTGTATCCAGAACATCTGGTGGATCTTGTGCCAATTCGGGAGCGTGGCAAACTCAAGAACTTGATGCAAAGGGAAGAAATAGGCTCCGCTGGGTACAGCAGCACCACATGGTCTATAACTACTGTGCTGATGTTCAAAGGTTTCCTCAAGGCTTCTCCAAAGAATGCAAGCGTTCACGATTCTAGCAAATTTGTGGAGGGATGATTTGTTGTTTGATCGATGTTGTGTGATTAATTCTATGTATGTGAGAATTCGTAATTTCTTAATCTTTTGAGTTGAATGGGAATGAATGTGTTGATTGGAATAATAAGAATAGGTACTAATATATACATTGTTCATGTCACAAAAATTGTAATTCTGTATTTTTATTAATTTATATGTTGAAGAATTTTTTGTTGGCAAATCAAATTTATAAAATTATTTATAATTTCTTGTTACTAACTATTAGTCTATTAGTGAATGTTTTCTGAGTAATATTCAATTTTATTAATTTATTTAACGACAGGCATTCTTTGTCTATTGAAAATTAATCCAAACGTTTCCATAACTTTATTAGTTTCTCCAATATGGTGAAAATTTCAGGGAAAGTTTTGATTGAACTAATATTAATTAAGAAATATAAAAGCAATTAAACATAATTGTTTTTAATAGATTATGGATAACTTTGATTAAGTTATTAAGAGCCTGTTTGTTTCAAATTAAAATTTGATTTTAATCTAAGTTAAAGTCAAACAATCAATATCAACTGCATCTTTCTTGGATCCCACAACTTTTTAACCACACATTTCAAAAATTTCTATCAAAATCTACTAAAAATCTGATTTTAATAGTTATAGAAGTTTTTGATGCATGATTTCACCATATATAATTCACTAATTAAATCAATAACTTGAGTTGAAATCAATCATATCTAATTGAGTCAACTCACTATATATCTAAGCTTTCAACTAATAATCAATCTAAGCTTTCAACTAAAGATCGCAAAATTAGTAAATGTGTAAATTGCTTTTACTCAATTATCAAATTTTACCATATGGTCAAAATTTATAACCACCTCTCGGTTTGTTATATTCAAAAATTAACTAAGTTCAGTGATCATAATATCAGTACAAAAAAATTAACTAAGCAAAACTTGAAAATTGAAATTAAACACAAAAATGTACGAAAAAATCACCATGATAAAAATGAAAAGTAGAAAAATAAAAAAATTACACCAAGAATCTGTCTTATTCACATCAAAATCTCGAAATCCTTACCTTCAATTCTCTATTTTGTTCTATATTCTTTCTCCGTGTACTCTCTTGCATCTTCTCCCTTAATTTGACATAAACTAGGTCTTTATATAGTGTCTAGTTCGCCTTGAAAATCGTGTGCTTAAGAGGATCAAAATACCCTGCAAATAAAATAAGAAAAATGCTATGTGTATATAACAATTAACATAGGGGTTGACATAATGCGAGTGTGGTGAGGCAGCAATATTGTAGCATGGACCCCACCACACTCACATTATTTCAACCCCTATGTTAATTGCTATGTACACATAGCAAAATCTATAAAGTAATAGCCAAAAACAATTGTATAGATGACGGATTGCGGTTTGCATAATGCGATCGGACCGTGGCTAGCCCCTTTAAGGTGGTCACGTATCTCCATAGTCATCGAAAATTTGTCTTCCTTAAGTTCCGAAAGCGTGCAATTAGTCCCATACTTCTTGTAATTTGAATTTCACTCTTGAAATTAGTGAATTTCCTCCAATTGCTTTTCTTAATATAATTGCTTCAACCAAACTCCAATTTATCTCGATATATATATTTTTTTTTACTCCAAGTACTTCCAGCACATGTAAAACACATATATCAAATAACTGTTATAAAAATAAATAAATAAATAATCTAAGACAACTAATTTTCTAGCCATCAAGGAATGCTTTCATGACAGCTAACGTTAGTCGTTGCTGATTATGTCAAATGTAGCAATCATATATTACTAAAAGAGCACTTTGCTCATTTTTATAACGCTTTTTGGAGCACCCGTCATTCTTCAAAGTCACGAAATGCCAAAAATTTTGTAGTGACACCTTCAATTTTAACCAATTGTCGGATAAGGGGAAATAAGACATGGACTACTAATTGCCTAATTCGTGGATCGGTATGTAACCCACGTGGAATGCATGAAAGGATTTAAGGACAAATGAATGGTTTCCATCCAATTGAGAGCAACTTGCACCACTTATAAAAGTTTGGGGATGGATGTGCCACAAAAAAAGAGAATGAGGACTAAAGTGCCAGGTTTTTCAAAATTTAAGGAACCTGCGTGTAACTTTCACCATCTTTATTCATTTTGAACAAATTCAATTCACCAGTTCTCGAAGTGAGTCATTAGTCACTGAACTTATACCTTTGTTGCCCTTTAGTCACTAAACTTCAAAATGTTTCACAATGGTCATTGAAATTTAACACATTACCCTCTATCACTTACTCATTCACCATGTTTCATAGTCATTGAATTTTAAAAATGCTTTCGAGTGATCATCGAAATTTAACATATTGTATTTTATCACTTACTCACCATATTTCATTACTTACTCAACTTATATCCCTGTCACATTGTATTCATTAAACTTTAAAATACTTTCAAGTAGTCACTGAAGTTTACAAACTGAATTCACCTCTTCAAAAATTAAAAATTTTGAAGTATACAATAACATAAACGAAGATTGCGTCATTCTTTCCTCTTGAATTACCTTGTGAAAACTCTAAAAATTATAGTTTTTAGAGTTTTTATTAATAGTATTAATTCTAAATCGAAAATTTCACTGCTTATTTGAAATATAATTTTTTATTGTCTTGATTTGGGTCTACGATTTCAATCAAAATAAAAACATATATATTTATTTTATTTTCGGCGTAAAAGAAGAATATAATCTAAATTAAAATTTATGTCAATTTGAAACTAGCATTCTTCTTTGACGACAAGAGAAATCGTATTTTCTTGAACAATATCAATATTCACATTTTAGATTGAGAACTCGTTATCTAGTCGATATTTATTGTATTTTATTTTCTTGATCTAGCTTGAATCTCATAGAAAATAACTTTACTCGAAAATATTATGAAATTCAGTAATCACTCGAAAGCATTTTAAAGTTCAGTGTGTAAAGCGCAATGAAGGTATAACTTTAATGACTAATGAAACATGATGAGTAATAGAATGCAATTTTTATTTTTTATTTTTTAGTTGAAAGAGGGCGGGACCTCCGAGAGTTTATTAGATTGCCTTCACTGATGGCGGAGGAATACCGTAGTTATATGTATGAAATAAATAAAGCAGTAAATAAGGAAGACTACTTCCCTTACAAATTGTGCGGAGGGAAACCGTGGTACAAATAATTGTCTAAGTCATCATTTACGTCCAATATTCGGGAGATGTCAAGTATCAGTCCTTAAAATTCCCCTAAGGTGATGAAGAGCATTTTCACCTCCTTGGATGATGAAGGAGTTGCCACTCGCTCCATTTTTTGCTAAGTAGTCTACTGCCATATTACCTTCCCTGTAAATATACTTTATCGTTGCACGGGTGGTTTCAAGCAATTCATAGATTTCCTCCCAAAAATCCCATAAATACCATAAGGTGCATTTTCCTTCCTTTACCCATTTAACCAGCAGTGTAGAGTCAGATTCCACCACAAAATCCATCACTCCCCGTTCCTTGTACATTGCTAGGCCGTCCCTTAGGGCCAGGGGCGGATCCAGCTAGTGGCGAGCTAGAGCGGCCGCTCTAGCTGGATTCGCCGGAAATTTTGAGGCCGGGGAAGAGAGGCCGGAGAAAACTGGAGAAAGAGACCGGAGAAGACGAAGCAGCCAATCCCGTTTTCTACTCCTTCTGCCGTTTTGGGCCTTTTTTAAAAAAAAAAATTGGCCCAAATTATTTGGGCCAAATTGGGTCCAGCCAATCCCCTTTTTTACCCAATTAGTCAATTGCAAATACAACCCAAATCAATTGCCTTCCCATTTGATTTTCCCCCAATCTCTAACCCTCCGATCCCTCCCAAGTCCCACCGGTAGAAGGAGTAGAAGTGAAGGAAGGAATCGGAACTTCTTCACGTCTTCCCGCTTGGTGTGCGACGCTGGCTGGGCAGTGTGCTGGGTGCGTGCCGCGTACGGCTGTGAAGTGGAGGAATCGGAACTTCACGTCTTCCCGCTTCCGGTCTTCACCACTTCGCTACTTGGAGTTGGACTTGGCTAGGTAAGTTCGGTTTCTTAATTCTTATAGACTTGCTGTAATGCTGTGTGCTTGTGTTGTGACTTGTGCGAATGTGCCGACTGTGCGAGTGCTGTGCCGGAGTGCGACTGTGTGCCGGTGTGCGACCGTGTGTGTGTAACGCAGTGACAGTGTGAATTGTGCAGTCTGTGGACTGTGTGTGTGATTGTGTGTTGAATACTTGAAAGTTGAATCTGTTGATGAGTTGATCAATGGCTTGATGCGGTTAATGATGCCTATTTAATTTGATTTGCCTTGATGGCTTGATAAAATTAGCTTGAGTTGTGGCCTTGTGGACTGTGGTTGTGGGTTGTGACTTGTGACTTTGTGAGTGTGCCGTGTGTGCTGTGTGCTGACTGACTGCTATGCCTGCAGCCTGCCTGTGTGCTTGTGACTGTGAGTTTGTGACTCTGTGAGTGTCAGTTGGTGACTTAACTGTTAATAGTTTTAAGTTGGGGTTTTACTATTGGATAAATTGAATTTGTGTTTGATTTTGGTGACTTAACTGTTACGATCATTGATTATCGACGGTCAACGGTGAAAGTTGACTTCCGCTCTAGCTGAAAATTTATGCTGGATTCGCCGCTGCTTAGGGCACGGGACTCGACATAGGTTTTGGTTGCCACGCCATAGTAGTAAGCAAAGCCGTAAATCATCTTGCCTCTACTATCTCGAATCAGACCGCCTCCACCTGAGGCGCCTAGGTTTCCAATAGAGTCGCCATCAACATTAAGCTTTACTGTGCCACTTTCCGATCGAGTCCAGTTAACCAGCTGAGGAGCCGCCATTGAGATAGGTTCTACAGGGACATTTAGTCTTTCCAAGATTTCTCTATCAGGCACTTTTATTCGATGGAACTTCTTAAGGGATCTCGAGATGGTGATCAACATCACTTTAGTCTGTCTTATAACGCATCTCGAAGAGGTAGTAACCTCATCCATTCGAGCTGCACATCTAGCTCTCCATAAATGCCAAGTGATAATCATATGGATTATTCCACATAACACCCCCACTTGTGTATTTTGTGATGCTTTTGTCCACCAGGATACCATTTTTCCTTGCCAACATCTAGTTTCTGAGAAAGGGATATTGCAAGCCACTGCAAAATGCCTCCAAACTTCCTTAGCGAGGTCACCCATACTCAGCACATGGTCGGCCGTTTCGACCGAAGGTTCGGTACAGCAGTTGCATCTAGATGCCAGTTTGACCCCCAAAGCTTGGATGTTGCTGTCAACAGGTAGTTTAGCTCGCAGAGCTTGCCAACTAACAAAAGATATTTTCTTGGGCTCCAAAGTAGACCAAAGCCATTTTTTCCATTCACAATGATTGCTCCTCGTTCGAATAAGTTCCCAAGCTGATTTTGACTTATATAACATCGCGAGTGAGAGATAAAGTACGACGTGTTAAAGTTCAGTGATCCGTTGAAAGCAATTTAAAGTTTAGTAAATAAAACGTAACAAAGGTATAAGTTCAACGGCTACTGAAACATTTAACTCCTAATTCTCGTTATAATTTATTATTCCTCGTAGCTATCTCTTATTGAAATAATATTAAACACAAGGTTCCTTGTTTGGATACTACCAATTATTGCAAGTACACCAACTATATCTTTCTATTATTATTTTTCATCTTCAATAATAGAATTAAGGTTGTTAGCAAAAATCGTCAAACCAAAAAATTGAATTGAAACCGCATTTTAGAAACTGTCGGTTTGGTGCCACATGGACCCATCAACGAAATGATTTTGAACCAAAACGGTTTAGTTTAAGTTTGAGAATTTTAATTACAGTTTAAAATCAAATTGGACCGGCAAAAATATATATATAAATAAATAATGAAAAATGAAATTTTTTGAAAATTCATCCAAAATTCCAAATATGTAAAATTCATTAATTTTGTCATTTGAGTGTATTTTCTTCAATTTCTAATTTTCTACTACATATATATTATAATTATTATTATTATTTAATAATCATAATTTATATTTTATATATAAATTATAATAATCTCAATTTTATATTTTTTCAACCCAATTGGAATAGGTAATTTTCTAACTCAATTGCCAACCCAACTGCCTAACCCATAACCTATACATTTCTTATTTCAATTGAAAATCAAAGTATCAATTATCAAACTCAAAACCTAACAATTCCATTCTTTTCATTCTGTTCCAGTTTCCACGGTTTCAGGCTTCCACCAGCGTCTCTTCTTTGTACGCAATGCGACCTCACCTCATACGCCTTCGCCCATTCAGTCCCGACGCCTCCTTCTCCCATGACTACTCTCAAAGTCTAAACTTTGTAATCTTAACAATCGTTGCCTCCTCTTTTGGTTCGAGGTTTCGAGCCCTGATCAGCTATTCATCTTTAAAACCGGTTAGGTTTATGTTTAAATGACATAAAAGTAGACGGGCAAAAAAATATACCACGAAATCGACGGTTTAAAATCGAATCAAACCGTTAGGTTTAGATTTGAATTTTTTTCAAACTGTTCAAAATTGTTTAGTTTTGGTTTGAATTTTTCTCAAACCGGTATAAACAGTTTGATTTGAAAATCTATCAAAAATCGATAAAATTGGATCGATTATACCCTTAAATAGAATTATTTATCATGCTTATATTAAAAAAAAAAAAATTCAAGACCTTTTGCCACGTATAATTTGAATTTTGAGGAGACTAAACAGTGATTCCTTCAATATTTTCTAGAATTTCAAGGTGCAATCTATTGCAAGCTAATTTACTAGATTCTTGGAAACATGCCTGTTTGGCCCCATTATTCCCGCATTATAATGAAATAATAATAATATTTTGAAGAATGTGTAATTAAAAAAAAATTTAGGTTTATGTACAATATTATTTTATTGTAAAATGTGTGGTTGATAAGAAGAGAACAAAATTAATGGGAAATAATGAGGGCCAAACAGGAGCCAAAATTCGATGGCAACCAGACTTTTTTATTTATTTATTTCAGCCTTTCTCCTCGTAATTGAGAGGGGACCCTAATCACTGACGTGGTAAGACTTCGAGTTTATACTTGAGCTGCACCTTAGTATCAACAATCGCAAAAAAACAAAAGGAGTTTCTTGCTTTTAATTGTAAATTCTAACAAGGGCCATACATCTACTGGTACTAATAAATTATATTTTTAAATTATTTTCTAACAATTCAAAATGAAAATACATTTTAAGTCCTCCTAAATTTTATTTAAAAAAAAAAAAAAACTATAAAAGACCATGACCAAACAGTTTCCTGAAAAGATGCCGTAGTCGTTTTGACATGTACATGTATAATTCTTGCTTGTATTATAACCATCTAAACGAGAAGGTTCGCAGAAAATACAAAACATGATGCTGACTTAAATTATTATCTTTAAAAAAATTATTATGCTGCATAATGAGATTTACGAGATTTAATTTTTAATCATAATTTTCGGTTTAATTTGATCCATGCACCGCCACAAAAGAACCTCTCAGGTTGGACCCGTGCCAGAGATAATAAAGGTTCATACCTTACGCGGAAAAATAATTAAGTCTTGAGTTTGTTCAATTAATCTTGGCCAACTCTCAATCCATGGCGTCCAGCTTAGTTGACATCTTCCAGAAGTGGAGTGCAAAATCTATATATAAAGGGTTTTCAGAATCCAACTTTCACTCATCAAAAACAAACACATTCTATCTCTTCTTCTAGAAATGGCAGTCTTTGTTAAAATAGTTAACATCAATAGATTCAATGATCTCTACTCATTGTCATAGTATTAGTTCAACAACAACAAAAGAAGTCGTACCTCCAATAACTTGTGATTGACTTTCCATGAATTCTTTAGATTGCAAAAGATGAAGGAAACTGGCTATGAAGAGAACTACTCTCTACTCCCCTTCAAAGCCCTAGAAAATGATATCCCTCTTTCTTGCTTAAGATGAAGAGGAAAAAGGGCTTATATATATATATATATATATATATATATATATATATATATATGTATGTATATGTATATGTATAGAATTCAATGGGTCAATCCTATATTAAGTGGAATGAGAGTAGGGGCCTCCATATGCGTTAGTAAGAAAATGGCCCATCCCATTATGGGCTAAAAATGACTAAAGGAAAAGCTGGTCCACTTAATAAGTATAACAATCTCTCACTTGGACAGCATTTCATTTAATCACTACATAAATACAAACAATCATCTCAAAACCAAAAGACTTTGTTCAAAATGTGCCAACAAGTTCAAACCATTGAATGATATACCGACAGGATATACAATACATGATCAATACTTGAAATCACGTAATACAGGCCAATGAGATGTAAAAGCAGTATAGAAAATATCAAAAGAGTGATAAACACCCGTTTCCATAAGAAGCCATAGAGACAAATCTAAATATCTTTAAAACGATAAGCCTTGTCCAAAATGCGCGTGACTCGAGCACGAGACTGATCAAAATGTCTCAACATATACAAACATTGTCTTGTCCAAAATGCGCGTGACTCAGGCACGAGACTGATCAAAACGTCTCAACATATACAAATATTGTCTTATCCAAAATGCGCGTGACTCAGACATTAAACTGATCAAAATGTCTCAATGTATACAAACATTGTTATATTTTAAGGACAAAACGGAATATGAGCATAAATAATATAGTAAAATAGCAATGATTATAGAATTCCCACTAATTAAAAACAACGGATTCTAACAATCCCAAATGAGTCACATGCTCTTGGAACAATTTTGGAGCTAAATATTTAGCTAGTGGGTCAGCTAACATATGATATGTCGAAATATGCTCTATACAAATATAGAGGTGTCAACGAGCTAAGTTGAGCCGACTCGTTGGTCGAAATTTGAGGCTCAGGCTCGGGCTCAGCTCGGGCCCAATCTGTGGGCTTTTTGCGAGCCCAAGCCGAGCCAAGCTTTTGCTCGCCCATGGAAAAGAGGCTTGGCTCGAGCTTTTTCGAGCCGGGTCGGCCCATTTTTCCTCTTCTCCTTCCAAATTTTTTTACAAAATTTATATATTTTCTAGCTCGCGAGCTGAGACGAGCTCGACCCGTTGCCCTAAAAGGATGCTGGCACGAGCTTAGGCTCAGTCGAGTCGAGCCGAGCCCGACTCGGACTTTTTACGGATCGAGTCCGCGAGCTTTTTTGCCACCACTATACAAATATAAGACTCAATCATTTTCTCTCTAACAAACAAATATTTAATATCAATATACTTTAAGCGTGAAGAACTCCTAGTATTTCAAGAGAAAGCAACTGCTGCAGAATTGTCACAAAATTCTTCAGTGGCCTCGAAATGGTGTTCACAACACCTAGCCCCAAGATAAAGTTTCGCAGCCATATAGCTTGACATGTAGCCTCATAACAAGCAACATACTCTGCCTCCATAGTAGAGGAAGCAATAAGTGTCTGTTTGACACTTTTCCAAGAAATAACTCTTTTTGTCATCATAAAAACATAACTAGAAGTAGATCTTATGTCATCTAAACAACCTGCAAAATCGACATCAGAATATCCAACTACATCAAGATTGTCAGATTGTCGATATGTAAGCATTAGATATTTAGTGCCTTGCAAGTACTTAAGTACTTTCTTTGCAGCTTTCCAGTGAGCCAAACCAGGATCACTCAAGTATATCCCAAGTACAACGACAACATAAGCTATGTCAGGCCATGTACATACTTGAGCATACAACAAACTACCCATAACTAAAGAATAGGGAATTGTTTGCATCTGAGTCCTCTCATTATCATCCTTAAGGTATTGAGACTTAGAAAATTTATCACCTTTCACAACAGGTATTTTTCCAGGAGAACAATAATGTATATTAAACCTGCTCAAAACTCGATCAATGTAGTTTTTCTGAGATAATCCAAGAACGCCTCTAGATCTCTCACGAAAAATCTGTATCCCCAAAACATAAGAAACCTCATCAAGATCTTTCATATCAAAATGAGATGACAACATACGCTTTGTCTCAAGTAAAAGTTCAATGTCATTAGCAGCGAGTACTTGGTGAAGGTCTCGACAACCACTCAGGCTCCGCCTCCTCCTCCCGTGAGAATCGTGACTCCGCCGTGCACCGCCTTCTTCTTCCACGTGAGGATATTTTACTTCTATGCTTTTCTTTTTTGTAAATATGAATTTGAGGTTTCTGATGTAAAAATTGAGTCTATACTCTTTAGTTTGTACAATATTAAGTGAGTTATTGTATATGTTCTTTTCAAGGATAAAATTTTGTTGGATTAGTTAAGGACATGCTCTTTTAGTTTCATTTTTGTGCTTAATTTTTAGTATTGTCTGTCTTTGCCTTTGGTGCTCAGTGTGTGAATAGTATTTAGTTTCTTGTTTTTAGGAGAATTTTTTGTTAAATTGATCAAGGGCTTGTTTTATTTGCTGAGAATTGAGGTTTTCTAGCTTAAAATTTGAATCTTTACCCTATAGTGTATGTGAAATATATACATTTGATTCTTACAAGAAATTTGAAGTGATTTTAGTTTGTTTTGGTTTGGTTTTTGAGCACGTTGCGAATTGACTACCTTTTGTTGTTTAATAATAATAATTTTGCTCGGATGCCATAAAATGCTATGAATTCAGAATTTTTTTGGCTTAAATCTTGTTTTGTCAGTTCTCCTTCCCAATAATTTAAGTCACCTGCATCTATAAGTGTTCAAATTTCTTTTGTTTTGGTGAATGATTTAACTAGTTGATTCTACCAGTTGCTACCCAATAATTTCATTATACCGGTTGCTACTGCTACCGTGGAGAGAGTCTTCTCTACAATGAGCATTGTAAATGATAGATTGCGTAATCAAATGGTGATCAATGGATGAATGAGCACAATTGTTTATGTAGAGAAAGATGTATTTTTTAAACTAGATAATAAAGTTATTGTTCAATGATATCAAAGTATGAAAACTCGGAAGGAACAAATGTAATATATAAACTATGTCATTTTTAGTATTGTCGTAATATTGTTTTATATTTTTATCATAATTAAATCCATGACCAAAAACACGACGTTCGGCCTCAATAAAATTATGCCCGCATTGAACTAATATCCTGACTCCGCCCCTCATTTTGTTGGTGAAATTCAGTTTCTTGATGGACAATAGTCCTATTAGAGTATTCAACAATCACTAGGCAATTGGCATTCCGTTTCCTGAAAGCCAACCCATGAGAGTATACTGCAGCTTATGGAATGCAGACAAGTGGGCAACACAAGGCGGAAGAGTGCAGACAGACAGGACAAAAGGGCCTTTCACTACCTACTATAGAAACTTCAACGTCAATGGCTGTGTATCCGGAACATCTAGTGGATCTTGTGCCAATTCCCGAGCGTGGCAAACTCCAGAACACGATGCAAAGTGAAAAAAAAAAAAATATATATATATATATATATATATATATATATATATATATATATAGGCTTCGTGGGGTACAACAGGGCCACATGGTCTATAACTACTGTGCTGATGTTCAAAGGTTTTCACAAATGCAAGAGTTCAAGATTCTAGGAAATTTGTGGAGGAATGATTTGTTGTTTAATCGATTTTGTGTGATTAATTCCATGTTTGTGAGAACTCGTCATTTCTTATTCTTTTGAGTCGAATGGGAATGAATGTATTGATTGGAATAATAAGAATAAGTGCTACTAATGCTATACAATCATTTGATCAAATGTTCAAGTTATCTTGGTATCAAATTTATGATAATTGCAAATGTTAAAAAGTTTTGATGTTCAAACTTGAAATAACAACGTTCGACCCAACTAACACCAACAGAGGGAGGAATATGTTTTTTTATGTTTAATTTAAGTTAAACAATTAATAAAAGCAGCAAGTCACAGTTATTAATTCAGAAAATTGTTGACGGGGAAAACCCCTTGCAGGATAAAAATTTCGGGTCAAAAGCAATAAAAATCATTATAAACGAATCAACTTATAGTACTGTCAGATTTGACTAACTATAATACTTTCTAACCTCCTGACTTTAATCACCAAAGCCCTCCCGAATTTCGTGCTCCTACACAAACTTCTGGCCTTCTAAATTCATCTCTCTCCTGTGAACTACCGATAACTCCTTGTTCTCCTTCAACATGAACTCTGATCACCTTCCTTGATCTTCAGAACTCTGATAGATTATGTGGAAGAATGTATTTTGGTGTTTGGATTGTGTGGGTTTGATGTTTTTCAATGATATGGCTAAATCAATAAAGGATTGAACTGTTTGTATGAAGTGTATGAATTGTTTTCTTGTTTAACTCAATGCTCAACCCCACCAATTTTGAAGTGAGGCGTGGGTATATATAGTATGGAGGTTTTGGGTAGTATGAGCCAGATAAAACTCTTTAAAAATGTAAACTGGGATTTCTCAAGAAATACTGTCGCTCGAGTGAGAGCTCAGCGATAGATGAGTAACAGGTGCTCCGCTCGAGCAACAGGCTACAGGTTAGTGACGATGTTACTGTTTTGGGCTATCAAATAGAACTTTAATTAGAATTTATCGAATAGACTTCGAATAGGATTTCAAAAACATTCCAAAATAAAATTCCTCTTAATGTCGATCTTAATTAAAATTTTCAATCATCTTCAAAATAGAATTCGGATCACATCCTAGTTTTAACATCCATCAATTGGAAGTATCGACTCATCATGTATGTCCAAGTCTTTGCTTTATCACTCAATCAATGCTATAAGGGTCTGTTTGATTGCAAATGTGAAATTTGGGTAGAAAGTAAATGAATTGCAGAAAATTAAATTGTCTATAATTTGTTTTAGAGAGAAATGTAATTAATAGTGTTTAATTTGTATAATTTTTCACCTAATTCGTTTGGCTTTATTTTTCATGCAAATTATTAAATTTGTGATAATTTTCTTTACAGTCAGTATTAAAATTTGTTTAGATTGTAAAAAAGTAAAAAAAAAAAAAATTAAAAAAATATTTCGAAATTTTTTTGTGTTCCTTTGACTTTATTTTTCATATAAATTGTCAATTAAATGGATAATTTTTTATCATTGAGTCTAAAATATATTTCAATTACCAAAAAAATAAAAAAAGACAGAAGGGTGACAAATGAGGAAAATCAATTCCATAGAAAAAATTGCAATCAAACATGCCAAAAAGATAGAAATGAAATTTCAATTCCATTTTTCATAGAAAAGATGGGTCAATCAATCAGGTCTAAGTGGTATATATATATATATATATATATATATATATATATATATCCGTCCAACAAAGATAATTGACGTTATTAAACTGTTTGAATAAAAAAGTGTAAACACTTTTTCTTGCAAGTCAAGCTTAACCCCTAATTGAAAAGTCAATAATGCTAGTCGCACAGGCTCATTAACAAATGATAAACAGGGATTTAAATGTTTGTTGACGTGGCAATTATTGTTATTATATTGATCGAGAGAGAAAAAAGAGAAGACAGAGAAAGAGAAGACAGCGAGGGACGGGTAGGAAAAAAACAAAAGGAAAATGAGAAAAAAAAATTTGATGCGTTCAAGATTCTTTCGTAAGAATTTTTAATTCAAAGTAATTTAAGTACACAAGAAATTTAACGAATTAGATATGAATTTCTTTACATTCTAAGTGATTTTGTGTTCACTTTTTAATTCATAAGTTAAATATTTTATGTGCTATTTGTGATTCAAATTAAAGAAGAATCGTATAAGTAATATTATAGGTATTATTATGCAGATCTACACAGAACCGGTCAAATGGCTAAATATGGAATGAGCATATGAATACACACAATACAGATTTCATGCCATTATTTTTACAATTTAGCCTATGTTTGCTCCATTCTTTCAAAAATTCATTTTTTATAACTCATTTTCATTCACACATTCTTCTATAAAATAATATTACACGTAAATCGAAAAAAAAAATTATTATTTTTTAACCACACAATTTTCAATAAAACAGTATTCAAAAATGTATTTTTTTTTTGTCCAAAAATGGGGTTCAAACAGCTTGTTAATATAAATACAAGAACGCACATAACATAATTTTCTAGTGGGATAGAAATTCGAACGTCTCATTCTTACTTATGTCATACACATTCTCATTCTTCGCTTAAAATATTTAGTCATATGGAATAAACATGTGTAGATTTATATAATAATACTCTATAGTATTACTCACACAACTCTTCTTTAATTTGAATCACAAATAACACGTAAAATATTTAACTTATAAATTAAAAAGTGAAAACACAATTATTTGGAATATAAAGAAATTCATACCTAATTCGTTAAATTTCTTGTGTACTTAAGTTATTTAAGATTAAAAATTCTTGTGAACAAATTTCGAACACGTCAAAAAAATTTATTTTCTTTGCCTTTCCTTTTTCTTTTGTTTTTTTCTTTCCCATCTCTCTATCTTCTCTTTCTCTCTCTTCTCTTTTCTCTCTGTCAATATAATATAATAACAATAATTATCACGTCAACAAACATTTGAATCCCTGTTTATTATAGCCTGTCCGTGTAGCATTATTGTTGAAAAGTAGAATATGTGACCTTGTGAGCCCGCTTTGATTTTCCCACCCAAAAGCTGTCAAGCCCACTGCTGAGCTTAAAGTGAAATGACTTGGGAAATTGGTTCAAATGTTTCTAATTCTTACACTAGTAAGTTTGGCTCAATTTTGTTCCATATTTATAAAGAAATGATTATCCGGCATATAAATAAGGACAACATATTACTTTTTCCTGTCTCGAAATAGTCGTGACAATCTCACATGAACGTTAGAACATTTGGACTTTTATCGCTCATTTCTCGTACAAATCAAATAATGAAAATTGATAAGTGTCCGACTATTGTAATGTTATTAAGTGACATAGAAGATCAAACGTGACACTGAAATGAGTTTATTTTGTTTAGAGAATTCTTTTTTATCAAGACCACAAAAATATTGTAGAATAATTTCGTATTCATGGGATATTAATCAATTGATATCACAAGATTTTTTGTCATTTTGGAATATCTTATTGTATTTTCACATTATATAAAAACCTAAATTTCTTATGAAATTCATCCAAATTATGAACAAAATGAGTTATTGAAACTAATCTTCGATAACAGAAAGTAGCTTGATGCATCAAAGAAAATTTTCATTTTCTTCAAAGCATTACCATTACTCCCTTAACATGGACTAAGCAACTAATCACATTCTATCCTCTTGTTGGAAATATTGAAATTAAACAAAAAAAAAAAAAAAAAAAAAAAAAATGGTCCTTATTGAAAACCCAAAAACAAAAAATAGAAAAATACGAACTTGAAAACATCAAGAACCATTTCATGAGTGTCCTCCATTTTTCTTATGGCATGGTCACTCTGTTTGACAAGATCGACTATTTCGAAACTTAATTTGAAAGTCGTTTGAGATGGACGTTTTTGAGATGCCGCTAATACCATTGCTAGCCACCAAGCTTTCTCTTCTCTATCTCAGGACCTTCAACAAAAGAAGCAAGAAATCTCAAGACGTTAATTTGGCATTGCAATGTCAATATGTATTCAGCAGTTTCATCAAACAGTTTGTCTGCACAAAGAGACTCGCCTCCCGGGACTATTTTCTGCAATGCCACTATCTTTTCATCAACCTCAGCTTTCTCATTGGAGTCTTCTCCGCCACCACTACTTCCGTCGCCTCCGCCGCAGATGGTTTTCACATGGGTTCTGGTTTTTATGCTTCTTCTGTGGCTCTCCGGGTGCCGCACGAGGTGAATGGTGGCTTTGTTAGATTCTTGACCCATTTCGGGATTCGTCTGTTCTTTTCTTGATATTGTGGCTATGGTTTCTGATTCTGCTGCACAATTACTACTGTTAGAACTTTCCATGGTGGTGGTGGTGGTGGCGGCGGGCGGCTGCTGCTGCTAATTAGTAGGTGACGATGAATGGAAGAGCAGTGTGGTGTTAGCGAGGTGTTAAATTAAAGAAAATGGAGTCTTATAAACGTCGATGCCAACACAGATGGGCCCACCTAATTTGAGGATTTGGTTTTCCAACGCCCTGATTACGGATTTATGTGGGGATCACGTAAACGCGCTTAATATATCACTTAATTAAAACTTATAATTGAAATTCTCCCTTTAAATAGGAACTGTGGATCGAAAATAATTCAAATCGTACATTTTTGTCCGTACATTGTTTACAAGATATTTCAATCTCTCTCTTGGACTGTTCTTGAATCCTCAAAATCGATATCTGATGGTCTTCATCTACGCTATGAAATCTTAAATTGACGTTTCGAATTCATCCTTCGATCTATCTTGCAAGTGCAGGATTACAAGGCTGACCATCCGATCTTTACTGTTCAATGTAAATTCCTTGAATGTTCTTTCTTAAGCAAGTTATTGCTTGTTTGCTTGCAACATAAATAATCAATCTTTCTCCTTTTCTTTGTCGGGAAGTCAGATCGTTCCGTGAATTTGATCAAGCAAGCAAGCTAGCGAGCCAGGAAACTCGACAATGGAAGACATGGGAAAATAGAGATATGAGAAAGGTTAAAGTGATTTCGACTCATGTTGAATGGTCATTAGTATTTAACGATAATATTTAGATTAATTACAAAGTCTGTAAATAGAGTTAATTCTAAAAAAATATATTATTTGTTTTTCGATTTATCAATTTGAGAAAGATATACATAGTGTATCATAATTGAACTGCCTAATCGACACCAAAAGCCTATTGGGTCATGTGGTTTTTTCTTAATCAGATCAAAAACTCATTATTGTGAAAACGGGATTTTTTTTTTTTCCAAAAATAAATAAATTCTTGAACCTACGGAGAGTTGGTGACACATGTGGGCAAATGAGAGTGAGAAACGGAACGGAGATTTGTCAATCGGGTGAAGGGAAAACCGGATAGGGTCGCAGGTAGTAATAAGGGTCCCACTGTCAAAAAACCAAAGGCAGCACATGTGATCACATGGATTTCTCGAACCTACCACCTCGCATGTGCTTTCATCCTCCTCCTCCCTTCTCTGTTTGGAACACGTGTTCTTTTTCACACATGGGCTCCACCCACACACAGCCTTTTCATTGTGGCTTTTTGGGTGGTGGGGGCGGCGGAGGACAGGAAGGGTTGTGGTGGCACATTAGGATGGGTGTTCAGTATCGAATCATATGCCAGTCAGGTCGATGTCATACAGACGGGTAATAAACATTAATGGTTAAAATTGGGTTGATCATGTGAATTCAATCACTCAAGCTTACTTTCACTGTAACGTGATTACTAAATATCAAGAAAGAATAATAATTCTCACAGAATTCATACAGAAATTTAAATTTTATTTCACATGATGGTGGCTCCATATGATTAAAATAATGTCAAAAACCTCCCCCTACCAACCTATTATGTGTATTGTCTGGCAAGTACAGGAATTTAAATTCTTGTACTAGCTTAGTTCATCAAAAAATGTCCAAATTTGATTCAATTCAATCTATGCTTTCCAATTATATTGTAAGAATTAGATTTTGATGTATATCGTTGAGATTAAGATCTTTGTTTCGATCAATGTTCCTTCATTCAGACTATTACATAAACATCAACCATATCCTCCATGTTAATTATGTTACGCACAATCCCCACATGAGACCACATTAATGACACGTGGAATCACCACGAAACATACCTTTGCAGGATCGTTTCATCGTCAGATGTATGAAAGTGACTGCTAGAATAACCATCTAATGACTAACTCATGCTCGTCACCTTAGAACAATGTGTGATGACACAACTAGACTAGTAGATTCCCCAATAATTCAACTGGGTGAATCCCCGGCTCTCCAAGCTCGTAGCCTAAAGAACGAATGACGAACCCAATCTCTTGCTCGTAGACTCTTCCTTCCCTACCTATTACCTCGTATAAATCATTAAATACACACTATGGAAATCACAAGTCTTTGACTAGAGCTAATCAATTACCTGAAGTCAAATGCTTACCCATGTAAACTCCATTGGATAGTCCAAATTTAATTGGCTGGGGTACTACGGATTCCAAATCTATGGTAATCTCAGTGATGGGCGGCGATGTTACAAGAAAGGGGACAACAGTCGGCGGGGGGTGGGGATAGACTTGTTTGGAGCGTAGTCCTTAATGTAGGCCATTTGGGACTCCATGTGATTACACCTACTAATTTTGTTTTATGTATTGCTAACCACTAATTAATGAGTGGCAAAGGCACAAACTCAAATTAATTATTCTAGTACTAGTTCAAATTCCTATTAATCATCATTTTCATCAAATTATTGTGCTAAATAGATACATTTCTATGTGTATTTAACTTTATTTTTTGGAGTTTCGATGGCGTATTCATCTCAATTTTAGAATGCACCTTAACGTTATTCATGTTGCGTTCATTTGAACATTCATGAGTTTGGACGTGGACATTGCAGTTTACGTGTCGAAAAATCAAAACACAATGAAGACGTCAATTTAAAAAATAGTGATGAATGGATCATTTGGTCGGTCCATTTTATTTTAGAATGCATGAATGTTTTATTATTTCTTTCATTTGAATTGAATTTCTTGTTGTTGAGGATTCAAATGAAATTCGAATATCCAATAGACAAGGAAATGTGCCAATACGGAGTGCAGTAGTTACCAACAAAATATTTATGTATTTATAAGTTATTTTATTTTCGACAATATTTTTCATGAATATTTTATCGTCTAGTAGTGTTTAATATGACTATATATTCACCAAAATCGACATCTCCCATCTTACTATAGCTCGAGAAATTTTTTAATCTTAATTCATTCAATGAAAATACTAAATAGTTTAATTCCTCCAATCATGGGATTCTAATTCTGATGCTTTCAAGATTTGATAGAGATTTCTCCAAGAATTCCTTGGATGATTATATGATGGACCTAAAGTAAAAATTGCACATGCCAAGTGGGCAAGGGACTCAGTTTGGTGGGTCTATGTTGGGACAAGGAATACGTTCATTATGAACCCATGTATGTAGGTCAGAAAAGGTTGAAAAAAGTGACTTGTTGAATTCAATAAAGAGAGTGCAGAAAAACAAATGCATGCAATGTCAATACACTTGGATATAATTATTCTTTTTTTGGGGTAGATTAAATTTTAATAAAAAAATTAAAATTTAAATCAACAGTTAATATAATCACAAATTTTGTAGAATTCAGAACTTTTCAAATATATATTTCATCAACTTGTATGAAAGTCTACTAAAAAATTAACTACACCAAACAGGGCCTGAATATAAGAATAATTCTACTTATTTAGGTCTCGTCTGTTTCTCATTAATCATCTATAAAAATGAAAAAATATGATCGTTATTAATCACATCTAATCACCATTTTTGACTTTTCATTTCTTGTGTGGGACTCATAATAATTATATTCTTCATTCTCAGTCTACAAATAATGAGAATCAAACGGGACCTTAGCGTCTAGATGATAGTCGGTCAATGGGATCATTGTCCTTTTTCAATGAATTTTAAATGTATTTTTAAACATGAGACAATAAGATAATGTTACCTACCACCATATAGACGATGTTCAATAGCATTACTTTATTACCACATGAAAAATGATACAAGTCGGACCAAATCATGTGTGCAGCATATTTGTACTTTATATTTCATCGAAAATTAGATAAGATTTCAATTTACAATTTTGTTATGTTTTTCTTTTCTCACTCAATTGACAAATGAATATTACTTTAATTTTTATATTTTCTACAATAATGTGAAGTCACATTGACAGTTGTACGAATTGAAGTTAGAATCGTGCTGTTGTGCCAGCTCTTTTGACTGACCCTCACAATAGGGGGTCGGTCCCACTTTTTTTTTCATTTTAAATTCATGTCGGGCCCACACCTGTGAGGGTCGGTTAAAAGGGTGGGTAGCTACAATTCTGGCAAAGCAGCAAAATTCTTGAAGCTTGGGGTGTAAGTTTATTGAGGCCTGCTGGAGGGATAGGGGATTATTCCAAGTTTATTAGGGAAATTTAATGTTGGATTCCTAATTTATTTGAGCAATTAAGCACTCGATCGTCTATCATTAGCCCCTATTTGGTACCTATTTTTTTTGTCATTCTCATTCTTCTACTAATTTTCAATCACACATTTTTCAATAAAATAATATTTTTCATCATATCAATATATATTCCTTCTTTTTCAACCACATATTCATCATCCATCACATCAAAAAAATTCATTTTTTCTCTAAAAATGGCTATCAAACAGGGGTTAAGATCTTCAATCTAAAACTACTATCATTTTGAATAGAAATGTTCTGAAAAAATATAAAAAAAAAAAAAATTGTTGTTAAAAAAAAGATTAAAAATTTTTAAAAAATGAAAATATACGAACAAAAATTCAAAATTATTATTTTTAATCTCATTTATCTTCTAAAACTCTGAAGATTACCTAAATTATTTTTTTTCCGCATGGAACCATCAAATTCAAATTCAAATTCGTTATCATTGGGCTAGTTAGCTAAAAATATAGGAGGTTGGGTGCACCAGGCCTGTGTGCTAGTGCTAACGCATGGGCATCGCTCGAAAGCCGAAGTAGCAAGCTACCCATTTGACTTTGTTCCTTCAAAAAAAAAAATGAAAATTACATGAAGCCTACTTTTAAAAATTACATTTCAAAAATCAGATTTAAAGTTGTTTATACAAAAATTAGATAATAATATAATTTTTAAATACAAATAACAATTTTATAAAAATAATTTAATTTACATTACCACTCCACCTCCATCCAACCCAAACCATAAATCATTTTTCATTTCTATTCTATTTATCCATCCTCTCCGTCTTCTCTCTTCTATTGCCATCAAGACACCCACTATCAGTGCATGACTGGCAATCACACACAATAGCAGTGTCGCAAGAAGCCACAATAGCAACGTCGTGCATGGGGGCAACGACAGTGCTACCGTGTGACACCTTGCACATGACACGCAGCAGCAACGTCATGCACATCAGGCAATGACAGCGTCGCTGTGTGCAGCATTGCTACACCAACTGTCCGCGATGAGGTGCTTGTCGCGTGGTGCCTTGCGCACAGCGTCGCTCTAAGCGACTATTCTTTGTTCTTTCAATTATATTCTGTTCTATTTTATGGTGGCTGTAATCATCGAAGCCATCACAACTACAATGGTTGTGCAATGATTTTGGATGGGTTTTCATGAACAATGTTTGGTGTGGCATGGGAAGAAGAGTGTTTGTGACCAATATTTTGTTAATTGTGACCATTAAATTTGTTATTATGTGATCATTAAAAAAATTGTGACAAATTATTTGATTGATTGTGATCAATAATTTGGTTAGTTTGTGATGAAGAAATAATATGTTACCTAAAAATGTGATTGTAATTTACAATTTATCAAGTTTTGATCGAGAAATTTATTTGTAACCAATTCATTTGATAATTTGTAACCATTAAATAAATTGTGACTTATAAAATTTGTAATTTTTTTATTGATAGCTAAATTGTGACCTATAAAATTGTTGATTTTTAACCGATAAATAATTTGTGGCACATAAATACTTTTTATCTATGTTCAAGAAATAATTCATTACTAATTAATTCATTAATTGTGATCAAATTGTATAAAATTATGTCCTTAATATATTTAATTAATTATCTCATAAATAAAATTTAATTAATATACGATATTTGAAGTTTTAAACATTGTTTCTTAATTTTGAAATGGATCATAATTAATCTCTTACAATGAAATTTTCCCAAAAATAAATTTGATATCGAGACCAGAAATCATCATACGAGTTTACTTGATGACAACATAGTGTTGGGAATGATATAGGCGTCTTCCGCCGACTGTAGCGGGTAGCCCAGTGTGCAAGATGCAAGATGAAAATTCGCATACGGTAAATCATTTTAGCTTAGGCATGGGCATGCTTCCATGCCGCAACTTTTGTGGAAATGTGCTTTCGACAAGTGCAAATCGTGGGTTTCCGATGCAAGGCAAAGAAGGGTGACCTTGTGGGCATGAATTGGGTTAATTGTACACGAACGGTGACACACGGCATGAGCAATGCCCAGCATTTGATATTCATACATGTTGATTGTTTGTATAACCTGAAGGGAACACCACATACACCCTACATATAAGAACAATCTTTCAAAACTAACAAACTTGTGAATTTATTTCACAAATCAGGTGATAAATAAAATAATATTAAATATATAATTATAGTATAATATACACTAAATTTGAATAAAAAATACTGATGTCCTACAAATTAGGTAATATACCATATTTAAAGATTTTTATCGCTACCAAACGCGATACTCTCTCTCTCTCTCTCTCTCTCTACGTTTGATACTCTCTCTCTCTACAACCGAGCTCCCCCAAAACTCTCCAAAATCAGGAAATTTTCACCGTCATTCGTCGATTTCGAGCTGGAATAAAGTCACAATCTCGTCGACGTGCTTCTGATTTCCACTGTTTCGGAGAAGCTAAAGCTCGGCTATGGAAGAAATCGATTTTCCCGACGCAAAAATTGAAGTTCTGTGATCTGAAAGTTTCAGGAATTCCATTGTCATTCATCGACTTCAAGCTGCAATCAATTAATAAAGTCACAATCTCGTCGACGTGCTTCTGATTTACATTGTTAATTGAAGTTTTGTGATCTGATTTCGAAAGTAAGCTTATAATAACTTAAAATAAGCTTATGGTTTTCAATTAACAATTATGAACATGCTTATCTGTGATTATCTGTGACCGTTTATATGATTCATTCACATTGATAAATGTTTCTGTTAGTTGTGACTAGTTGTGACCACTGAATTTAATAGATTGTGACATATATGTTAAATGTCTTGACAGTCCATAAGTGGAATTAATTTAGTCTGTGATCAATGTCGTTGCATTGAAAATTGACTTTCTGTGACACTATATTTATTGACTGTATGTGAATATATTTACATTAAATATGAACTATTGTGACCCGTGTGACTTGTTGATTTGTGACCTGTATTGTTCAGTGTTAGTTGGATCTGTTTGTTTCCTGATTTTAATGAATGAAGTGTGACATGCTGTTATATGTGTGTGATCAGGGATGGTAATTTTGCAAGTTTACCTGTTGTACGAAGATCACACATCACTTATTCTAGTGAATGATACGTGCAAGTATGATGAATTGGTTGAGCTTGTTATTTCAGAATTGGGGCTTAATCATGCAGAAGTGGCTGTGAAATTGACATATTCTTTGGATTCTACTTTGCGACCAGTACGAATTTTAAGCAATAATAATGTTTTAACGTACTTGAGGCTAAAATCGTTGGATGAGATTGTATCGAGTTATCCTATTACAGTTGATGTTACCACTGTAGATTCATGGCAGTCAATGTGTGCATTGCAATGCCCAGAGTCGTCGACTACTTCTGTTGAGTCATCAACTAATGTGTTTTCTTTACAACAAATAGCTCAAGATATCTGTGACTCAGTTGTAACCGTTGAGAAAGGAAACATCGAAGAAGATATGACATTGGTATCTCAAGCAGATGCTAGAGAAGTAGTGGAAGGAAATGTTTTTCGCAACAAGGAAATATTGAAAATGAGCTTGGCCTTCTATGCCATAGAAAACAAATTTGAATATAAGGTGTTGAGATCGGACAAGAAGGAGTACGTGATAACATGTTCGCATAATGATTGCAAGTGGATATTTAGATCTTCGCGCTTGGGAAAAACAAAAATGTTTAAGATCAGGGAAATGTGTAATGGTCACACATGCTCGATGAACATTGTTTTAGGATCTCATCGACAAGCATCTAGCTTAATTGTGTCAAACAGCATCAGGTATAAATACACTTCTTCCCGTACAATCTACACTCCTAACGATATCTCGAATGACATGCTTCAAAAATATGGAGTATCGGTGAATTACATGAAAGCATGGAGGTCACGTGAACATACATTAAAAATGATTAGAGGTGATCCAACAACATCATTTCAGTTGCTGCCTTCTTATTTCTTTATGCTAGAACAGATGAACAAAGGGACAGTCACAAGAATAGAAACAGATCATTTTGATAGATTTAAATATTGTTTTATGGCCTTGGGTGCATCAATCACTGGTTGGAAATATTGTAGGCCAGTTGTTGTAGTTGATGGCACATATTTAAATGGCCACTACGGGGGTACACTCTTAACGGCTTGTACGCAAGATGCAAACAACAACATCTTCATACTTGCTTTTGGGGTTGGGGACAATGAAAATGATAAGTCATGGAGATGGTTTCTAGAGACGTTGAATAGCGCATATGGATCAAGAGACGGGTTATGTATAGTATCAGACAGACACAATAGCATAAGAAATGCCGTTGAATTAGTATATCCAGAGGCAATGCATGGGATCTGTTCGTATCATTTGCTTAAAAATTTGAAGACCCATTACGCAAAATCAGGTCACAATGTCACACATGCATTCAATGCTGCTGTACGAGCATATACAGTGGATGAATTTGAATATCAAATGCAGCAATTGGACTCAATCAATGCAGACATTAGAGGATATCTGGTATGTGACTGTCTGTTACTTTTATTGTGACTGTCTGTGACTATTCTGTAAGATTACTCAGTGTCTGTAACTAACTGTAACTAGTTGTGACCATGCCTGTTTATGAACTATATCACTTATTATGACATGTTTTTACAGTATTTTGTAGTTGGAAGTTGGATATGACAGATGGTCAAGATTGCACATGCCAACAAATCGATACTCTACTATGACTTCGAACATAGTTAAATCGGTAAATGCAGTCACAAAGGCGGCCAAAAATTACCCTATTGAAGCACTTCTTGAGTCATTAAGGAAAACGATTCAATCTTGGTTTTGCAAGAATAGAGACAACGCACATGGCACATTCACAAAGCTTGCAACCAAATACGAAAAGCTGTTGAGGAAAATGAGTCATGATGTGCGAAATCTAAAGGTAATTACAATGTTCAATATATAGAATTACAATGGTCACATTTATAATTATAGCCCTCTTAAAATAACAATAGTAACTAGTTTATTTAATTGCATGTTTTCCCCGCAAGTCACACTTTGTTTGAAGTGCGGGGTGATTCTTCATCATACATGATTGATGTAACTCAATACACATGCAGTTGTAGAATGTTTTAGGTTGATCAACTTCCATGTCCACATGCACTAGCAGTGTTTGCAACACTGAAGCTTGATGTGTATGATTTTTGCTCGAATTATTACACAACGGATGCATATGTGAATACCTACAAAGAGACAGTTATGCCTGTAGGTAATAGAGCAGAGTGGATTTTGCCAGAAGACGTGAAGAGTAAAATTGTACTTGCCCCGAATCAAAAAAGATGTTCTGGTCGTCCTACTGAGACGAGGAAGAAGTCAGCACGTGAGAGATCACAAATTGTGAAATGTGGAAGATGTGGTGAATCCGGTCACAATCGTAGGACATGCAAGGATCCGGTGCCAATTAACCAAATTGAGCAAAAATTGAAAGTACAGAAACAACCAAACCATTTCAAATAGCTTATTGTAATTTTTTTAAACATGACGATATTCTTTATACTTTCATTCCATTTCATTGTTGATTCGTCACCTTTGACATTTTGGATTATAGTTTCAAATTCTTTCATATTGACTTTACCATTTATGAGTTGTAAATATTGATTCTGACATATGAGAAGATCTATATTGTGCAGTCTATAAATATATGTACTTTAGCATTTCATGTGTTGACAGGTTTTTCAAGGTCATAGATGCAGTTATATGCTTCAACTTTGTTTCTAATGTTTGTGACCATTTGTGACTTTCCGTGTATATTGTGACCTCATGTGACCGTTTGAATTCGATGAATTATGAATACGTGTTTTGTAAACAAGCCGTTATTACCGGATTATTACTGAATGTGACCTACTGGTGATAATCTTTGTATGATAATTTAATTGTTAAATAAAATATTCAATATTTGAACCTACAAGGTAATTTACGAAGTAAGGTTTGTGACAAATTATGACTATTTGTGACCTGACTCATGCCTGAATGTGACCAATTGTGACCTGTTCTTAATTGGCAGAACCTGTTCAAACACGTACGATATATATTTTGTAAACCAAACATCACACAATATTACGATGAATATAACAAAAACAAATACAATAATTCATTCATAAACTCTATATACAAATATTTGTCCACAATGCAATTCACTTGAAAAATATACACTAACAATTCAAACCAAAAAAAATCCATCTGAAAAGAACATCAGTTAAGCGTATTATCCAACATACATCAATCAAATCTACCACAAACATCTATTCAATCAACAATTTCTTCATTCATCTGACGTTTTGCCTCTTCCACTCCGCCTTTGTTGTCTACTCTTGAAGAGTAAGGCCGCAAGTTCCATCCTAGCTTTCCCAACATCAAATGACATCGGCATCTTATCGATAGCATTGTGCAACAAAAATTGTGCATATTTGATCACAAAAATGCCACAATCATGCCTACAATATTTAAAGAAGACAATCATAAGAAACTACAAAATGGCAAGTAAATGTTATTGTTGTAAAATGAAGACATGTCACAAACTTACCCATTTTGCTGCTAAGGTAAACCAGGCACAATCTCAACAGCCAGCTCCTTGGACTATTCATCTACACCCCCACTGGGTTCCATCCACAGACCAACAACTTTCAGCAAGTGTGAAAGTATCTTAAAAACATGTACAACCCCATCATAAACCATTTTGTCCCTATACGTTTTGTTGCTAAAATTGAAAATATACAGGACACGTTTGTTGATTTCCAACTGCCCCAACATCCAATGAGCCCTATTGGTAGGCATGAGGGGCAGAAGAACATATTCAACTTCTCTCCAAGGTGTATTAAAGGATAATCTTTCACCATTGATTGTGTTGAGAAGCTCTTGCTTCTCATTCACACTGCTTGGGTCTTCAACAAAATTAGGGTATAATTTTCGAAGTGACATGTCAAAGATGCAATCTGTTGTTGTTGCCTTCATTTTCACATTGTTTCCCAACTTCGCGAGTTGTCTAATGTAATAGAATGAAGCATCCAAATGCTGTAACGAATAAAAAATAACATGCATAAGTTATGTGAAAATATTTCCATAACTTAAAAAATGTTTGCAATATCATACCGTGCTATTCAATGATGAATTAGAATCAATCAAAGAATGCCACCAAGTTTTTTGATGGACAGAGACTGTCCCACATATGAATGGTGGACTTATCACATCATCAGACACATTGAATTTAGCCATGTATACACAAATATGCAAACATCATTTAAAAATAACAAGATTGTGACTACAGTTATTATATTTCTGACCAGAACTGTTAATTTGTGACCATCCCTGTTCTAGTCACAAAAATTAATATCAGGTCACTCTATACATTTTCAGTCACAAACAGTTACAATATGCATTAAATTCACCTGTTTCGGGGCTTGTATCCCCTGTCAAACCAATTTCTAAACGAAATCAAATCTGCATTGTCCACTTCATTTAAATAGTCTTGAAAAACAACATTTTTGGTATCAAATTTTGCTCCAGTGGCAACTTGGCGTGCATCAACAGTAATAAATGGAGATTGCAGAGTTTTTGAAGACTTATGTACCCTCTTCACAGGTAATCTAGAAGAAGCTGGTGCAGGTGTAACTTCCTGAACCTGAATTATAAAAACGTTCATAAATTAGAGTGAGAATAATCAGATGAAAATTATAAAATAAATTTTTTAATAATTTTGTCCATCTCGCCTCTTCTTCATCAACTTCAGTAGATCGTAGCACGCTTCCAATGACTTCATCAACTTGCTCTTGGACTTATTTCTGTGCAAAAAATATGTCATCAACCTTTGTCGGACTTTGTGTGGACCCAACTTCAAGATCAAACGAATGACCTTCGAAATCGTATGCAATGGGTATGTCATAACCAGGATCAAATTCCATGTGACCCTTGCCTTTCTTGTCAGTCATGTCATCAACTTTTTCTTCCTGTTCCTGTTTTGAGTAGTACAAAATTACATTAAAAAAAATTGAATGATATATATTCTTTGGTGTTTAGATACATACATGTTCCTCATGACGTCCTTTCTCAAACAACTTTGTATGAACTTCATCCATAAATGAAGATAAAATATCAGAAACCGAACCAACAAATGTTTCCATAGTCGACCTGATGTCACTCATCCCATCTTTCAAAACCTTTTGAGTGCGAATGACCTCGTTCAACTTCGAAAAGCTTTTTGAATGACGCACAGCATCATTAATTTCAGTCAGTTCTGACTTAATTGACAGAATCTCCTCCTTAAGCCCTTTATTCTCAACACGAAGTTTGGATATCTCCACATCCATCTTGTTTTGCAATAGGCCACAGTCCTGATGGATTTTGAAGTTAGTTTGCTTGTATATCAGTAAGCTACTTCAATTTGTGAACAAAGACACAACTTACTTCAATGCATGAACAGTCCGGATGGATAGGTTGAGTATGAGCTGCAGAGCTTGAGCTTCCAGCTCTATTCTTTCCTTTTGGAGGTGGAACCACAAAATCATCATCTGTGACTTCTACATTCACCTTTGGTTGTGACACATTTTCTACATTTGCTTTTGTCTGTGGCACACCAACATATGGAATTAATGCTAACGAAGAGACCTTGGTTTGAATGGGGGATGGGGTAGTCTCCCTTTTGCCCACCTGATTTTCAAATGAAGCAACCTTTTCGTGTGGCTGTTTTGGCTTTGAGTAAGGCACACCTGTCGTGCAACACATACAACACAAACAAAATCAGTTTATAGTGATACAAGTTAAGTCACATTATATCGAACATAAACATACACAAGATATTCACATTGCAGTTCACATTGTAGTGTTTCAGGTCACATTAATATGTCATGTAACATTATTGTAGCAGGTCACAATATAATCTAACAGGTCACATACAGAGACTGACATGTTTCAGTTAACAAAAACTACATGTCATGTCACATTATAGTATTGCATTCACATAATAAATATTCACAATGTTCAAGTCACACAAAAACTGCATATCACATTAAGCATTACAGGTCACAAACATATTATATTTCAAGTCACAATATATCAAAATGTCATATTTCGAACCTGTCATGTAAGGCGCCATAAGCTCAAGATCATTCGGATCAATATCATTTATCTCACCCTGGTGGGTACAAGATTTCAAAAAATTACAAGTCATATCTTAAATATGATTAGCAAAACAATTCATAATGTATGTAAAACTTACATTCTCACTGGAAAACACCTTCTCATCCAACGAAGCTACAGAAGGGTGGGTGTGAGCACTCCAATTCATTATCCGAGGATACTTTTTACCCACACGTGTGGCCAAATTCCCCTCGATACTAGGTACACACTCATATAGCCACACTTGAAAAGCAATTAAAAATCCAGAAAGCCTGTAGTGGCTCGTTTCTTTTTCCAATCCCTTTTTCAATGATGACAATGTCAATTCAAAGAGATATTTCCCCCAAGGGAACATATCCAGAGTTTTAAAATCATCGGCGAGTGCAAAAATGTAATGGTCCACCACCTTGGCATATGATGTGGCAAACAGATAATTGGTGATCAGATAAATGATCCCTAATCTAGCCACATCAGATTCAGGAGCATCATCATCTAGTGATAGAAATACCCTTTTCACGTCATGGCTTGTGATTGTCTTGAATTCATTAAAATATTTTTCCTTAATTGGAGAAGGTTTTGCCTCTAACATGAGTCGATCATCAACACCTTCATACCGCAATCCAGTCACAAGACAAAATTCAGCAATTGAGAAGCGACAGAATCTACCATTTATGTTAAACCACAGCTCTTGTTTGTTCGGTTGATTTACCGCCCGTAACAAGACTTGATGAATCAATTGTGACTGAACAACAATCTCCCTACAGTGCACGTAATAAGAGAAACATGTATGCCCAAGGATCTGCTTGTGTGCATCACTGAACTTCATCACAAAGTTCGTAATGACATGTTGAATAGAGCAGACAGTTATCTTGCCTGGAAACCATTTGCTTGGTTTTATAAGATACTTCCATTCCTGCACAAATTATAACGTAAAACAAATTAGTATTGACTTCAACACATAAGGTCACAAACAGATCACACAGGTCACAACAATTGATTATGTCACATACATGTCACAAAGTTTAAAAATCAGGCCACAACACATGATTGGTGTCGTAATCAGTCTACCCATACACTCCGATACTAAATGGAAAGCAAATGCACAACAGAAATGAAAGCATTATAAAGTCAGAACACATCGATCACATATTATCCAAAATAAGGTCACAAGCACATCATAAGGTCATATATTATCCAAAATATGGTCACAAACACATCATAAGATCACAACATTTGATCAAATCACATACAAGTCACAACAATTGAAATACATGTTACAACACTACATTGTTTCAAATTCCAAAAAATACTGATCAAGTCGTGCTTAGCATTTCACTGCCATTTGATAATCACATTTCTTTGGAAATTGGTGTCGTAATCAGTGTACCCATACACTACAATGCTAAATGGAAAGCAAATGCACAACAAAACTGAAAGCATAAACATCGATTTCACCTTTTTCGAACTTTTTCCACCCGAACTCGACATCTTAACCCTCTTTCGAGGAGTCGACTCTTTAACCTCTTTCTTCCTTTTGCCTTTCTCTATTTCCTTCATTTTCTCCTCCACGTTACGAGTTAAAACCATTTTCAGTACTACAAATGTCTGAAAATAAAGAAAAATAGATGTGATTGTACTGTAAATCTTCGTGAGCGAGTTTAATGGTGAGTTTATAGATGAATATAATGTTTGTGCGAGATTGACGTTCCTAAATGGTGAAGATAACGACCAGAAAAACCGCCGATGAAAGGAGTCGTGTTGTAGATAGAGATAGAGTGAGACGGTGGTGTTGCAGAGAGAGAGAGAGACGACGGTTTTACAGAGAGAGAAACATTTATCGTGTATGGAAGAGAGAGAGAGTAACGTGTAAAAATAAACTTGCAGAGGTTAGAATTATGGTTTTGCAGTTAGATGTTTAATTAGGATCAGTTTTTATTATATCATTTGAAATTAAATATTAATAAATTTTAATTATGACCTGATATTTGAAATATAAATTAATCCATCTTATTTATGTTAATTGATCTTTAATTGTAGGTTTGTGGGTAATTTTCTCAAACCTGAATTACTCTGGCCCAATATAAAAGCTTTTGAAATTGGGTCAGGAGTAACACAAGCCCAATTCCGAAATTCAGATCTGCTACTGAGAAATTATTGGATTAGTTTTGGTGGGGTGCACCAGGCCCGTAATTGTAACTCTAAAATCAATTGGACATAATACAACCCCAACTAATGAAGAGTCGACATCGAGGTGCTAAACCTTTTTGTCGATGTGATATGAAAATTATGTTACATAAAATGTGGGACTTACACAACAAGAAAGATTTTTTATTTTTTATTTTTCTTGCAGCGAGCACAATGTATTCTCTTTCTGTTCACTGCATGGATGCGTCCAAACAATAATGAATTAAGTACTTTTTTCCTACAACTTTGGAGTTAGGCATACTAATTTTTTAATATCGTTCCATCAATTTATAATTGAAAGATTCAAATTTATTACAATCGCTAAATTCTATCTTTCACCGTCTTCACTCTTCTACATGGTCTATAGAGATCGTATCATATTTACAGGCCAAATTATTTTTAGATTTACACAATTTATATATCAAGTACTAAAATCATTATCGTCAATCTATATCATGTCTAATAAGAATGCGAGACTAATGATTTTTTATTTTTTTTGAGTAAATCTAGTCAAAACACACAAAATCATGAAATTTAAAGTATGGTAAGGGTTGCTTTAAAATATCTATTGTTGCATTATTAAATTCATAAATATGGACAATACAATCAATACCATCGTGTCACATTTTATTTGGAACACTGGAATTGGAGATTCCATATACAACTTTAAAAAATATCTCTCTAAATAGTGTAGAATTGGTTCTATCGGTAGTGTCTCGTCTCGTCTAAAGTGAAATAGTTGAGAGTTCATACACAAAAAGAGGACCGAAGCTCTTTGCAAACAGCAAGTAGTCCATTTAAGTATGAAACAAACTATATTACATGTTCACACATGGTCGAAGCCAAGAAAATGTGTAGGGGTGGGCTACAATTATAAAAAAATTAATGAACTTGAGTCATAAAAGATGCTCAAAATAAGTAAATTATTATTTTTATTTATAAGTATGAATAAGTAAGATGTGAAAATATACATAGACAAAAAATTAATTACTTTTAAGCCTAGTCAAACATGTAGCTCTCTTTCTATTTAAATAAATCATTTATTTTTTTTAAAAAAATGAGTGATTATAAAATTTATTTATTTAATTGGAAATGAACCTTTTAAACGTGATCAAATATAGATGAAATAAAATGCCTCACTTGGTAACGAATTTTTCGTATTTGCACAAATGTGACTTAGATGAATGTGTTATTACACATAGAGTATTTAACTAAATTTGGACTATTTATCAGTGAACTAGGGCTGAAAATTAATTGGTCTAAGTATAATATTTAGAATTAAGCCTCTTGTACACCGAGCCATACAGCTCGGTGTACAGCCCCCTCACATGAGGGGGCGAATCCCACGTCAATTAATGCTTCGGCCCCACCCTCCATGTGAGGTGGCTGTACACCGAGCTGTATGGCTCGGTGTACATGAAGCATGGTTCTAATATTTAACTAAATTTGGACTATTTATCATTGGACTAGGTCCATAAATTAAGTTAACTAGACTAAAGAGAAATTTGGGCTAAACTTATACATGCATTTTTTATTTCTTTACATTGGGCTTTCATTTGGGATGGGCTCAGGCCCGCCACCCTCTACATCCACCCCGGTGTTTATACGCTCGGTAGGTCAAAATATGGATAAATGAACGGAGAACAAATATGTAGTACTTGTGTGACTTGCAAAATGTGTACATAGAAAGTGTTTTTGGATCAAAGTGTTGACTTATAACAACGCATTTGTTGTAACACTTGCATATCATATCTATAATGTTAACAAAATGTAGCTTTCTAGACAATTTTTAAAGGGGTATTGAAGTGCCGTAACATAGTTTGAATCTAAATGGTGGGGTATCTCTTGTGAAGGTATTCTTTTACTTTATATGATTTAACAAATATGTCTTTTACTCATTTTCAGAATGCTTCACCAATTATTTAAGATAATGTTTGGCGAAACTTTAATTATAATTTAAATTGAAAAAAAAATATTTTTTATTCACATATTTCATATAACTCATAATATATTCTTATTATTTTTACTTTTAATGAGAGCTACATTTTATAAATAGGTAAAAGTACTGTCAACGAACCACTAAGTTTACAGCAAGTTGTATTCGATAAATAGATTCAATGGAGTATGGACTAGACAGTTGTTCGATCCAAATAATAAAGAACCATATTTTTTGAAAATGTATTTATAAGTTGAGAAATGATTTTTCTAAAAAATATATATATATATATATATATATATATATATATATATATATATATTACTCATTTTCTTTTATTATTAAAATTAAGAATTAAATTTTGTCCACCACCAAAAACAGCAAAGGCTAATGCGGGCCCGAGGGCATGCGTAGAGCACGTGATCAGTGGGCCCAGCGTGTTGCTATCACGACTGAAAGTCCTTACATAAGCAAACATCATGGGATTTTTGATTATTCTAAACCAATTAAAAGATGATAACTTACCACCAATCATAGTGGCAAAGAATAATTCTTTTTACATTCAAAATATTACGATATTCTAAAAAGTAAAGCAAAAATTGTGACTAAGTGATAATGTCAAGTTCTTACAAGTTTAGACCGAACGAGAAAAAATCTTAAAACAACGTAAAATGTAACTAGAAACAAAATCAAACTTAACGTTGAGACACAATATTTAAAATAGCGTAAAGATTGATTACGGTATATTCAACTCTTTCAAATATTCTCACTTTTGGCATTTTCTTGCCTTTTGCACCAATAATAAAAAAGAAAAAGAAATCACAAGATGGGTATATTCTTTTTCCAATTTTAAAGTAGGTATTAAAAAAAAGTCAAAATACTTCCCCCCTTCCTACTCTCTGTCCACCAATCATTCCGACCAGTGGCACTGCCTGTAATTGCTACAAAAATCAACCCCAATTTTCCAGAAGGATTATTTTACTTGACCACTTTGATTGACTTAATGAATGATCTCGACCCCATCACTCCCCTCACATAGGGGACAAAAATATTAAATTTAATGAGGTGAAACCCGACCTTCATGTGAGAGAAGTGGTGGGATCGAGGTCATCCATGAGGTCAATCAAAGTGGTAAGGTAACATGGTTGTTTTCTAGAAACAGCAAAAGAAAAGCTCTAAGCCTCCAAAATAAAATTTTACCTTGTTTGTCTTCCTTTCTTTCAAAGCTTTGAAAAAAAAAAAACATTTTCAACCACATATTGACATAATAAAATATTTTACATGTAAATTTAATTTTTTTTTTTTTAACTTTTTAACCTAATATTCTCCTAAAATCACTATTTAAAAAGTTGTTTTTCCCTAAAAATTCTTTAAAAAGAGAGACAAACAGAGTCTAAAATTTTATTCTCTATCTTTTGGATCCCACTTCATCTAACCACCTATATCCTTCCATCCACCACCGCGTTCCCCTATTTCTACCACTAAACGAGGTGGTGGTGGGTGATACTGCCACCTTTAAGAAAAGAATTTGTGTAAATAAAAATAAAGTTCCCACTATGCATGCAAATAATAATAATGAATTTGATTTAGTATTATCTAGTATCATTTAATTTAACTATGTATTTATTGAACCACATAATAATAATAATAATAATAATAATAATAATAATAATAATAATAATAATAATAATAATAATAAAATTCTTTATTTTTTCTAATACCTAAATTCAAAATACAATATATTAGAAATGATGTTATCGAAAAAAAATAAGGGCTGTCACAATGAGCTCCACAATTGCTCACGACCTAAAAAAGGGTGACAATTCTATCCGAATGTCTCTCTAATAATCAAGTAATTCTACGTGTCAAAGAATGTTAAGATAATAACAACCTATGCTTGATGTACATTCTTTTTGAAAGAAGTTCACAAGAAAATTAGGTTTGTCGGAGAAGGTGAACACGTCAAATATCATCCATGTAACATGGAGTGAATCATGCTACAATTATCATTTCTGATAGTCAAACAACGATTGTTTTTAGGACACTTGTTGATTATCGGGCTTATCTCTCTATATGTGTTGTGAGCTCAAGTGTTATGCGATTGTGCTCTAGTTTATCCTCGACACTTCATCATATGATATATTCAAGTCTAACTTGTTGACGTCAATATCTTATTTAACGAATTCAGTCTACTCATTTAAAACTAAACAACGTCATGTGTCATACTAATAATTGAGTAGTCTCATAAAATAAAGCCCAAATAAAATCACCACGGCAGAATCTAATTCCCTTTCTTATTTGATGCATATAATTACAAATATTTTCTTGAGATTTTGAAACTAAAAAATATCCATTGAAGGATAGAAGAAAAATTTCTTTTTTTTTTTAACATTATTTGGCTTCTAAATTTTTTTTGGGTCAAACTCTATAATTAATTATAAACCTATCTCCATCACATTTTTCCCTTCTTTACTCAAATCAGTCAATTGCTCCCAATTTTTCTTGTTTGCAATTGAAGATTACTGTTCAAGCAATCCAATAATTAATTGGAGTTTGCAATAATTAGATAAAGATATATTCAGATACCCTTTTCCCTCCAATCATATTTACTTTATGGGTTTCCTCTCTCTCTTTCTAAAACATTTTCCTCTCTCTCCCCGATAATATTGACTGGGATTCCGGCGGAAGAGGTGGAAGTGGAAGAGTAGAATATCAAAATTCGTCTGATTCTACGAAACTGTTTTTAAGTGTTAATTTTCTATATTAAATTTTTGGGCAGTTATCATCGTCTTCATCAGTCTCACGAGGTATTTCTCCCTCCCTCTCTCTCTCTCTCTCTCTCTCTCTCTCTCACTAGAACTGATTTGGGTTTTTAATAAATTTTTTATTAGTTTTGTTTTTAGGTTTTGATTTATGATTTGTGCTCAAGATTCTAAGTAAGTTTGATTGTTATGGTAAAATTGTGATCTTTATTTACTATGAAGAACTAAAGGTGTGATATTTTCTTTGATTTTCGTTAAGTTTTTGAATTTGAATTTTGAAGTAGGTTTTATGGGTTTTTATTTTATTTTTTTATGTATGCTTCTAGATTAAGGATTTTTGTTACTTTTAGCTGATTTTATCTATTTGGAGTTTAGGTCGACCAAATCCCAAAATTGAAATATGAGTTTATCTGTAATATTTTCTTTCAATTAATCAAAATTCTGAGGGGCTTTTCATGAATTAATATTTTAGTTGTTTCAATTAGCTGAGCAATTTTTGTTCCAAAATTTTCTCTGTTTTGATTCATTTTTTGAATGTTCTGTTTTATTTTATACTGGTATTTTCCTATATTTGGTTGTAGTCGTTAAATATTCAATGAAAGTTTCTCAATTTCTTAATAAAAGGATTCATTTGTTAATTCATTGCTCATTTCTTAATTTGAAATGCATATGAGTAGTTGGTGGCCCAGTTTATTTAGTGAAATAGGCAATCATATTTGTCGTGTATGCATGCATATGTGTGTTTGCGCTCACTCTTAATTTTTTTTTTAGAATGACATGTTTTAGCTTTAAAAGATTCAGTTTGTCATGTATGCGTGCTTATGTGATTTTTGGAACTTTTTTTTTCGTAAACTTACTAATTTCACTAATAAAGGGCTATTATGATATTTTGATATCGTTTTATCTTTGCAGGAAGTAAACTAATGGAGCAACCTTCAAATAATTCTACGTCAGGTAACTTTGAAGATTCCTCCCTTTTGCAGCTATGACATGTCAAAGTTTCAGAAATATATTCTCATTGCCTGATTATTTTACATTCTTTTTGTACGTCCATCTAAAACTCCATTCACAAACATCCCAGGTAAAGAGAAAAGTGAATGGAGAATCCCGTCTGGAACTGATGGATATCATTCGTCAATTGATGCTAGCCTCTTCTCTAGCTCATTGCCTGTCCTTCCACATGAGAAGTGTAAGCATGATTGATTGAGCTTCTGTTTCTTCCTATTACATTGAATTATTTCTTAGAGTTGGTTCCTTTCACGTGCAGTAAATTTTAATGAATCTGAGCAAAGTATTCAATCAGTTGATGATAACTTTTCCAAGCCTAAGTGAACTTCGTCTAGAAGACGAAGTTAAGGATCCGCTTGAAGATATTGAACCGAATGCTATAGGCTTTCTCCCTGGTGACGAAGAGGAGCTCCTTGCTGGTCTCATTGACGATTTTGATCTTAGTGGCTTGCCAACTCAACTCAAGGAATTGGATGATGATTTCTTTGGCAGTGGAGGGGGAATAGAAATAGAATCCGAGCCTCAAGAGAATCTAACGAATGGAATCTTGAGGTTAGGTATGTCTGATGGTATTAATGGAAACATCATTGCCAATTATGGTTCCCCAAATGGCTTTGCTAATGTTAGCGGCGAACACCCATATGGAGAGCATCCTTCAAGAACATTATTTGTACGGAACATAAACAGTAATGTAGAGGACTCAGAACTGAAATCTCTCTTTGAGGTATAATTTGTTAGCTAGATTCCTAAAGTTTTGCATCGTACCCATGTCAATATTTTCACCCTCTTTTATTTTGCTTGCTAAATCAGTCTCTTGATGCAATGTTTTCTTCATTTCTTTCGCTTTCTACTACTAATTCATTTTGATAATTTCAGAAACCTGAAGATATCTGTGATTTCCTCGTTCAAATTTATTTATTTATTCATGTATTATTTTGGAGTGGGTGTGGTCATGTGTTTCCCTATTCTTAATGAACTGCTTATATTTGCTGCTAAGGAAACTTCTGATGTTTGGGAAAATAAAGAACACGGATAATCTATTGAATGGAGGTGATATTCCAGTCGTATATTTTTGTTTTTCTAATTTTCGGGGAACTTCATAATCTGCTTTTTCAGATTGACAGAGGGTGGAAAGTATTGAATTTTATTGCATTTATGTGTGTATGTGAGTGCAAGTACACTTTGTTACTCCCTGGATAGTAATATCTTTGTGGTAGATGTACCTATTAGTTTCTATGCTGAGAAATGAACTGATTGTTTTCCTTATTTATTTAGTTCAAACTTTATTTTTTAGCAAAATGTTGATTAACAGATAAGAGGGCGGCTTTGTAAATTAAATACATGAAAATGAAATGTAAAATGTAAAGAACTAGAAAGGCATGATATTTATCACATTCCTGAAATAGATCTTTTGTTTGAGAATTCTTAGGATGTTTCACATGTAGAAGTCATGATATGATTTCCATATGGAACAATATTTTTCCTTCTATAAAATTCTATTCACAAACCATACAAGTATTTGAATTAGTTTCATTCAAATCAGAGTTGTATCTCTTTGTATCTGATCACCCTTCGTATAAAAGAGACGATAGTTATGTGCTATTGCCTAAGATGGTGACAAGCTGAATATGCTTTAAATTAGGTCGTTCGATGAAATAATGTACTGACTATAGCTGTTGTGTTTTTGTTTTTTTAATCAAACTTTTACTTTGTGAAGTTTTTAAAATTAGTCAATTATTCCCTCTAGTCAAATTTTGTTCTCCTAATTGTATGATTAAATTTGAGTGAAACTAATTTATTACACAACTTATATTTGCTTTTTCTTTTTCTCCTAATAGCAATATGGAGATGTCAGAACTCTCTATACTGCATGTAAGCACAGGGGATTTGTGATGATATCTTACTATGACATAAGAGCTGCTCGAACTGCAATGCGCGCATTACAAAACAAGCCCTTAAGACGAAGAAAACTTGACATTCATTTTTCGATTCCCAAGGTATGTACCAATATATCATTTTTTTTTCCAATGTCATTAAGTAGATGATCACATATTGTTTACTTTCTTGCAACATTCAGGATAACCCATCAGAGAAAGATATAAACCAAGGAACCCTAGTGGTGTTCAACTTAGATGCCTCAGTAACCAATGATGACCTTCGCCAAATATTTGGGGCTTATGGTGAAGTCAAGGAGGTATAATATTGCCCATGTATCTAGTTGTTAACTTCTTGTCCTTGTTTTATCTTTTGCTGTTATTATAGTGGCTCCGGTTGGAGTTCCTCTTTGTTGCATTAGTTGTCTTTTTATGAAATGCAGATCAGGGAAACACCACATAAACGACACCATAAGTTCATTGAGTTTTACGATGTAAGAGCTGCAGAAGCAGCTCTCAAGGCTTTAAATAGAAGTGACATAGCTGGGAAGCGCATTAAGCTTGAACCTAGCAGGCCAGGTGGAGCCCGCCGGAGGTATGTTAATATCTCAGCTTTTAGGCTCTAATAGCGTGTTGGTTCTTATTTTTACCATTACTATTTTCAATTTTTTGCTGACAGTAATTACATGTGTTTTATTCTTTTGTTGCCTAGCTTAATGCAGCAACTGAGTTTGGAGCATGAACAAGATGACACACGAAGCTTCCTTCATCATGTTGGTTCACCTATAGCCAACTCCCCTACAGGCATGCTGACAGATGATCTTTGTGAAGATAATGAATATATCCTATTTGTTTTCGATATTCATAATTCCAACTTATTTTAAGTTAAATCTTGTTGCACAATTTTTCACAGGTAGCTGGTCAAATTTTTGGCAGCCCGCTTGAGCTCAATCCATTGCATGGTTATAGTCGGTCACCTGGTTTGGGAAGTCTCAGCCCAGTGGGGAGCAACCACTTGCCTGGTTTGGCCTCGATTCTTCCTTCCCAGGTTTCAAATCCCATGAAGATTGCTCCTATTGGTAAAGATCCTGGAAGAATAAACCATGTAAACCAGGTTATTACCAAGGCTAATACAGCACCAGGAACAGCTTATCAGCATCATTATCCCATTATTGATCCCAGTTTAAGTTCAAGTCCTGGACCCGTGTCATCATTTGGTGATTCCAAGCCATCTAGAACACTTTCTGGTACTCAGTTTCTTTGGGGAAGTCCAACTATTCACTCAGAGAGCATAAATTCTTCTGCCTGGTCAACATCATTAAAGGGACGTCAATTTTCGTCCTCTGGACAGGGAATTTGTTATCCATACCCTACTCGGCCTGGCTCATTTCATGGTTCGCAGCATCAGGTTGGATCTGCTCCATCTGGTATTCAACTAGAAAGGCATTTTGGTTTTTTTCCCGAGTCACCAGAAACATCATATATGAACCCTGCAGCATTTGGAGGCACAAATTTTGTCCGTACCAATGGAAGCCATGCGATGAATATGGGGGTTCCTGGGGCCACGAACATGGGTGTTCCTTTTGCTGGAAACTTTATCGAAACTGGTTCTCCTAGTTCCCGAATGATGTCAATGTCAAGAAATGGTCCTACATATTTTGGGAATGGCTCTTATGGAGGTATTGGAGCTGCCAGCAATGATGCATTAATTGGTGACCGTGGTCGTAGAAGGGCTGATGGTGGAAGCCACATGGATAACAAAAGGCAATATCAACTAGATTTGGAAAAAATCATCAACGGGGAAGATGCTAGGACTACTTTGATGATTAAAAATATCCCGAACAAGTGAGAAATGATAACAACTTAAATGCCCTTTTTCTTTCTCTAATTACTGATTATTGAAGTATTTTTCTTACTTTCCCTCTCTGAAGGTACACTTCAAAGATGCTGCTGGCGGCTATTGATGAAACTCACAAGGGTACATACGATTTCCTCTATTTGCCAATTGATTTTAAGGTAATTTCTCAGTTGAGTTATTTATTTAATTTTTGCTGAAGTCAATCCATAGATTATTAATGTTAAATTCTTTCGACCAGAATAAGTGCAATGTTGGGTATGCCTTCATCAACATGGTGTCTCCTTCACACATCATCGCCTTCTACGAGGTTTGTGTTCCTTTTTTCTTCACTTCTCTAAAAAGTCTGGAACATTTGGCAATTGTTCTTTTGATGTTTCATAATCACCATGGCAAGCTACATAATTGTATATATTATTTATAAATCTTCTTGGTGAAAAATTGACTGTCACATGCAACTCCGTGCAGGCATTTAATGGGAAGAGATGGGAAAAGTTTAATAGTGAAAAGGTTGCTTCTTTGGCATATGCGAGAATCCAGGGAAAGATAGCTCTCATCTCACACTTTCAGAATTCAAGTTTGATGAATGAAGACAAGCGGTGCCGACCTATTCTTTTCCAGCCGGAGGGTCAAGGGTCTCGTGATCTGGTAAGTTACATATTGTTCGTGCAGTCTTTATTATAAATGCTATAAAAAACTTGTTCTGAATTGTCATATGATTTCTAGTTACAAAATTTTATTCATCAATTGGTTCCTCCAAGCTGTATATGAAGGAAATGGTTTGTCCTTTTGTGGGTCAATATCCCTGTTTCTTGTCATTTCACATTCAGGATTTCTCGTGATGCATGAACTTCTAGACGAACACTGATTGTACAAATTTCTGTTGTTTTTCAAAAACTTCCATTATATCTACATCAGATAACCCAATCTGAAGGCTTTTTTTTGGATCACTCAGGAATCTTTACCGTCCAGCAATCTGAACATCTTTATCTGTCAGCCTGATGGATCATACATTGGAGATTCTCTCGACAGCCCAAAGAGTGATCCTGATGAGACGCCAGAGAAAATTTGAACGCATGCCTAAAGCGGCTGATTCTGAATAAGAATTGGTCAGCAATAACTACTAACTTCTGTTCAGGTTTTACATATAAATTTGTTGTCCTAATTATGAAACTTGAATGTGCATATTACTCTCATCTACCAGACAGTATCCGCCTTTTGTTATGGATGCTTCAGATGATCTAGAAGGAAGTTTTCGAAGAAGCAGAGGAAGGAGCGTTTATTCCAATATATACATGAAATCTCTTATTGCTGCTATATGCTATGTTCGACTCTCATTTTCTTCAATTTCTTGTGACTGCAAAGTTGTACTCGATGAATAGTGAGTAGTCTATAGAGTTGGTCGCACAGGCTACGGGGTTGCTGTTTTTGAAGTGTATAGAATCTACTGCAAACAGGCCCTGTATATTTGTGTCCTGTGGTCTTTTGTAATTCTGAAACTGTGTACTTGTGACATGAATGTAAAATATTTCTTTATCACCTTTCTCTTCCTATGTTAATGTCTCTTGCATAAGCTGGTTACAACGGTAAGCATCCAGCCCAAAGTAAGATAAAAAAAAAAAAAAAAGTTACTTATAAGCTTATACAAACGTGCCTGAGAAAAGAAAGTTGAAATCGTGTTCACCGTAAAAGTTCAATACAATTTTAACTCTACATGAAAACATGAGCAGCGTGTTTCTTGAATTCTTAAAATAAAATGCCAACAACATGATCCTTAAAAGATTTAATGAAGAGGAATACAAATTAATGTGAACTTTACGTGTGATTGTAACATGTACGATTACGGTTTCTATCATATAATAACTCATTTTAAGATTTAAATAGGTTAGTAATTCAGAACCTCATTTTTTTAAAACATTAGTCTAAAACACTTGCCTAGACTATGTCTATACGAAGTTAGATCTTGCCGTCAAGTCACGTTTTACGTTTTTTAGGTTAGACTTCATCTAGACTTTGCCTAGTCTCGCGTAGACTCTCAAAAAGCTTAAAACGAACATTGCATTTAAAAGTTAAGAGAGTCAAAACCACATTAATAAAATAGTTGGAGAGTGTAGCCTTGGCCTTCTCTATTTTTAAGTTCCTTAGACCATGAAATAACTATTCTCCTACACATATATGGCATGAGAGAACCTTCAAATACTTATACATTCGATTTGCATCACATTTAGAGTTTGAATTGTTCATGAAAATTCAAATTCATCGTAAACTTGTGATTGACTATTTTAAACCATTTGTATTGTCTGCATACTGTGGTTCTTGCTGTTTTATTTTCGTTGAGGGAAATAACGGGTTCATGAGATTGCATCCTTAACTAATTTGGGATGTGTCTTTCTCATGAATATTCAATATTCTTCTTCTTTACTTCGCATGCAATTCACATCGATCTGAGTTAATAAATTTATCTGGTTTACATTTCTGAAAGTGAAACGAATATGTTGCGAGTAGAAAGAAATCAAGAACAGAAAAAAGGACAACAAATTAGATATGAATGGACTATTCAAACTTGAAAAGTTGCATGAAGAGACTCACCAACTCATTAACAAGAATTGCATGATCTCAAATTTTGAATGAGTAAATTACACCCCAGTTTTCAATTTGAATGAGTTTATCAAAAGATAACGCTTTTTAATTTTGAGATATGGTCTTCCATGTTCTTGGTTTGAACCAATTTGATAAGGACATTGGTAAATAGCAAAATGTCTTAAAATTCATGTTTAAATCTCAACAACCTCCTTGTTTGCCTCAAATTGATGTGTTTGGGATTGGAACCCTCACTTAAAATGGATCGATCAACTACTCACTATTAACAATCAGTGTTCAAAAACCCGGGATTCGAGACAGTATAAGAAACAACGTAAAAATAAATATTATCTTCAATAAATTTAAGGTCGATGAAAAAAATATGAATTTTATAGCAACTTTTAAATAAACAATCAAGAATACATATTTTGATATTTGTTCCGACTACTGGAGAAAGTGTGATCCACTATGGATCAAGATCAAATTTCGAGTCATTTATGATCGGTTATAATTTCTTCAATTCTATTACAACTATTGTTTTACGACTTCACTCCAGTTACTAGTCATACCTTCCACATTTGCCTCGTGTTAACATAACGACTTTGATCATGACCAACTTCATAATATGATAGGTGGTCGAGCCCGTGAAAAAGGTCCAAGAATAAATAAATCCAAATGACCAACTAAAATATGATAAAGGAAAAAGCTATTTGTACAAAGTTATGTTACAAAAGTTGAGTTACAAAGTGTGTTGACAAAATTCAAGCCATTGATTTCAAATGATTTAAAAGTCTGTTTTTAAAATGATTGATGTAGATGTTATTTTGTCAACTAACTTTGTAAACAAACTTTGTACATATAGCATAACTCTAGGATAAAACACCGCATGTATAAGTGGCTAAAATTATATCAAGATAAAATACTGCATTTACTTCATCCATACGATAACGAGACGATGAGGTTGACATTCTTTAAACAGGAAAAAAATAAAGTCAACTCTTGGTGGTTGTAATTAACTGCAGAACTTGAGAACCATCGAATTCTTGAGCCCAAAAAAATTAAAAAAATTAAAAAAAATAAAAATTTAATGCTTAAATAAGTCAATTGATGAGAAATTTCTAGTGAAAACTCATTGATGGCCTTCATTGGTCTTTATCTCGTGACTGAAGATGAACACGGTATGCTTGGACATGCGCACACAGTCCAAGACGTGAACGGTTTTGGAGAGATCACAAAATCAAATATTTTTCAATACGAAACCAATAAATTGGGAAAAGATAGATATCAATAAGATGGATTATTTTGTGAAATTATAATCGAAATCGTTCTTCATACTCATGAATTTGACACATTTATTTGATAAATACTCGTGACCTTTAATTTAAGTAAATCCAATGCTCAATATGTATTTCACTAAAATTATAGGAGAGTTTGTTATAATCATTTGAGATCCATAAGATATTAAGCATTGGATTGACTTAAATTAAAGGTCACGATTATTTGTTAAATAAGTGTATCAAATTTATGAGTAGGAGGAACGGTCATGAATTATAATAAATTAATTCCTAGTATCTAAAATAATTTAGGAAGTTCAATCTGAATGACTCATAATTTTTCTTCAACAAACAATTGATATAAACTTCAATAACTACGACTTGAAATAGTTTCACAACAAAAAGTGCTCGAGCAACTAAAATACTGTCGGATGGAGAGAATTTTGAAGATGTGACAAAACCAGATAATTTTCAATATAAAATAAATAAATCGATTAAAATATGGATTAGTTTGTAAAATCGTAATAAATTAATTCCTTGTATCTGAAAAACATTTAGAAAGTTTAATCGGAATTAATTAGGATTTTTCTTCTATGATGAATTGGTATAAACATCAACAACTACAAATTGAATTAGTTTCTCATCAACCAAAAAATTATTGTTCTATTAAAAGGCTGATTAATGAAGAAATTGTTGAAGAGGTGATAGAACTCGATATGTTTCAATATAAAACCAATAAATCGGGAAGAGATAGATATCAATAAATCGGAAAAAGATGGATTATTGTGAAATCAACGTAAATTAATTCCTTGTATCTCAAAAAATATATAGGAAGTTTAATTGGAATGAATAATATATATAAAGGAAGTTCTATCGGAATGAATAAAAAAAAAATTCTTCTATGATTAATATTTTTATACGTTAACAACTACGAATTGTAATAGTTCATCTTCCACAAAAAAAAAATAATAATAATAATAAAAATGCTTGTTCTACTGAAAGACGGACTGATGGAGAAACTGTGGGAGAGGTGACAAAACTTGATACATTTCAATACAAAATCAGTAATTTAAGAAAAGATAGACATCAATATATTGGGGAAATGTGGATTATTGTGTAACAAATTTTGAGTATAGAAGTGGAATTTGTGTTTTTAAATTAGAAGAGAAAGAAGACTTGAAATTTTATGAATTTTTCTAAAGATATGAAACGGACTCCTGCAAACTCACATGTTCATAATAACCTCTAAGTAAATTTTTTAAGCTTAATGCCAGAAGCCCGGGCAAATTTTTCAAAAGGATTTTTCGTAACACGATGAAGGCGTTCAACAACATATAACCTACCAATATTGCTCACCTAGGAAGAGAAAAACATGTACCCTTTTTTCAGAGGGAAGAAAAATAATATACACTTTGAAATCAAGAAAATTCAAAAGAAAATCTTGGGCGGCAATTAATGCCAGCGGTGTGGTCAACTTCCCCACTCCCCCTTATAATTTCTCCTATAAATTCCCTCTGCGTCTGTTCTAACTCTCTTCATTGCTTCCCTCTCTTTCTTTATTATTTTTCCGTTGTCAACCCTTTGAAGCATATCTATTAGAGAAATGACATTAACAGTAAAAACCATGGTGCTTCCAATGGTGTTACTGAAATTAGTGGACTGGCTTTTGTACCAGTTCTTAGGAAATTCATGTTATAGGGCTGCAATGAAGGTTATAAACCATGGCTTCTTTCTGAAAAATACTTCCATCAAATCATCATCTTCATCTTCACATCAGATTCCTTTATACCCTAGTGTTACCAAATGCCATTTACATGGAAGAAAATCACAAACACTTGTGTGTGATATTCATGGCTGCTTGTTAAGATCTCAGTCTTTCTTCCCTTACTTCATGCTGGTTGCATTTGAAGGTGGAAGCATCTTAAGAGCCTTTTTGCTGCTCTTATCAAGTCCTCTTTTGTTGGTTTTGGACTATGAGCTTAAACTGAGGGTCATGATTTTTATTACATTTTGTGGACTTAGGTTAGAGGATATGGATAGCGTATCAAGAGCTGTTTTGCCTAAATTTTATCTTGAAAATCTCAATTTTCATTCTTTTGAGGTTCTTGATTCAGTAGGATCTAAGGTTGTCTTAACAAGTGTGCCTAGAGTAATGGTGGAAGGGTTTCTAAAGGAGTACTTAAGTGTTGATTCTGTTAAAGGGACTGAGTTGCATACAGTAGGGAACCATTTCACTGGTTTAGTATCCAATACAGGACTTCTTATTAAACATAGAGCTCTTAAGGATTTGTTTGGGGAAAAAAGACCTGACATTGGCATTGGAACTTCAAGTTTTAATGACCACTTATTAATCTCTATTTGCAAGGTAAGCATCAGCTTCCCTAATCAATTTTCTAGCATCCCTTTCCGGTACTTAACAATTTTTATCCATTCATAATTCCACAGGAAGCATATGTGATCAACAAAGAAGACAGCAAAACCAGTGCAAATTCAGTACTTCCAAGAGAGAAATATCCAAAGCCCTTGGTATTTCATGATGGGAGGCTAGCATTTTTGCCCACTCCCTTTGCAACTTTGGCTATGTTCATGTGGATTCCTGTGGGATTTGTGCTGGCAATCTTTAGACTTTTTGTGGGCATTTGTTTACCTTACAAAATGGCCACTTTCTTAGGCACTTCAAGTGGTGTAAACCTCAGAATCAAAGGCTGTGCTCCCTTAAAATCCCAAAATGGTAAAGGTGTACTCTATGTTTGTACCCACAGAACCCTTTTGGACCCAGTTTTCCTCAGCACATCCCTTGGAAAACCCCTAACTGCAGTGACATACAGCCTAAGTAAAATGTCTGAAATCATAGCACCTATAAAAACAGTCAGACTAACAAGAGATAGAAAACAAGATGGTGAAACTATGCAGAAATTACTAAAAGAAGGTGATTTAGTAGTCTGTCCAGAAGGTACCACGTGCAGAGAGCCATATTTGTTGAGGTTTAGCTCACTTTTTGCTGAATTAGCTGATGAAATTGTACCTGTTGCCATTAACACAAAATGTGACCATGTTTTATGGGACTACTGCAAGTGGGCTCAAGTGTTTGGACCCCATTTTCTTCTTGATGAACCCTAGACCAAGTTACAGTGTTCAGATTCTTGGGAAGGTGCCCAAAGAGCTGACATGTGCAGGTGGTAAATCTAGCCATGAGGTGGCTAATTATATACAGAGACAACTGGCTCATGCATTGGGTTTTGAATGCACTACTCTCACAAGAAGAGACAAGTACATGATGCTAGCAGGGAATGAAGGTGTAGTCCTAGATAATAGAAAAATACCCTAGATATGCTATACTGTTTTAGAATGTTCTATCTATTATATTCTTAATGTAGTGATTTTATAAATTTATTTTTGTGACAAATATGATTTCATTATCCATATAGATTGGTAATTTATGCTGGATCCTACTTTTTGTATGAGGAAGTGTTCAAATGATAGTATTGAAGATATCTTGTGGTTGTTTGTCACCAAAAAAAAAAAAAAAAAATCGATTTTAATTTCTTTCCTCCTATTTTTATATAGGAAAGCCAACAATGCCGCAATGAAAAGTATGAATAACTTAATAGGCAACCTCCAGTATGTACGAAAATGAAGAAAAATAATTTGCAGATCCAGGAATCTAAACTCGACAAAGAAAATAATGTATGTTGGTATAGAGAGTTGATGAAAACTTGTAGACACTATCTCATACACCCTCTTATTTGACCAATTTGTGTTGATTTATTCTTGAACTGAAAGTTTTAATCAATGTTAAACGATTGATTAGATCAATTGGAAAAATTGAGATTTGCTCCGATTATAGGATAAATATTAGAAATTTCAAAATGGTAAAAATAATCATCAAATTGGTTAGAACAAAACCAAATAGTTCACCCCCTACTTTTTTTCACTATAGGGTTTATTCGTGTTCAACCTTTTGACTCTTGGCCCCTGTTTGGTGGGAATTAAATCAGATTTTTAGTAGATTTTGCTGATGAAGTGTGTAGTTAAAAAGTTATGGAACCCATAAAATATGTGGTTGAAATGAATTATTATCTTTGATTTGAATTAAAATCTAGATTTTACTTGGTACCAAATCGAGGCTTAATTTTTTCCTTTTTGGGGACCAATTTTAAAACGTTAGATTCCATGCATGTCTTGAATTAAATTTAATTTGTGTCATTTATGGGAGCATTTAAAAGGGTAGTAAAGTCAAACACACATTTCCTAAATGGCACAGAGCATTATTATGTAGCCAAGTCAATTTATAATGTCTGAAACGGACAACCCATGAGTCGTATTATTTACTTGGTCTAGTTATGGAGTTAGGTAAACAAGATAATTTGGGTGATAATGTTCTTCTAATTTATTGCTACTTTTATATACGACATGCAAGATAGAAGGTGATTTGTGCGATAAAATTGAAGTTGGTCGAGTAAAAGTTAGGGGTTGCAACGGGGCTGTGTCTAGTTCATGCACCGCCTCGGGTCCACCTATTTTAAATAATGAGGCCCTATAATGAACGAGCCTGCCTGTGCCCTATTTTTACTGATTTATTTTACACGAACCTTTTTTTTATAACAATTTAATAGGGTATTAATAATGGATTATGCCATTACACCTGCGGTGTTGTCAAAAAAAATTGGCTATAAAAACTGTTTTCTTTTTAAACTGTCAAATGATATAATGTCATGTGATATTGTATAAATAGGAGTGTACGCTAAGAGATATACCAAGCATGACTCATTAATAATCGATATTGTTAAGACTTATTTTTCCATGCCAATACTTGGATTTCAAATTTTGAAATTACTAGGTCCTTAGCTGCAATTGAAAGTTTGAAACATAGCCTAGGGCCTTAGGCCGCAATTGCTGAAACTGGCCTGTTAAACGCTGCAAATTGCAGCCATTTATCAATTACTTTGGAAAAATTACCTAGAAATCAACATTTAAAGAATAATTTTCAAAAAAGTAATGCCACAAATCCAGGATAGACCCCCTGCCAATAGGAGGGACGTGTGTCCGCCCCCCGCCCTCCCCAAAAACAAAAATCCAGGCCCATGATTTTTTTTAGAAAAACCCCTTTAAAAAACACAAGGAGAATAAATTTTATTTTAAAAATTAGGTGATAATTAGATTTTAATAATTATAATTAATAAAAAGATCTCATTCATCCTAAAATCAATTTCATTTTCACACCATCTTCCTTCTCTCAATCTTCTCCCACCCATCCCTCACTATCTCCAGTGTCACCGAAAGCTTCACTACGTCGATGGTGCCATCATTGCTAGAAGCGAAGACTTGTTTTCTCCCCAACCCGACCCTATCCCCAATTCATCGCCAACCCCCAATCTCATCCCAATTCATCCCAAACTCGTTTTCTCCCTCCTCTCTATGCCACCACACCATACCTACCATTGCCCACCTGTCACCGAACCAAGTCATTGCCACCACCACCACGACATAAGCAATGTCCCAACGATGGTGCTGCACAACTGTGCGCAGCGACGATGACGAGTTTTAAACTAGGTTGTAAAGGAGTCGCTGATGCGGCCAACAACACCTTGCTTTGCCGATCGTCATTGTAGTAGCAAGCAGCTGCTCGCAATGATGCCGTTGATGATTGCTTCACTATTAAGGCAGACGGAAATTTTGACTATTTTCCCAAATAGATCGGTCTCTTGTCCAACCAAAAGGCTTCAGATGTAAATTCAGGTAGTGAGGACGATGAGTTTGTGGTAGAGGTGACTTCATGAGTGGTCGTGACGAGAATACTGGAGGCAATAGTAAGCTTACATGTCATGATGTTGTGAGTACTTGGATGGTGGAGGTGAGCTCACTAGTGGTGGTGGAGAGAAAATTTGTTTTGGTGTTGGATTTGGTGATGAATGAGATGGAACATGCACATCCTTATTATATTTTTAGTGATGGGTGGTTTTTATTTAGCCAGAGTCTTGGGGGTGGTTATTAGTGTTTTATAATTGTTGCCAGTGATTTTCTAATCTGTGGGTGATTCTAGTTCTATTAGTGGTGGTGTAGACAACGATTGTTCTATTGCTAGTGGTCGTGGTGAGGTGGAGTGCGTTTTGATTTTTGATGGTATTGGGAATGGTGGTGGCTACGACAACAGGGTGTGACCAACTCTATTTTTACTGGGGCTGTTTGTGGGCAGATTTGCTACTGTAAGTTATTTGATTACATACAGTCACAAATTAGACTAACATGGTTACAAATAGTCACATTGAAGATAAATTTGGTCATAATTAATCATAGATAACACAGGTCAATGTAGATAGTATGTATGATTGTGAATTTAAGTTTAAAGTGGTAGTGGTGGTACATTGGAGGTTATGGTGGTGGTGACTGGTGGTAGATTATAGTGTTGTTTGTGGTGTGTACATATTTATTTGTGGTGACACTATATGACCAAGTATGTGTTTATTGTGATTGATTGTGATCAATTTTGTGTTAATTGTGACCGATTGTGACTTGATCACATACCGTCATAGTTAAAATTGACATGATCACATGTAGTCACATTGAAGACAAATTTAGTCACACTGAAGATAAATTTAGTTACAGTTAGTCACAAATGACTCAAGTCAGTGACTTGGCTACATATAGTCACAAACCAGATGGTCATGTTGAAAATAAATTTGATCACAATTTGTTACATATAATACAAGTATGGCAAAAAAAATCTGATCACAGATAACATAGTTAGTCACAAATCTGGTATGATTCCATGGGGGTTGTTTGGTATTGGGTGGAGGTGATTTCCGAGGTGGGTGGTTTCCATAAAAGATTTTTAATATTTGAATTTTTTTTTACAAATTGGCGTAGAGTGGAGTAGGAGTGGGGTGAGGTTTCGAGGTGGGGTGTAATATCGAAAAAAGATTTCAATTTTTGAAAAAAAAAAAAAAAAAAATTTACAGGGTGGGGTAGGTGGGGTCCGTGGGGGTGGGGGTGGGGATGGGTGGAGGTAGTTTCGAGGTGGGGTATAATCTTATAAAATATTTTTAATTTTTGGAAATTTTTATAAATTGGGGTGGGGTGTAATATCCAAAAAAGCTTTCAATTTTTTTTTTTTATAAAAAAAAATTACAAGGTCGAGGGGTTCATGGGGTGGGGATGGTTTTCGGGGTTGGGTGTAATCTTCACAAAAGATTTTTAATTTTTGAAATTTTTTTATAAATTGGGGTGGGGGGATATTATTAATTGATTCTAGGCTAGAAGACTCGATGGGCCTTTAGGACTGGATCCAGCACTACCCGTGAAAGTGAAAGGTACGCCCACTCGAACCTCGGTTTATGAATGTGGAAATTTTACCGCCATACTCTTTTTAGTTAAAATGCTACCATCCCATGTTCTGCACCAATTTATTATTATTATTATTTTTTTAAAATTTTCACATACTACAACTTATAATCAAACTCTTCTTTATCCCAAACCATAATACCCATTTCATAATAAGACCCTAACAATACATTCCCATTAGCACCATTGCTGCAGTCGTCTTCGACAATCATCACCGTAAACATATCTTACCATCATCGTTGCTATCACCTTCGACCACTAGGCAGATAGTAGTCGCGCATGAAACAACTCCCACCACCATTTCTTTCATTGCAACCATCTCCCAACCTGACCCACCCTGCACTAACACTTTATGATGGTGTTAAATTATTACAAAAATAAAAAAATGATAACAATCATTGTTACAAAATGTGTAAAATAGTATTTTGAGAAATAAAATAAATTGTATAGTAAAGTAAAAAGTAGTTTAAATTTTAGATAGAGCGTGAAACTCTCTCTTTATAATTCTTGAAATACAAGATGCTCTTTATTTCAAAAAGTCAATACATAAAAATGAGTTCCCAAAAATACTCTCTTTTTAATTTTTTAAAGATAGTGGGTTTGATTTTTTAAATTTGGAGAGCCAAAAATTCACTCTATTATTATTTTATAATGATTATATTTAATACGTTACAAATTTTAGTACTCCACTTTTTAAATTATTTTATCATTTTTATAAAGATTGATATTGACATATTTTTAAGAAAAAAACCTTACAAGAAAATATGAGAAATCAAAAAATATTTCTTAAAACATAAAATGACGAGTATTGGAGTGTGAAAAATAAAAATACTACCAAAATTTAAAAATGCATTTTAGATAGAGTTTTTGAAGATGCTCTTAAAGCACGTTAGATTATAAACTATGATCATTTGAAATGTAAGGATAAGTGAAGAAAAATATGTAAAAATTGTGATTTTATGGAACATGGAAATTAGAATTTTACCCGCTTATAAGTAATTATATACCTTACCTAACATTGACTAACCGTCTTGTCCATTGTCACTTTTACTAAGCTATTGTTTATCTCCTGTTTAAATAAAACTCTTTAGTTCTTATACTCATTTTCAATAATACTTTCACACAATAAAATATTTTACACGTAAATCTAAATTTAATTCCTACACATTCTTCGAATAATCACAATTCAAAACATTATTTTTTTTTTTTGAAAATAATGACCATCAAATAGGGACTAAGTATAATTTATCCTAGTAAATTAGCTTCATTTTTCACTTTTAAATCATTTTTAAACACATAATATCCAGCTGGAGCTTAATAGTAGGGAAATACCATTTGTACACTCTTTCTTGATATGATGGTTGATATTGTGTGTATTGGCAAACATTGATTGAATGGAAAAATTGTCAAAAATTTAAAATGTCCAATAATTTGTTGTCACGTGGCACAATTAAAGAAAAATGTAAAAGATAATGTACATTATAAATAGTATTTACTTCTCTCCTTAAGATTTTTGCTGTCACAACAGCTATTTCTACTAAGAATATGACACTTGTATATAATATAGTGTTCATAATGGTGTTCATCACTCTTACATAAAAAAAAAGTCCCCATCGAATAAATTATATTTTATTCGATGTGAGTCCCTTCCATGTGAGGGGATGAATACAAACCTGATATATGTGTAAAATCACACTTTCTACTATACCCTGACATTTGATGGTTTGTGTTGCATTGGTATGAGTACATATAATGATGATATGGGAATGATGCCAAACATCTGTACGTGTAATGAATGTTACACAATCAATTCAAAAGCACTGAGCCTGCAATAACACTATGATTGTGAATTTACACGGTAATTTTTTCTATTACATGTCAGAAACTTTAGAACACAATAGTGGAGAAAATTAGGGCCGGACATTGTTCTATACGATTCCAAAAAAATCGCTGGATTCGATTTTATTCAGTTCGATTCGATTCATGAGTTTCATATAATAATTAAATTTTTTAATATTTACAACAATATTGCATTAATTCAAGTAATGATATGTTCAATTTTAACTCATACAAAATAATGTAGTTCAACCTTATGTATCTTTTGTGTCTCTCTTTGTTAAGTTTTTCATGAATTTGATTGTTAAAATTACAAGAAAATGAAAATAACGAGCTCACAATAATGAAAAGAGGCATAGCCGAACTTCTAATTAGATTTCTTCAAAACTGTAGAAACGGCACTACGGTAGAATCATAAATTTGGGTAAAATTTAGGTCAATTTATTTAAGTTGAAAATTAGAAAAAAGAAAAATCATATTTTGGGTATGGGCTAAATTAATTAGTCAACCAATTTATTTACAAAAAATAATAATAATTTGACTTATTTACGATAAATAAATTTAAAAAATTAGGAAATTTTGATTCTTAATTCAGATACTCGTTCGAATATTTTAAAGAAGAATCGCTAAGTTCAGGTCGAAGTCGAGTCCGAATCGATTTGAGAGTTTTGTCCAGCCCTAGAGAAAAGAAAAGAAGTGGTAGGAGTCATCTTGAATACTATCCTATTAAAACATAACATAATTTGCAAAATTGAGAAATTTTTCTTACATAAAACTTACGTAAAAGGTTAACAATTAATAAGTAAACAATTAGGTTAAAGTGTAAGCAGTGGCGAATCCAGGACGATGGGTCAGCTAGGGCGGGTTGACTTTGACCGTTGACCCTCGACGGTCAACGATCGTAATAATCCGGTCCGGTCAGTCGTTTATTTAAATTCGAGCTAAACACCTTCTTTATTAAAAACTCACAATTCCCTAATTTCCTAATTCCCCAAATTTCAAAAATTCCCAATTCCCTAATTTGCTAAACCTAAATTCCCAAATCCCGATTCTCAATTCCCAAACCACAAATAAAAAATAAAAAATCATGAATTATAAAATATGAATCACAATTCATAAATAAACTCTAATTCATAAACTCTAATTCAGAAAGCCCTAATTTATAAAACCATAATTCATAAACCAATCCATAATTCATAAATCAATCCATAATTCATAAACAATAATTCATAAACTGTAAATCACAAAAAAAACCCTAATTCATAAACTATAATTTAGAAACCCCTAATTTATAAAACCCTAATTCATAAACCAATCCATAATTCATAAATCATAAACCACAATTCATAAATCATAAACCATAAATCATAATCCATAATTTTTTTAAAAAGGAAGTAAAACTGGAGAGTGGAAGCCAAATAACATTACCGGCAGGGCAAGAAACAATAGACCAGCAGTGCTACAGCGGCTACTGACAATGAGACTCCGCAGTCGCATTTCGGTAGTAGTGACCGAAAGCCGTCGCTCGTCCTCCGTCCTCGTGAATCATCTCCTCTCCAACAGTCCAACTCCAATCTCCCATCTAACTGGTAGTCATCGTTCTTCAGAGTCCAGACTTCACTTATCTTTCGATCCTCCCCAGTCCCGCAGTCCCCACTCACTCCGCTTGCTTCGCCACCAGTTGCCAATCGCTACTCCCAAGTCCCAACCCCAAGTCTCCACTCTCCACTCACTGAATTACGACATTAGGCTTAGGATTTAGGAATTGGATTTGGAATTTTGGATATATAAGTGGGCCTTTTTAATTCATAAATCATAAGCCTAAAACACATTTTTAAAAAAATGGCCTAAGCCCACATGACTTCATCTTCTTCCCTTGTCTTCATCCCTCGCTAGGCGCTAGCTCCAAACTTCAAGAGGCGCTGCAGATTTTGGCGGAGCCAGCATGCACGGCCACGCGAGCTGGCCGAGTGCTGGCTCTGCCCCTGGGTGTAAGCATCTCGTTCTTCTAGTGAGATTGAATAAACTTGAGGATTTCAACTCTTTCTCTACAAGTGAACTTGATTCAAATTAAGAGTCTTGTAAGTACTTCATGATATGTACGAAATTCCGTATTGAAATAAAGTCACATGAATTTGGATTGTTCTAATTATTTATGTGAATTAATTTATGTTCTTTGTCTATTGACGAGATACGTTCTTTTGTTCCATTTGCCAAATATCTGATATAGTCCCTCGTAAGTTTATACTTTCTTTTTATATCAATAAAATAGGCACCAAACGTAGTTAAAAAATGCAAATGATGCCACAAAATTGAAGAAAAGGGGTCAAATGCACATAACTTGTCCACTCCAAAATATAACTCAAAATAGAATTTTTATGTGACTCAAATTAATCCACACTATATATTGAGCTCAAAGCTTCACAATAAAAGTATAAAACACCATTCTTTAGTCAACATTAATCTCCTAAGAAACGAAGAATATCAAATATTTAAGAAACGATGGAAGCCGGGTAGGTCTGATGAGATCTTGGGTGGGGGAATCCCATAAAACTCGTGAAATTGATTTGAAAATACCGGAAAAGTCCAAATTCAAGTTGTAGACGACAGGATCTTGACCCGATACTTCTCGAACCAAGAACCTAAGGTATATTAAACCTTAGATCCGTTGATATGCGGAAACATGAATCTCGATTTACGAACGGCACAAATATAACAAATATATTTGATAAGTTCGAAAGTGATCACGAAGAACAAGAGGGAAAATCTCAATAATTCATAATCAAAACTTAATGTTTACAAAGAAAAATAAACCTATTTATACTAAAACAATAAACCCTTAGAGAAACGGAATTAAAAGAGTCCTAAAATAACAAAACTTGTCAAAATTAAGAATTATAGTGAAATAGGAAATTCGCGCAAAAAGGAAATATTCTCCTAGAATTAGTGCTATTTCCGGATCACATCAACCCCTCTCTCTTCGAAAGGATTCGTTCTCAAATATGCCTTGTGATCGCGTAGAGGATAACCAACCTGCTACAAGTTTTATCACTGCACCACCTGGATCAAATGAAAAATTTTCCCTTTCCTGGCGAAGGATTAATGCATAACAATCATCAACTTTATAGATATGAATATATTGCAGCACAAAATCAATCAACCACATTTGTTGCTGTAGCAATGACACTTCAAACGGATACATGTTACTCTTCAGATCATCTTTGTTTCTTAAACCTTCGAATATGAACTCCTTCCACTGCCTCTGAAACTCCTTCACCTCCTCGGGAACCACAAAATCAACTTCCGGTAGTAAAGAGAGTTCTAAGCTAATGTAGGCTTGGTTAGCTTCTTCCACAAGTTGTTCAATATGCTTGTTTTCAGAAATCAAGTTTTCAAAATCCTACAAGACAGAAGTAGCAAAACTAGGGAGAGAATTGTTAGTTCTCACCAAAGTCCTCTAAACTCCACTCTCATTTTCATTCAAACTCAGTTCTGAACTTTCTTTTCTTTCTAAAGACTCTTCCTCTTTTGTTTGTTCACTCTCCCCAATATCAACTATATTTTTCAAAGCACATTCCTCCACCTCAACCTTCCTATCTCTAGGCTCCTCTCGCTATTCAACCCCGGTGTTCTCTTTTTGGTGTGGTCATCTCCCCTCTCTTTCTTTCTCTTTTCTACCTTACCTCTCACCTTCTATTGGTCTGCAAGAGATTATTCTAATGTCAAGCTAGCTAGAGTGATCTTTTTCCCAGCCCGAAGAAATTTATACATGTTTCTCCCCTTATCATAAACATCCTTCATTTTATACCTTCAAAGTCTCCCAAACACAATATAAAAAGACTTCAATGGCACTAAGAACCCAAACTTCATCACTATATCTCCCAAAGGTGAAATTCACTAGAATCCGCTTAGTTACATCTACCTTCTCACACTCCTTCAATCAATTCATCCTATAAGGCCTAGGATGTTGTTGTAAAGGTAATCTCAATTTTTCAACAATGGTGCTACTAGCTAAGTTTGACATGTACTCCTTATCAATAGTCAAACTGCATACCCTACTACCCACAAAACACCGAATTTGAAAAATATGTCCCCAATCACCATTCATGCTTAATTTTTTTTACTCAAAAACAGAAAATTGAAAACTATTGGAAATTCCCGGAATGAAATAATAAATATTTTTTTTTCGAATTATTTTTTACTCGAAAATTCGACTACAAGTCCAGCGAAACAAACGAAAACTGATTTGAACTCTTAAATAGTCCGAAAAACAATTTTGACTATATTTTTTAATTTTTTTAGATCTAAACTCAAACTATTTTTGACTCGAAGAACACAAATAATAAAAGACTCAAAAGAATAAAAAAAGATAGAACCTGAATCTGGAGTAGGGTAGGGGAATCTCATGAAATTCATGAAATTGATTGGAAAATGTCAGAAAAGTCCAAATTCAAGTTGTAGACGATAGGATATTGACTCGATACTTCTCGAACAAAAAACATAAGGTATATTAAACCTTAGACCCCGTTAATCTCGATTTGCGAACGTCACAAATGTTGCCTAATCTTTTGATAAGTTCGAAAGAGTTCACGAAGAATAATAGAGAAAATCTCAATAATTTATAATCAAAACTTAGGGTCCGTTTGATTGCAGGGTGGAAAATGGGTGGAAAAGGAATTGGATTCCAGGGAATTGAATTGCCTGGAATTGTTTTACCGGGAATTGAATTAAAGGTGTTTGATTGGTATAATTTTCCACCTTTCTATCATAACACGTTTGACTTTGTTTTTCATGCAAATTGTCAATTAAATGAATAAATTTTTTTACCATTAGGAACAAAATATGTTTAGATTGCCAAAAAAAAAATAAAAAAATAATTTTTTATTTTTATTTTTACGTTTGGCTTTGTTTTGTATGAAATTTGTCAATTAAAGGGATAATTTTTTTTACACTTTATCTTAGAATTTATTTCTATTGCTTAAAAAAAAAAAAAAAAAAAAAAAGGTGGAAACCAATTCCCACCTATTTAGCAAGTCATTGAATTCCACGGAATCACGCTTCAAGTGATTGTACCTTGGAATTGGGTGGAAACCAATTCCATGAAAAATAAACGCTATCAAACAGCGCAAAAGTGGAAGTTGGAATCGAATTCCAACTTCCTGGGAAAATAAAGTGCTATCAAACACACCCTTAATGTTTACAATGAAAAATAAACTTTTTTATACTAAAACAATAAACCATTAGAGAAACGGAATTAAAAGAGTCCTAAAATAACCAAACTTACCAAAATTAAGAATTATAGTGAAATATGGAAACTCACGCAAAAATAAAATATTCTCCCATAATTAGTGCTATTTTTGGATATATCAAGGTCACAAACAAGGCAATGGGTTATCAATTGTACTATATACTTATCTTAGGCCCAGTCCAAGAAGGGCATTCACGGAGCTTGGCCTGACATACTTTTTGAGTGAGCTGGACAAGCCCAACATATTAATTAGGACATGTTTGATATAGATTTTTCGATATTACATTTTATGAAAAAAGTGATATTTTTTAAGAATGTTTGATTAAAAAGTAGGAAAAATTACGGGTCTATGTGTAAAATATTTTATTGTAAAATTATGTTGTTGGAAATGAAAATGATGAAAAATGAGTTTTAAAGAATATGATCTAAACATGGGCTAGTCCTATTCTATGTTAGAACAGGCCTAGGGCCATTATTTGGGCCTATAGTTTGCAAACAATTTTCTTTCAAAATTTTATATTACTATTTTATTTTTTTTCTAATTCTTTTTATTGAGAAGTAGTGAAGCTGAATTAACTTGAGAAAATTTTAATCTCATAAATTTAAAATTTGAAATATAAAACAATTTCCTTTTAGTTCTATGTTGAGAAGAATTTTACAATTTAAGTATATTTCAACTATGTTAAAACAAATACATCTCATTATTCTTATTTTTATTAGAGTAAAAATTTTCGAGTTATTAGCAAATCAATGCAAACGGACATTTATAATTTCTTAAGGCAAACTTTCTAGTGCTAGCGGGCAATTAGATTGGGAGACGAGAGTCAGTTTATACGTGCGAGCCATGAGGATGATAATGGTGTGCAACAAAACATTTTGATGAAATACACCTTTAACAAAAGTATAAGTAAAGATTTACAATTGTGGATGAAAAATATTGAAGAGAGTTAATTTTCTATACAATTGTACATTTTAGAACCCAAATACTAAGAGTTTTGGAGATCCAAAAACTCTGTTAACAAAATTTGGGGGCATTAGTTTCTTACAAGTACTACTTTTACAATCATGTTATAAGTACAAAAAATTTGATAGAAAACTTTAATAGACAACACATGACGGAAATTGATTGGAAGATGGAAAGAAAAAAAAAAAACAATCCAATCATTTGTGACCACGTCAACATCTATAAAAATTCTGTGAAGAATTCCCTGTACTCATGACTTTTTCCTTACTTTTAAAATTGTGTCATACATTGCTAATTGCTATAATTATTGCTAAAACTTACAAGAAAAAACTATAATTCATGAGATATAAAACTAGTTGGCAAAAAAAAAAAAAAGTTTGCTTTTCTAATTATTTGAATATTTTTTTACAAACAAAAAATACCAACTAATCGAAAATTTAAGTAAAATAACGAAAAATAAACCTTCGCTAGAGGGCAAGGATAGACGTGGCCTTTTCTTTTCTTTTCATTTAGCATGTGCTCCACATCAATAAAATAGAAACCTCTGACCCACGAAAATGACATCACGACCATCAAATTATCCACTCACATGTGATCATGTCGGCTCAGAAATTCTGATCCAAACGAAAAATTGTTGCAAGGTCCAATTGAAGAACTAATAATCCAATGTGCTGAAATTTTTTTACTTTGAATAATTGTATCTTCTGCATAGATTCTGAACTGGCATGCCTAATGCAGTATCCAATTTTCCCTCATGCCAACCATCTTTCATGGCTTGGTTTAATCTTCTAATAAACCCCGGTCGGCTGCGTTCACAGTAATTCAAGAATTCCGCCACCACTTTGGTGTCGTCGTGCTTCCAGCAAGCAGTGGTGGATGCTGGTGGCTCGGCCTTGCTGGGGTTTGACTCTGTACCAGAAGCACTTAAGTTGCTAGTAATGTACTCTACAATACCATTTATAAGATTGTGCGGAGCGTTACCTAGACCGTCCCATAACCAAACACGTGCCACACCTTGATGCAAAGCTAATAATATGGCATGTTTGAAATTTTGCTCTTCCATAATCGAAAGACTCAAGTGAAGTACGAACTCGTGTTCCTTGCTCGAGTCAACCACCACCGGGGCGGAAAGATTCAGGCTGGTGAGCTTAAGCGTGACAGAATTTACTTTCTTCTTGTTGTACATATTATTGGGATAAAGAAAATTTTCTACAATTTCGCTTGCCTTGATGACTATACGCATGGCTTCGTCATTTGACATGTAGAAGAGAGAAACGCTTCGCCGGAATAGTGTCGGTGTCGGTTTCATTAACAATAGTTATGGTAAAACCTTTAGAGGCTTCATGGTTTGCCCATATTGAGACTATGCCAATGAGAGCCATAAAAATAAACCGGAAAAGGATGCTCGAATTCGTTTCTATGACCTCAAAGTCGTGATGACTTAGTGGAGTAGTTGTGGTGGTGGCAACCACCACGGAGGAGGAAGCGGTGGCGCTTGGTGGTGGATATATAAGTGGTTGGAGGAGATGTTGATTCTCCTTCATACTGAATTTGGAGAAAATAATGAGACTTGAAAGAAGTTTGTATTGTACAAATTCAATGGTGAATAGATGCTAAAAAAGGCACAATGGTATGGCTGACAAATGGATAGAAGGGCCTGTTGACAACCTTTCATCATTTCATGTAGAAAATTGAAAGTGCCATTTCGCATGACATGTTCATGTCGAAAATTAGGATTAAGGCTGGCAAAGTAGGCCTCTCACATGAGTGAGATTCACCTCATTAAAAATAACCCAAAAAATTCCTTTCATCTCATGAATGTGAGTGGGCCTGTACAGGGTCTGGCAAACCGACCCTGTACACCCAGCTTGATCCCAAAAATTATATGCTTCCTTACTTTAATCATTAATTAATTTTTCTCGAATTATAAGTTTGCAATTCAGATTGGAATCCTAAACATGCTAATTTTAAATTAGTTCACGAAAATTTTAACTAATTCTATGAAATAATGGTTTTGTAGTTTACTTTTTTTTTTTTTTTTAACCATAAAACATTTCCTTTCCCAATTATGTAGACTAAAAATATAGTTTAACTTAGACCTGTTTGGATAATTTTTGAAAATATTTAGTCGGCTCAAAGAATTTTTAAAAAAAAGTTAGTTTAAAATGATTTTCTTAAGAAACTCTTCTAAAAAAAGCAGAAAACTTACCAAACAAGCCCTTTTTCAATATGTCATTCAACACAACCTTGATGCTCAATTAGCAAGCAAGTATTCCCAAACAAGGATAGAGCCCAAGTTCATCCAGTCAGAATGAATCCCATAATAACATGTGGTTTAGTGACAGCATTTTAATTATAACCTTGGTACATGTAACTTAAGCAATATGATAGAATGTGTTTGACATTGGAATCAAGGTGATGACTCTTAGTCAAAGAGACTCCAATACTTTAGTCAACCAATTTTTAGCAAAGAAATTAATGACAATAAAAGTCTTCTAATTCGATGGAGTAGGGTCCCCTATCATGTCATCTTTTTTTTTTTTCCTCTTACATGAGACGATTTATCTAACACTGATATTCATCGTGCAAAATTTATAGTTGCTTTATACTTTATAATAAGAGGTCTAGATCCGCCGAAAAATAAAATAGAATACTCTATGATGTTATCTAGATTCCAATTTATACATTTCTTGCTTGTCTCACACACCTCTTATGAGCTTGGTCTTCTAAACTCGGTCATCGCCTAAGCCATGAGCTTAACGCGTGGTTGTTGGATTAGCTCGATTACTCGTAACTTTATTCACTTGTCAATGATAATCTTTATTGTCACATCAACTTGTGTGATCCGAAAATGACACATCATTCGTGAGTACCAGGTCACAAAGCCACATTTTGCTCGTAATAAAATCAAATTTGTCTATCATACTCATAGCTCCTAACTTGCGTTTGAAGAGCCAACTCATGTTGAACAATAAATTTTAGTAAGCAATTCATATCCTTCTAAACAATCAAAACTTTTGCTACGAATGATGTGCCATTTTAAAGATAAAAAGGTTTTCAATAGTCACGTGTCGAAGATGCTTGACTCGACCCGGCCATGTCATGCCCCGAATGAAATGAGAGCTAGGCTAACACTTTACACCTCTATTCGCATCTTTTCCACGGTTGCCTAAGGTAATATCTGAACATGTACTAGAGTTGTTGATGCAAGAAAAAGTGAGAGAAACACACTTTAGTACTACATAAAACTAACACACCTGGTAAAAGATAGACACAATGACCCGATAATTCACCATTTTTTTTCCAAAGTCTGAGAAAGTTTAAAGGCCTGGGGACCCTTCCAAAGTTCATCTGTAGAACACTGCCTTTTACACTGTTCCCAATCAAGATTCTCATATTCAACTCTCAGAAAATAATAAAAAATTGGAAAACGAAGAACAAGAAAGTTGTTCAGCGCTACAAAACCAGCAAAATTCTTCCTCGGTACATAGTCTTTCGTGTGATTTTCACCACAAAGATGTCACTTTGGCAAGTGATTAAAAATAGCACCAATTTGACATCGTGGCCTCTAGGTATGTCACTTGCCTGCAAACAAATGTGAATTTTTCTATATTCTTGTGACCAAACTAAAAAATCTGTCTTTGATACGGATATTCTTCATTTTTCGCAGATGGAAGTCGTAAAGCACTGTTCGATCAACCTAAATTAGTCGTTGCATCTGATTTAGAACCAGAAAATGAATGGTTAATATCAAGATGTAGCGATAATCACGGAAGTTTCTTGGAATTGCAGGTGCTGAGCTAAAGGGGTTGATTGGTCCGGCGCCAAAAACTCGGGATCCAATTGAATTGGTTGTGTTCAACACTGATGAACTCGTGCTGCAAATTTAAATGCTGATGAGGTTATGTTTTCTTGATAGATAAAGAAAATAACAGAAGATGGACTGATAGAAATATTAGTAGTTAAAGTTCACCTAGTTGATGGATATTGACATGTATCATAACCTGCATAAGAATAAAGTACATTTAATAAAGAAAAAAGATTACATAAAGAAAATGAAGTGCTAACTTTTCCTTTTTCAAGTTCTTTGTGAAAAATTATTCGAAATTGCATCGAATTACGAGCTAATGGGGTAAAAGATTCCAAAGGTCATTAAATTTGTTACATTTTCAATCAACTCGATCACTAAACTTCATTTTATAACAATCGAGACATTTGCGTATCTCACCGATAAGATCTAACTAGCATCATAAAAAAGTGCTTATTTTTAGCTCAAAACAAAGTAGCTTACTTGGGTCAGTGCTGGTGGTTACAGCAGCGCCACCAAAATTGCAGCTAGTAGGGATTGGATTCTTCTGATAATAGCTATTGAAAGCGTACGAGGCATGATCGTGCACTGTGATCGGATTGTAGCAGCTGCCACCGGGCTGAATTGCCGAACAATCAGCGCCACCATAGCCACAAGCATAGTCTAATGAAAATTGTAATGCAGCTTGTGACACGGATTGGCTAGCAACACACCAGCTTCCACCGGCCGGGGTGGTGGTGGTGGGGGCTGGTGGCATTATGGGATTGGCTGGATTGATGACACTAGGCGAGTCGGGGCCAAAAACTGTGGGATTTAGCACTGGATTGGCGGTGGTGGGAGTATTGGGATTGGCGGTTGGAACTGTTGTTAGTGGAGTTGTAATGTCCATCTTTCTTGTAGAAATTGAGGTGGAGGGGTGCAATTTTTTTGTGTCCCTAACGCACTTTCGGACAATACTGAACAGAATTAAAAGGAAAATGTTAAAATTTAGTCTATTATCATGTACAACATAGTCAATTGTGCTTGACATTTGTATTCATGAATAAGAATCACTGTCCTACGCAATGATGAGACTCCAAAAAGCGCCAAAAATAAAAAGTTAATTTAAAAAAAAAAAAACAATTTATTACCGATAGAATTTTGATGATCTGAACACTGAATTCATCTTTAGAAACCATTCAATTTTTAGGAATTTAAATTTAAATTTCATAAATTTGGAATTCATGGAAGAAAATAGACAGAATCTATACGTTTAATTTAAAATGCAGTTCATAGAATCTTTATACACTCCCAAACAGTTAATTGAAGAGAGAAAGAGTAAAGAAAAACGGGATTCTTAGCTTGTAAATCGGAGAATAAGATTCCTATGTTAAAGCAAACAATCAAGAATCAATACAGATGCAGAACTGTAAATATTCAATGAAAAAAACCAAGAAAAATGTATTTACCTGAACAAATTATAAGAAGAGACAGATTCAAGAATTTGAGACAGCTAATAGATACTCTTCTATGCATGCTTTCTTTCTTCTTCAGCTCTTTTTCCAGTCAGCTTCAGCTTAGTTTGAAACAAAAAAAGGACAAACTAAACCAAGTCAAAACATGATCATTCTTTGCAAAGGGAAGGATTTAGTGTCTATCATCATATGATATATATGTATAAAATACATATCTTGATGACTATGAAAAAAATCTTTGTGTCGTGTCGGGTGGGGGGGTGGGGGGGTGTGTGTGTATGTGTGTGGTTGTGAGAGAGAGAGAGAGAGAGTGTGTGTGAATGGATGCTTAAGACATTGAAATGGGGAGTGGTGTAGGGCGAGCAAGAAGAAAGAAAAGGAAGGATTGAAATTAAGGCAAAGGTCTCCAACCTTCAATTTTATTTACAGTTTTATCCCCAACCTTTTTATTTAGTTACTTTGTTCCCAACCTTTGGAAAAATAGGCGTCAATCGTCCAATAGATGATTTTCATCCATTTTTCGTTCCTCAACCCATTGAACCTGCATATTCAAAAATTAAATGACAAAATTCTCTCGAAAATTATTTAGCCTTGTTTGGTCCCCATTATATTTAGAATGAATTTTTTCTCTCTTATTTCAACCGCACAATCTTTACATGCAAACTCAAATCTTTTTCTTATTTTTAATCACACATTTTTCAACGAAACACTATTTCAAAATATATTTTAAACCCAAAAAAAAAAAAAAAAAGGGACTCAAACAGGTGCTTAGCGTCCATGAGGGTCATCTATTGCTTCTTTTGATCACGTCTTCATGTAAACAAAAAGAAAAACCAAAAAATGAAAAAAACCATCATTCTCCACCTCATGCCTTACCCACAGCCATCGTCACCACGCACTGACACCACCACACCTTTACCATTACATCGTCATCATGCCACCGACACTAACTGGGGGGATAAATCCCTCTTGCTATAAGTGGGATTCCCCGACCCCCACCAAGAGAGAGAATTCTACCCTAATTTTTGCTTTAGTGGGAGGAGCGGTGTAGTAGAGGTGGCCGTAGCTATGGTGATGGGGTGAGGGGAAGATATTATTAATTTTTGTGTTTTCTTAAATTCTTTTCTTCTCTTTTATTTTTATTTTTTTATGAGTAATCTAATTGTATATAATGAATAACAATTTTGTCCTTTTAATTTTAAGTTTGGATATGTTGGTCAAATGGGTGGAAATTATCCATTTGGATGAATTGAATGTATCCTATTTCCTAGAGCTTGGGGACGAAGTAACTAGAAAAAATGTTGGGGATGAAAGTGCAAAAGAAACTAAAGCGTGTAGACCTTTTTCATAAGTTACCCAAAAGACAGTGAAAGAGGAAGGAGTAGTTTGGAATTTCAGAGTGGACCTGTGGGGTTGAATTAGTGATGATAGTAATGATGGTGATGATATGTGCAATTTTTCTTTTTCAACTTTTTGTATTTTAAAACATTTTTTATTTATTTAATTTCATAGGACTCATTCTAGTACCTAGAAGCCACCCAAAGTGGAGGAAACTGAATAAACACTTTAGGTAGTTATCTTGTACCATTATATAGAAATAGGAAAAACTTATAGAAAGACTTCATTTTGTACTTGATGAACCTTTGATCCATTCAATTTTCAACATAGCTTGTTGTCGACTCTAGATCTGAATGCATCAAGTGATTAAATTACAGTATCCTCGTGTTAGGAGGAAAAAGTCACGAGGGACTTAGGACTTTTATATGCACTTGATTCAATATTGTAGTAATACTTGTTTTTAAGAAAGTGACATGAGACCAATTTATCACACTAGCTTACCGTGCTTCATTTCGTTTGAGCATAAACGACTACTATTGACAAACTAAGACAGCTTGCTACCATAGTTAGGCAGCTAACCAGTGCAACAAATGTTTACTAAATCTCAAGCTACAATTTTATATTACTTGGGTAGTAGAGTCGAATTTCATTCAAAAAGTTGTTCACTTGTAGAGCATGAGTTCCCTCAAAAAAAAAAATAATAATAATTCCCCATTCATGTGTGTATCACCATCTATTATCATTTTGTGATTCTTATTCCAATGCACGATTTTACTAATTAGAATAGTATTAGGTAGACATACGTGATAAAAAAAAATAGGGACAAAAACTATCTGTCAATGAAATGGTTTTGTTTAGAAGATCATATTCATGTATTAGTTTCATTTTTCTATTTTAGTTGGGTAGTTTTGCAACCTTCACCATCAACTACATATTGGTTCTTGGCAACATATTTCTTCACCTTTTTATTATTATTTTTCTCCTTTTTTGTTGAAACTATATTGTCAATTTTTTTCTTCCTTTAAGATTGGACAAGGTAGTGGTAGTATGCTTGCTGGTGAATGTTTCTTACGATGAGGAAGCCATTAACGTTTTTAGGACCTGTATGCAGTGGTGAACACAAATAATTTGAGTTAGTGAGGGCACAATCAAACTTGCAAGAAAATACAAATTTACATTTATCTCATATATCACCAAGTTTCTTGTCTTTTTTATTTTAAGCTAGTGGGGCACAATCATTTTCATTACTTTTATCTCGAATATCCATTTCATTAACACCGTGATCATCAAAAGCAAACTCATATTTACGTTAATTTTTTTTCCGTCACAATCAATTCAAGTGAAAAATACAAAAATCACAGAAATTTTGAATGTTACATTATTAACTGCATTCCAGTCCAAACAAAGACAAATATCGCAGCAAGAATTCATTACCATAATATCGCCAAAAAAAAGATAGAAATTGAAGCACTTATGTGGATCCCCAATTCCATTTCATAAGAAAATACAAAAGCTATCATAAAAAAAAAAAAAAAATCCGAAGAATGAGGTATATAATTTTCATGAATGAATCTTTCACGTTCTTTGAAAAATTAAAACTTCTTTCAAAACTTTTGAATTTTCCGGGCTCCGGTTCTTTTGCTTCAAATGTAATTTCTTAAAAATAAATAAATAAAGTTTGTGGGTCAAGTAGATCTACTGTGGGTTCGCCAATGCGTATATGACAAGACTTTTGATAACATTGTAGCAGATTTTAATAAAAACTTATGAAATGTGTAGTTGAAAAGTTAATAAAAGTAAGACTCAAAAATATGTGGTTAAATTAAAGTTTGATAGGTTAAAAAATTGATAAAATTTTAGCAAAATTTTATTTTAAAAAGCACTTATATTCATGCAAATCAAGCAATACTTTTCTTGATTTTCTTGCAATGACTGGTAGACTAATAGTAATAGGCTTGTGGTGAACAGTAGGCCGTCTAATCAAGACTCCTCTAGGTGCATTAAAAAAAAGGATTTTTTTCTGATTGTACTGCATGGTGCACAACACCTTCTAATAGGGGTGGATCCCTCGATTAAAATAATCGTGGGCCCCATCCCCTATTGTGAGGGGACAATGCTCTTAAAAAAACTCTCAAGACAGACCAATTCATGACTTTGTCGAGCAAAAGTCCCACATTGATTCTTCCTAAAATCAAAAGTTTTGTAGGGGTTCACTAAGATCTTTTTTTCCTTAGAAAATGGATGTAAGAAATCAATTTTGAAATTTTGACTAATTAGTTTTTGTACTCGATTAAAATCTTGCCTATTAGACCATGTACATAGGTCTCTCGTTTATCCTCTCTATTTTTCGAAAGCTATGGCCATTGATAATTAATACCTTTCCAAAACAAAAAGTTCAACACAATGTTATGTTTTATCCTAATTGATTTTGATTTGATATTAGAATTTTATGGGTTTTCTCTAATAATAGTATACTTTGTCTATAAATAGTGCACATTTAAAAAATATCCATTCTTAAATTTATTTTCTTTTTTTAGGAGTTCGAGTATCTAATAAGGATATGTCCGTTCTCACTCTTCATATAACATATTTTATGATACATAAAAGTTCGGTGATCCTAAATATATTTAACATGTGACGACAAATCTCGGATTTGCCCGCGAAAGGATACTCTAACTGTATGTATAATTGATTTATTCTATGAATATATGTAATATCAGATGATAAGTTTCATGCCTAAGTGCTACTAGTTCTTGTGCATTGACACTCATGGTAAAGAAAAATGAATGTTTAGTACAAGACATTATATTTTCTAAACGAAGCATAATTCATTTTTTCTGAAAATATTTCAATCTCCCTCCAATTCCCCAACTACAATTCAAAGTGAACAATTAAATTTAAAGATAAATTGTAAAAATAATCTTGTGAATCAAACCGCCAATCATGTATTAAATTTCAAAAATAATTGTAATTTGTCTAAAAGATTTATGTATAATGGATGACACAAAATATATTGACAATAGTTGCGGCTACCTACGGTTGATTTTTTTGTCTGTGATGGGACCCTATAGTAAGTACTCTAAAGTTAAAATATCTGTAATGTGATAGATTATCTTCCAAAATCTTAGCCTAAATATGAACTTTTGACCAATCGATGTAGAAAATTCTACAAGCTATAATATATTATATGATTTTAAGATTCTTTTTGGGATAATATGTGTTCACGAAAATACCGTTTGATTTAAAATTATCGTAAGTGTACGGTTCGTTACAAGTAATAAAGTGAACTTTTAGAATCCGGATTGTCGATCCCACAGAGATTGAGTAGTTTAATATTAATTATCTCGACCTTAACTGAAACAAGATGAGTTTTTGATGTGTTTTTATACTAAAGACTAACCAACCTAAATTATAAAAACTACTGTGAATGAGTTTGGTAAACTAAATGCAAATTATCCTAGAATGCAATATGAAAGCCGAATGCAAATTTTATGAAATTAATATAATAAAAACGCACTAGGATCCCGAATCATCAAACAAGTTCATTTTTAACTCCTATTTCACAAATTGATGACACGATGAATTGATTGAAGAATCAATGTTTCTAATTTATCCAACAATATCTTTCGAGTAGAATTGAACCTATTCTAGCATACCATTTGACTATATTTCTATGACAAATACAATATACAAGAATGCATAACGTTTTATAAACACTTAGAGATTTATGCAAAGCATAGCGGTATATTTCTATCCCCTATCGGACCTTACGATGATTTATACCTTGTAAAATCTATTTCCCTTCTTTCGAATGCATAAAATAGACCACCTAAACTCACATAATCACATGCATTTAATTATGGAGAAAATAAATTGTATATAAATCATTCAACATTCATCAAACGTGTTTAAATATCAAATTGCAAAATAGAAATTACAAGATCACATTGTGAGGTTCATCGTTCACCTAATACTTGAAAAACTAGCCTAACATGATAGAAGTAAGAAAACAAAAGAAATAGGTTGGAGACGACATCACCCTGTTAATTCTTGAGTTAAATCTTGAATTTTGGGATGAATCTTCTTCTCCTTCCTTGTTGTCTTGCTCTCCAATCTGTAGAATATGTCCAAATATGCTTAGCCCCCTTTTTCTGGTCGAGTTTAGGGTTAAAAAGAGGTCAAATATTGGTTTCCATAAGAAGTTGAATCAAATAAGGAAACCAGAATTTTCACGCCGGGATTGTACCATGCGACCGCATGGTTATAATCAATGCAACCGCATGGTTAACTGAAATTGGCACCCGGAGCTCTCGGTTTCTTCCATGCGACCGCATGGTTCAATTGTTTCTCCACTGGACAGCTTTCAGTATTCTAGTCATAACTTTCTCTACCGATATCCGATTGAAGTGATTCAAAATGCGTTAGAAAGACAACTCAAAGATCTACAACTTGGCTTCAGATATCATCTTCCAATTCGATCGTTTACCATGTCAAATATGGGTCGCAATATGAGACTAAAAACCGGTGCGTAACTTTTCGATTAGAAATTGATGTATAATCATACTTTGACGATATTTCATCCCTTTGATGTCTTCTTTCAACCAATTGAATCCTAGTACTCTTGAATCTTCATTCCATCATCCGTCACATTTACGGATTGTTTTCATGTTGTTCATTTTGATCCCCGAACTTTCATTTTCTTCCATTGTGGTCATTTTTCGCTCGTTTTCACATACTTCTCGTTATATCCATCAATGTTGTCCTGCAAACACAATTTACATAGAATTAAGCCATATTTCAACATAATTACAATCAATTGTCCATGTTTTGTGATCTAAATAAGTGCGTAAAACGCACTTATCAATATGCATTGCCGGATCTACATAGAAATAAATGAGACCGTTGTCTCAGACCCAAAATATGAGGGGATTTTTTTTGGTCCAAATAATTTTTTTATTAAGTAAACACTGTAATCTGTAAAAAAAAAACTTTCTTTTCTCTCCTTGGTAGGCCTAATTTACGAGTTTGTCTCAAGCTCCGAAAATTAGAGGACCGACTCTGAATTAATATGAAGTTTCTTTTTTCTTGTTGCTCCGATTTGATTATTGTTAAACTAGTTGAATAGAGAATGTATTTGAAAGAGACCATGAATTGTTCAAGTTAATAGTGGTAGATGATTGTTAATATTGTAGTACATGGTATCTATATATCTCCATAATATTTGTTGAATAGAGACGATTATACTTATATTCTCGATTTAATGAAAAGAGAGAGGAAATTTAAAAAAATAAAAATCCAATTATAGTGAGATTTGCAAGCTAATGTGAGGACGTAAGACGAATCGAGAGAAGGCCATAGCTGCTAGCTAGAATGAGGCGGTGGTTGGGTGGTGGTAATATGTGGGCCAATTAATTAACTTTATCGTATGTTTTTCTTACTGAAATTAGTCCTTTTTTGAGAATAGATTTTGTAAAATAATAATAATAAATTTGGAGAGTACGTAGTTAAAAAGTAGGAAAATTTTTGAATAACATGCTAAATTATTTTATTGAGAAAATATGTAGTTTAAAAAGAATTTGAAGAAAAATGGGTTTTTAAGAATGAGACTCAAATAAAGCTAGTTATATCTCGTTTCAAGTATTGTGACTAGGGCTGTAAATAAAAATCGTCAAATTGGAAAACTAAATCGAAACCGCATTTTGTAAACCGTTGATTTGGTGCCACGTGGACCTGTCAACGAAATTGTTTTGAACCAAATCAAACGAGTTAAAAACGGTTTGGTTTAGGTTTGAGAAATTTTATTGCGGTTTAAAACCAAAACGAACCGACGAAAAAATATATAAAAATTAAAAAAAATAAAAAAATGAAAATTTCTAAATTGTAACTTGTAAGACTTTTGTGTTGAGTTTTTTATTTATTTTTAAATGAGGTTCATATATTTCATAAGTTTTAAACTGAAAGTCTGAAACGATTAGTCAAGCAATCCCACGTTGTATTCCATATAATTTACTATTACCAAGCAATCATTAACTTATATAAACTGTATAGTACACCAATGATAAAACAAATTTCAATCAAAATCAAAATCCTACATTGAATTGGACATCCTTAAAATTATTGCAACTTCTGATTCTGTCGATTATACATTGTAGAAATCTAGATGAAAAGTTTTGATTGAATCAACAACTATATAATCAAAGTGAAAACAAAATAAAAATTTTGAATTTTAGAAATGAAATTATATATTGTAAATAAATTTATTAAGGTATAGATATACCTAATATTTTAATTTGGCTTGAGAATCAGTTAATCAAAGAATTATAAGAAGAGAGAAGAAAATAATCAAAGAGAAAAAGGAAAGTTTTAGGGTATAAAATGAAAAAGGAACCCTATTTTTTTTTTTTTTTTTATAAAAGTGATTGGAGATTGAATCATATATTTTACCAAAAAAATCCTATTAGAACCGTCCGGTTCCTGGCGGTTCCCATACTAGAATCGAGAACTGGACCGGAATCGGTTGGTTCTTAATAATTTGTCCCAAAATCAAATTATTTTTTAGAAAATTCGGAACCGAATCGATCGGTTCTAAATGATTCCGGTCCGATTCCACCAGTTCCGGAAAAGAATGTTTACTCCTAAATTAATGGTATAAAAATAGACAGATAAAAAAATAGAACCATGCTACTTGTACAACTTCGATTGACAACATTGGTTGACAATCACTCACATGGGAGGGGAGTCCACGATGAATAAAAAAATCGTGAGCCCCCTTCATGTGAGAAGATTGTCAATCAATGTTGTCAACCGGAGTTGTACAAGTTGCAAAATTTAAAAAAATATATGGTGAAATCGACTATTTAAAATCGGACGACATGCAAAAAAAAAAATATACGGCGAAACCGACAGTTTAAAATCGGACCAAACCGTTAAATTTATGTTTGAGTTTTTTTCAAATCGTTCAAATTGGTTTGGTTTAGGTTTGAGTTTTTCTCAAATTAATGTAAACGATTTGATTTGAAAATCTGTCAAAAATCAATAAAATCGGACCGTTTACACCACTAATTGTGACTACAAAACAAGTCCTGATTTTTGCATGCACTTAATTTTGTCATGACTTGTCATGTCACTTAGTGGCTCGAATCACCTTATCCATTATAGCAGATGAGGCTGCTGATTGCTCTCACTCTACCTCCATTATCATTTCTGCAAATTGCTCAATCTGTCCACACAATACTATGCTTTGGTAAGAATTCTAGCTAAATTTTGACAGTTTTGCTACATAATTTTATCTACGTTCTTGTTAAATTTAATGCCACCATGTTTTTGCTTTTGCAATCCACCATCAACCTCTATTACAAAGTTTATCTCAGACCAGCCACTCCTCTCAATGCTAGAAAACAAATGCAAAACAATGAAAGACCTCAAAACAATTCATGCGCATCTCATCAAAACAGGCCTAGCCAAAGACATAATAGTAGCTAGCCGTGTATTGGCCTTTTGCGCCACCAGCCGGGGCGGTGGTGGTGACGTCAACTATGCATACTTAGTGTTTGCTAATATTGAGAAACCAAATCTTTTCACTTGGAACACTATAATAAGAGGTTTCTCTCAAAGCTCAGCCCCCCGGAAAGGCAATTTTTTTGTTTGTTGACATGTTGGTGAATTCGAGTATTAGCCCCAAGAGGCTTACTTATCCTTCGGTTTTTAAGGCTTATACTCAACTTGGACTGGCAAGAGATGGAGCTCAGCTTCATGGAAGAATCGTTAAACTAGGCCTGGAATTTGATCCGTTTATACGAAATTCTGTGATACATATGTATGCAAATTGTGGGCTTTTGGGGGATGCAAGGAAATTGTTTGATGAAGATAAGGATTTAGATGTTGTTGCATGGAATTCTATGATTATGGGACTTGCTAAATGTGGAGAAATCGATGAATCTAGTAGGTTGTTCGGTAAAATGCCATTGAGAAACGAGGTTTCTTGGAATAGTATGATGAGTGGTTATGTTAGAAATGGGAAATGGATGGAGGCATTTGATCTTTTTGGTAAAATGCAAGAGGAGAAAATTATGCCAAGTGAGTTTACACTGGTGAGCTTGTTGAATGCTTGTGCGAAGTTAGGAGCTCTTAAACAAGGGGAATGGATTCATGATTATATAACGAAGCATAAAGTTGACTTGAACGTGATTATAATCGCAGCACTCGTAGACATGTATTGCAAGTGTGGAGACGTTGAAATGGGGCGCCAAGTTTTTGAGGCTGTCCCAAGGAAAGGAGTATCGTGTTGGAATTCAATGATGTTGGGATTAGCACTCAATGGCTTTGAAGATGAAGTGATTGAACTTTTCTCCAGGCTTGAATCTTCTCACCTTAAACCAGATTCCGTGAGTTTTATCGGCATTCTAACAGCCTGCAATCACTCAGGACAGGTCGGTAAGGCAAGAGAGTACTTCTCATCGATGAAAGAAATGTATAAAATTCAGCCATCAGTTGAACATTATGGTTGTATGGTTGATGTATTAGGCCGAGCAGGACACGTGGAAGAAGCGGCCGAGCTTATAAGAAGTATGCCAATGAGCCCTGATGCCATAATATGGGGTTCACTATTGGCAGCTTGTAGGAATCACCGAAACGTTGATATCGCCAAATGGGCAGCAGAAAACTTAATCGAGTTAGATGAAAATGAGACAAGCGGCTATGTCTTGATGTCTAATGTTTATGCGGCCTCGGGACTTTTTGAAAAAGCAATGCAGCAAAGAATTGAAATGAAGAATAAGCAGATAGAGAAACAACCAGGATGTAGTTTGATTGAAGTGAATGGTGAAGTTCATGAGTTTGCAGCTGGTGGGATGCTATGTTCTCAATTCCAAGACATGTACTTCTCATTAAATGAGCCCATTGTGGTTGAGATTTAAATAAGTGTACGAACATAAACTGTTCATGTAATTTGACATTAGGTAAAACTATTTATATAAATTTAGTCTTCAATATCCTTCATCACGTGTCATCCATATAAAAATAGTCTATATATACTTTTTTGAAAGACGATATGCTACACAATTTTCGTAAATAGCCTATACAAAACAACCCCGCTACATGTACACCGACCTTACAGCTCGGTGTACAACCCCCCACATATGGGGGGTGGGGCTTGCACATTTATTGACATTGGCCCCTTCCCCCATGTGAGGGGAATGTAAGCTAGGTATACAAAGGGCTTTATTCTATACAAAAAGGGAACCATGCAAACTATTTAAAGCATGTTTGCTCTCACAAAGTGATAGGATGAGTTTCAGGTTTGCCTCCAGTTTCCCTCTACTTATAAGTGCCAAAAAAGGTGACTAAAGCAACTAATAAGTCACTTCAACTCACTCTTGACGGGTTGATCTAAGTGAAAAAATTTCCCTTTTGATCCTGGTGGTACAAGAAAAGAATAAAATGTCAGTACAAAACAAAATAATGACACTAATGTCTCCTATTCTATACAAGAGTAATCCACTTCAAAATCAGTCGAAAGACGACAAATTCAACTGCTAACCAAATCATCAGCATCATTAATGCAACGATAACGCAATGTGTTAGAGAAGCTACAAATTTTAGGTGCTCAACGGATCCTTGGCTGCATTCAAATAAACATAAATGAAGTGGAAAAAAATCCAGAATACTGGTCAATGAGAACCACTCACTTCAGTATAGCCAATAGATATGGATTCATCTTTTACTAATGTCTGTGCGAGTCTATATATATGTTTGCGATTTTGAATAATTCAAGGTCTTGTCATAAAAGACAAAAAATGTTGAAGGTTTCATTGTTATTAGTTCTTTTAGCACTCAGTGCAGCTCTTTTCCCACGGGAACCAGCAGAGGCATATAGCTGTGCCAATATCATGCCAGCTGTGGAACAGTGTGCCTCTTTTGCCACTGGCCGGGTGGCTCAGCCATCTGGTGGCTGCTGTAACGAGCTGAGCCGCCTTCCCGGAATGACCAGAACAACTGCAGACAGGCAACAAGCGTGCAACTGCTTGAAGCAAATTGCTCCTCAATATCCAAGTGTAAAGGACTCTTTGCTTCTTGCCCTCCCTCAGAAATGTGGTGTCACACTGCCCTTCAGCATCACTAGAAATACAGACTGCAACAGGTACAATATTAAGCCCAATTTTTTCTCTAACTCATTTTCAACCACACGTTCTCACAATATTTTGCACTAGTTGAAACTCAATTTTTGACAAAATTTTACTTTAATAGATTAGTTGTAACTTAATTTTTCTGTTGAATTTGTAGAGTCACGTAAAAGATGGATCCAAATGGAAATCAATCAAGTCTCGAGGCCCTTTTGTAAGTGAAACCTTGTTTTAACTAGATAACCTGATGTTTTGTAAATATAACAAGATCTTTGTTTATATAACACAGTGCTGTATTTTGAGTTTTTGAATGGTGAATTAATAAAAGGGCTTTCTTATAATACATTTAGTAACCAAAGTAATCAACATCTCAAGATAAATTTAGTACTAAGAATCCATGAAAAACATCTTTAAAACTCACAACATGATGAGCTCCATGCACATCAATCCGTTTTTATCAAAAAAATTATTATCAAAATAGTTACAGCGTGCAACGTCTGAAATCATGAAGACATAATATCTAATGAAAAGAGAAGTACTAATGCACTAATGTTATCAAGATCAAACACCTAGAAACAAGGAGGAGGTAGTTGTTTGCCATACGCAGAACCTTTAACATTAAAACATAGAGAAGTGGCTCGGCCTCCGGGACCATTGTACACCAAGTTAATATCTCTAAGCTCAATATCCTGACAAGGCATCAATCCGCTGCATTTTAAATCGACAGCAACTGTTGAATTTGAAGTGCCCCAAATGTTTCTGAACTTGACATTTTTTATCTGAACAGCCGAACTCGATGAACGACCCTAGTATCAAGAAGAGTATTGTGATTAACAAACACAAACTTGTTGATCAAAAAGACTAAATTTACGTTAAAACTAGCAAATATTTCTTACCCAGGAGCCGCAAGGTGGGAATGGGCAATATTGTTGATCAATAACAATAGGGTTTCTAACATTGTGCATAGATATGTGCTCAAAATTCATATCTGAAGCCAAACTGTACAAGGAAGGAGACCATGTTTTGATCCTCAAACCATTCTGTGTTCCTATAAAGCTGCTGTTTTTTACACTTATACTGGAGACATAATCCCCCTCATGACTTCTTCCAAGACTTCCAACACTTATTCCGTGACCAGGGCCACAAGAAACGTCGCTTATCTCAATATCTTCACTACCGTAAAGCATAGATATACAATCATCACCGGTCCCAATAACAGTACTGGAAATCTTAATTTTTCTCGAGAGGCCAATGCGTAAACCATCAGTGTTGGGACTATCTTCGGGGGCTGTAATTCTAACCTTGCTGATATCCAGGTTGTAGCATGAAAAGATGCTAAAATGAGTGTTTTTGCTGTTGATCGATTTCAAATGATGGATTCTTGAATTGTTCACAAAGTCGAAACTCATTGACTGAAAAAATGAACATTAACATTAACTGAAATGAATTCTTGACTGTTGATCGATTTCAAATGATGGATTCTTGAATTGTTCACAAAGTCGAAACTCATTGACTGAAAAAATTAACATTAACATTAACTGAAATGAATTTTTGGCTGTTGAGTGAATGCAAATGATGGATTCTAGATTTGCTCATTGACTGAAAAATTAAGAGAGATTAAAGAAACAGAATTAAAATTAAGCCATTCGCTAGATTTAGTGCTATCATTTTAAGATTTTTGTAATACGTATTAATGGAGAATCACTAAATTAATGTGAAAAACTTACCTTACAAATTAAAAGCTAAGAAACTAAAGAATATTATCCAAAATTCATTTCTCCCTGTTTCCTTTTAATCTTCAATGTTTCATGGAAATGAATTATTTTCAAGATCAGAAACTTAATTTTATAAACTTAGGCCATTATTTTCATCATTTTCACCAACACTAAGCCTGAATCATAAACATTTTTCTCCTTTCTGATTAACTAAACAACTCAGAAAATACTAGAAATAATGAACTTACAACTGGAAGTGGCCCGCAGTTTGAATTCTTGGAGCAGTCATTATAGGGCCATGCAAATTTACCTTGGCCATCCAAATATCCTCCACCTTTCACTGTCAAATCATCGACATACTGAAAACCGATCCAAGTACCGGTGGAGAACTGACTGCGTTCAGTTGGAGCCTTTAGAGTCCCTTTAAGAATAAATGCCATTGAGCCCTTGCACGGTCCTTCAAAGGTCACAGACCCCAGCAGAAATGTTCCTGGTGCGATATAAAACCTACTCCTTCCATGATATGCACATGCATCTTTCCATGCCTTAAGAAATGCCTAAAATTGCCAAAAAAAGAAAAAGAAAAGAAAATCTGCATATGTATATAGAAAATGCATTGACAAAAATGACAAGAATTTTCGTGCTCGAACTTACTTCAGTGTTATAGGTTTTTCCATCTGCAACTGCACCATATTTTCTCACGTCGAATAATTTTGGTGGTAAAACATGGCTGGCAACAATAAAAAACAAGAAGAAGAATGGAACAATAATGATTCCAAAAGAAGATTTCAATCCCATTTCTGCTCTTGATTCTTGCGTTAGGCAAATGTGTATAGAATATACATTAACTATATATGAAGTGGAGGGTTTAATGTGATAAACCTAATTTGAGAAATATATTCCCCAAATTAATTCTTTCTCCCCCAATCAATTCTTCCTTAATATAAAATTTAGATTTTTCTTTAATTTCCATTGTTATTGCTTTGTTACCTTCATTTTGATTGACAAATAATTAAGTATTAACTATTGTTAATTAATTAAATATAAAATCCTTTATGATATAAATCTATATATATTAAATAGATAAGTCAAAGAATTTAGAACTAAATAACAGACTTATTCATTTTCCTTCTAAAACGGCCATCGATAGTTTTGGTTGGACAAAGATCAATCATATAGGCAAGATTAGCGCAAATTTATATTCAAAATCATTTTAAATGCCATTAATTTTTCAAACTGTTCTGTAGGATTGACAAATGTTTTCATAAAAAAGTTAGCAAATAAAATGTATGATTGAAAAATCGTTAAAAGTTATAGATTCCATTAAAATATATGGTTAAAATTAATTACTGACTTTGAGTTCAATTTTTTATGCTTTCCCAAACAAGCACCAAAATTTACTTAAACGTGGGTAGTCGAATATAATAGAACTTTCAAAGCAAAACCTAGCCCGAATCCAAAAGCTTTATCGATTCAAAAGGGTGCAGATTCATAATAGGTATATGGAAATTATTGTACATCAAATAACATCCGGCCGGTCTGATTTCTAAAACGTAGGGCATGATTGAGTTTATTTGACAAGTTTGCAGATAAAATGGTCAAGACCCGATAAGTTCAAGTAAAATTGACGATTTCGTCTTAATATGGTGCTAGACTAAAATGAAATGTTCATATAATTATTTAACTTTTTTGCCGAAGTCTTTGAACCCCTACACTTGCATAAATGTGGAGAAATCCAGTTTTGCTTGAGGCTGTCGCGTTAAAAGTTCGAATCCTGAAATATGAATTTAGCTCTTGGGTAAGTGCAATTGTACAAACAGTCTTCCACCATGTACCTTTGGAGGCATAACCTGAGATTTACCTCATTCACCAAAGCCCAAGACAGGATAGGTGGGATCATCAGTAATTGGGCGTAATCCAAAAAAAAAAAAAAAAAAAGAGTCGCAATCAACTACCAAAAAAAAAAGCATTTATTATTAGAACATTGATTGCCAAGTCAGCAGCATTAACCTAACGTTCATAAATATGGTCACTCTCTCCATTTTAGGAAATAGATTTAGAGGAGCAATAATCATCCAAAGGAATTCCCTCTAAAAAATCTCCACGGGAACTCATAATCCTCGCCGGATAACATCTAAAACCACCACTACACAAACACAACCTCAAAATATGATTCATGTTAGTATGCAAAAAGAAATAAATTAATTCCAAAAATGTGCATTATAACAACATTATTACTTTCAGTTTAATTTTTAATTTTTATTTTTAGTAAGAGAGTGATTATTACGAGTAGGAAAACTTAAAATATAGGTTATTTACTGCACAAAAAGAAAATTTAAGTTAAAATTAACAATTAATTTTAACCATACAATTACAAAACTCACAACTTTTATCAACTTTTCCGTCTCACATTTTGTACCTGTTTGAGCCTCATTTTTTGAAACTCATTTTCAATTACACGTTCTCTCAATAAAATAATTTTACACATAAAATAAAAAATAAAAAATCCTTACCTTTTTTATCCCACTTTTTGATCACAAATTCTTGAGAAATCAAGATTTTGGACCAACTTTATCTAGTAGAACAAATCACTTTTGACCCATATTATTTAAAATTTTGAAGTAATAACTTAATAAATAATTATAACCTTTACTAGAAGAAGAAACAAAAAATATGGGTTGAGGACACCCGTTTATCTTTATAATAAAGAAAACAAATTGGCCTATACCGATTGATAATTTGTAGGCTTTAGTTTCCAAACGCGATCATCGACTATCATCAACAAATAGACCATCACCAACAGATGAGCCAATCATCATGATGGCCGGGGTATTCCACATATGAAGGTTTTCAGAGTTGATGATACGTTGAAGGGATTGGTTCTAAACGAATTTTCGTTGATTGAAATTATTACTAACGGATGTCTTAACGTCCATCACCATGATTTTATACACGTACGATTCAATTCCTATTAGCAAATATTTTACGCTTACAATCTCTGTCCAATAGCCATATGTGGCACATTTATATAAGAAATCAAGTTGTCTAAAAGTTTAAAATGTTCGAAAAAGAATGACTTTATATTGGAAGAAGTCCCTCACTTATTCTCTGTAGCTGCCTACCTTAATTCCAAGAGTGACTTCTCTGCAGCCATGCTTACCATAATTCTAGGAGTGTTCTTTCCATGTCCTGTAGGCTAGACTTATTTGCATAAGTGCTTGAGTGTTCTGTACTCAACCCATTGGCTTTTCTCATATATATATCTTCTGTACATTTCTCAAAAGATACATAACACAGATTTTTCTATATGGTATCAGAGCATCATCTTTAATCAGACCTGTCTCTGTATTTTTTTCTTTCTGTCTTCCTGATGGATGAAGAAAATCTTCCTGGGGCTGAAAGCTCAATTCCCTCTCCAAGTCTTATTGAAGCTGAGGTTAACCCAAATCAAAGACTGAGTTCAGTTTTATTGAATGAGTTTAACTATCTCTCATAGTCAAGAGCTATTTCTCTTGCTCTTGGTGGAAGATCGAAGCTCGGCTATATCAATGGAAGCATTAAAGCTCCAGATGAGTCCTCTTCTACCCATGAGGCTTGGTTGTGCAAAGACCAGTTGGTCATGTCCTGGCTTCTTAATTCCATGGACAAGAAAATTGTTGAAATTTTTAGCTCTCTACTTCTTCTTTTGATCTGTGGAAAAATGTCAAGGAAATGTATGGCAACTAGAATAATGCAGCTCGTGTTTTTCAACTCAAGAGAGATGTTTCAGGGCTTCAACAAGAAGGCAAGTCATTTGTCCAACATCTTGGTGAATTAAGGAATATGTGGAATGAGTTAGATGTATATCGCCCTCATACCACAGATTCTACCATTCTGTTAAAGAGAGCAGAGGAAGACAAAATCTTCCAACTCTTAGCTAGTCTTAGCTCTGACTATGAAGACTTGCGCAGTCATATCTTGATGAACACAGAACTTCCTTCTTTTTCAAGCATTTGTGCCACAATTCAACGAGAAGAAACCCGTCAGAAGGTGATGAACCTCGAAACAAAGTATAATATGGCAGAAACTAGTGCATGTGTGTCAACACACAAAATTTCTAATGTAAAAAATTACAAGGGCAAGAGACCCGACTTGAAGTGTACATATTGTGATGCGACTAGTCACACAAAGGAAAGATGTTGGGTCTTACATCCTGAATTGAAACCAAAGTTCTCAAAGGAGATTAAGGGTCATTGGAAAAATTCACAGGCCTTAAAAGCAAATCACGCTGCAGCTTCTACTGTTTTTAAACCATCAACTGAGGGTCTGGTGAATTTTACATCCAATCCTGCCGCCTTTTTTAATGAATTTGTTGTATATCTTCAAAAAAAAAAAAAAAATGGGAATGGTAATGGTGAACAAATGATCAGTTCTGGACCTGAAAACTCTACTGCTCTACTTGGTAAATTCACAGGTTTTCTTACTGAGACTGATGGCATATCATCCCATAACATTTCAGGTATCTTAGAGGCTTTTTCTACTGCTCTTCTAGTTAGCCTTGTGCATGATTATTGGATAATAGCACTACTAAAAAACAGTTTTTCACCTACGAAAAATTACCAACGGATAATTAAAAACGGATTATCCGTTGGTACAAATAATTCACTTTCAACTACGATAATTAGCAACAGATTTCCGTTTGTAATGACAATATTTCTTTACCAACGGATATTCTGTGCCTCATATAAACGTTTAACATTTGGATCTTTCACCTACGAATATTTCGTAGGTGACGTACCAAATATTACCAACGGATGCAATCCGTTGGTAATTAGAAACCGATTATCTGTTGGTAAAAGTAATTCATTTCAACTACGATAATTAGAAACGAAATGTCCGTTTGTAACGATGATATCTCTTTACCAACGGAATATCCGTAGGTGACGTACCAAAAATTACCAATGGATGCAATTCCGTTGGTAAAAGTGGTAGCTCTTCTCCAACAGATATTCCGTGCCTAATGTTATTGTTTAATTATTTCATATTACCAACGGAATTGCCGGTGTTAATATTAATCAATTTCAAAAGAATTCTTATCCCACATGGGAAGTTCACAACAAAGTTTTTGGAGTTGTTCTCAATGAATTTGTGGTCCAGTAAGTGATTAAACAATTTTTTGGGCCTTTCAATTCAGTTGGCTAAAAGTTAAAAAATTACAATTATTCAATAAATAATAATAAATATAAATAAATAATTTTTTTTTTTTTTTTACAATGCCTCACACCTATACGACTATTTACCACACTGATTTTTACCAATTGTAAAGGTAGACATTTACAAACAGAACGTCGGTTGGTAAAAGATTTACACTTTACCAACGAAAAATTCGTTGGTAAAAAGTTTACTCTTTACCTATGCCGCGATCCGTTGGTAACTATCAGCGACCCTCAAAATAGCAACGAATTTATGGTTGCTTATATTCCGTTGATAAAGAGTAATAGCAACGGATATCGTGGTTTCAAGAACAAAAAATTCGTGCCTAAAGCTATGTGTTTTAGTAGTGTAGACTCAGGTGCCACGATCACATGACTAGTCAAATTTCACATTTACATGATTTTGAAAAATTGTCCAAACCATCTCAAGTCTCTGTTGCTAATGGTAAATGTGCCTCAGTTTTAGGGAAAGGAAAAATCAAGTTGATTTCAAAAAATGTAGAATCAAATGTCATTTATGTTCCTTCCTTTCCTTGTCATCTCTTATCTGTTGGAAAAATCACAAACTCTTTGAATTGCCTTGCCATTTTTTCACCCCATAATGTCATTTTCCAGGACATTGTCACCAGGAAGAAGATTGGTGATGGCTTTTACCTGAATGGATTGTATTATCTATCTAAGGATCCCCAAATTTCCAAAAGCTTACAAGTCAGTTCCAGTTTACACAAGATCAACGTCTTTGGCATCAACGCTTAGCTCATCCTTCCGAATTGGTGTTATCTAAGTTGTTTCCTTTTTTTTTTGCAAAACCTCAATGACTTGTGACATTTGTCACTTGTCGAAGTCCGCTAGGTTGCCCTTCGACACTTCTATGTCTAAGTCTAGCAAGTTGTGTGAAATTGTTCACTCTGACATTTGGGGTCCAGCTTTTGAATCTTTTGATGGATACAAATATTTTGTAACATTTGTTGATGATTACTCAAGGATTACTTGGTTATATCTTTTAAAATTTAAGAGTGAATTGTTGAATGCATTCCAGGATTTCCATCGACTTGTCACCACACAATTTTCAACCACCATTCACACCTTAAGGTCTGATAATGGCACCGAGTATATGTCTAATAACATGTCACAATATTTGAGCATGCATGGCATTATACACCAAACAAGTTGTGTTGGAACACCCCAACAAAATGGCATCGCAGAAAGAAAAAATCAAGATTTGCTTGAGAAAACTAGAGCCCTAATGTTTTAAATGAATATACCCAAGAAGTTCTGGTTTCAAGGTGTTCTTACTGCTACCTATCTTATTAATCGACTTCCTAGTCGTGTACTTGATTTCAAATCTCCCTATGAAGTGATGAAAGATAGAAAGATTGATTTGTCTCACCTAAAAGTCTTTGGATGCACAGTTTATGTTCATATTCAGGCGCCAAATCGTGCTAAACTTGATCCTCGAGCTGTTAAATGTTTGTTTTTGGGGTACTCATCCACACAAAAGGGATATAAGTGCTACAATCCTACCACAAAAAAGGTTGTTGTATCTCGTGATGTTAGATTTGATGAAGGAACACCTTATTTCAGTAAATCTTTAGAAACTAGTGATCAGGGGGAGCTTGTTCTTGACCTTCTTCCCTTACCTACTTCTAACATCAACCTTGACTATGTTGCTCCAACTCCTTATCATGATGATCAAGTAGTCGCAAACCCCACTGTCATTCCTGAAGATAATTATTCAGAATTGTCTAGTTCAGTGCCTACTGTGGGTCTTCATCGTCGCCTTTATTCCCAATCAGAAAAAATCCTACTCGTGATAGACATCCCCCACAAAAGTTACAAGATTATGTCACTTATCATACACGGTATCCAGTAACTAATTCACTTACATATCACAGGGTTTCATCTTCTCATGCTGCTTTCTTGAGCAGAATCTCCAATGTCCAAGAACCAAGGAATTTTCAAGAGGCAAATCCATTGAATGAATGACAGAATGCTATGGCAGAAGAAATGGAAGCTTTGGAAGAAAATAAAACTTGGAGTGTTGTTCCATTGCCTAAAGGAAAAAGGGTTGTTGGGAGTCGATGGATATATAAGACTAAGTTTCTTTCAGATGGCTCAGTTGAAAGGCACAAAGCTCGGTTAGTTGCTCGTGGATTTACACAAACCTTTGGTGTTGACTATAAGGAGACATTTGCTCATGTAGCTAAAATGAATACTGTGAGGGTCGTGCTATCTATTGTTGTTAACCATGCATGGCCTTTATACCAAATGGACGTTAAAAATGCTTTCTTACATGGAGATCTTGAAGAAGAAGTTTACATGAAGCTTCCTCTCGGTCATCCTCAATCGCACGATCCGAGTTTGGTTTGTAAGCTTCATAAATCAATTTATGGGTTGAAACAATCTCCTCGTGCGTGGTATGCCAAACTAAGCTCAGTTCTTGAAGCAGTTGGGTTCAAATGCAGTAATGCCGACTCCTCTCTTTTTATTCGCATTGGATTAGTGGGCAAGTTGGTTGTCCTTATTTATGTGGACGATCTTATTATTACAGGTGATAATGTTGATGAAATTGAGGCTCTCAAATGTTCTCTTAGGAAAAAATTTTGCTATCAAAGATCTTGGTATACTGAAATACTTCCTTGGCATTGAAACGGCTACTTCTTCCAAAGGTGTATTAACCAAAGAAAATATACTCTAGATTTGCTCCAAGAAGCTGAAATGGAGGATTGCAAGCCCGCTAGAACACCTCTTGATAGCAAACTGACCTTGGATATGGGCGGTGAGCCTCTTGATAATGTGAGTTATTATCAACGTTTAGTAGGTAAACTCATTTACCTCACTATAACCAGACCAGATATCACATTTGCAGTCAGTCTAGTCAGTCAATTTATGCATTCTCCAACTACTGCTCATCTTCAAGTGGTTAAGCGCATTCTGCGGTACCTCAAGGGTTCTATCGGTCGAGGGATTCTTATGAAGAACAACTCAAACACAAGGATTATTGGCTACACAGATGCTGACTGGGCAGGGAACTCTCTTGATCGCAAATCTACAACTGGTTTTTGTACCTTTGTTGGAGGTAACTTGGTTACATGGAAAAGCAAAAAACAAACCGTGATAGCTCGTTCTAGTGCAGAGGCTGAGTATAGTGCTATGGCTTCCACTGCTTGTGAACTTATTTGGCTCAAAGGTCTTCTTTCTTATTTAGGATTTCCTAGTTCTCAACCAATGACTCTTGTATGTGACAATCAAGCTGCTATGCACATTGCTTCTAATCCCCTTTTTCATGAACGGACCAAACATATCGAGGTTGATTACCACTACATTCGTGCTCAAGTTGAGTCCAAGGTGATTCAAACTCACTACACCCACAGCCAAGATCAATTGGCAGATATTTTTATCAAAGCTCTGCTGTTCACTAATTTTCAACGACTACTCTTCAAGCTTGGCTCAATTAATCCTTTTGATCCAGCTTGAGGGGGAGTATTGGAAGAAGTCCATCACTTCTTCTCTGTAGCTGCCTACCTTAATTTCAGGAGTGACTTCTCTGCAGCCATGCCTACCATAATTCCAAGAGTGTTCTTTCCATGTCCTGTAGGCTAGACTTATTTGCATAAGTGCTTGAGTGGTCTGTACTCAACCCATTGGCTTTTCTCCTATATATATCTTCTGTACATTTCTCAAAAGATACATAACACAGATTTTTCTATAATTTATTTATATCTACTCATTGTCACATGTTAAGACTGGATCCATTTATATTTATCAAAAGTTCAATAAGTAACAATCCTCCATTTGGCTATATGAATCATGTTATTTGTACAACATTGGTTGACAATTTCAAAGATTGATGAACGTGAGTGAACTATGCTTTGACGCTTCGTAAAATCGCGTCCAATTTTGATTTGAGCAAAGGCGAAGAAAAATCAACTAGTTTAGTTCTGATTTAAGCAAAGGCGGAATACTGAGCTATGTCTGCAGCCACTAGTGATGTGTAACCAATACACGGGGCTTCTATCTAATCTTAGGGTTCATCTCACACCTCTACAACGCCTTTTCATTGTAACAATAACGATGCTAATTAGATTGCAAATCAACGTCGAGATTTCAGGCGTGATAGTAGGCTTTTGAATTGGGGATTAAAGAGAGTAATCGTTGTGTTCCCTTGAAATTCCAAAAACTCAAACTAATGAATGGACTGTTGATTGTTTTCACTTGGCCCATGGATTAAAGCGCTAACTAGAAAGTGCTTCGAAAGGTGCTGATTACCTTATTACTGAAGCCAAGCACAACCCCTAGTAAGTCCTCACTGCTTATGCTAAATGATCTTTCTTTAGTACTACCTTCTCGGCTAGTTTTGCCTATGTAAATGAATAGTCAAATCAAAGTTCTCAAAATGGGAAATGTCTTACCTTTGAGTGTTGTTTGAATATTGATTTATGTAATTGAAAATAACCAATTAGGTTTACGAAACAAAAGTAATTCATTTTTTTTTCATCTCAACTGCCCAAGTGACCACCTTAGTCACTTATAGATAAGCAAATCCGCATATTTGAAGTCTTGGCATGTTCCTTGAGTGGGGGTATTCAGTATTCGGATTTGTTTCTTGGCTCTAGTTTTAAGGCACATTTAGTACTTCTCGCTTTAAAGGAGAAGAGTGGCAGCATCACATTCATCCGTTTTAAAAACTATTTTTTAAAGCAACGACTCAAAAAATTTAAAAATTGTTATTCAACATAATATCAAAGTACACAGATTTCAATTCTGACCTTTATGAAAATTAGTAAATGAAGGGTTTTTCAAAAAAATACATCTGTTTACCTAAATTAGCCATTGCTCAATAATTTTTTTTTCTCATGATATATTTTTATCCTCGCAAATTTAATCAAATTAGATCTACTAAAAAATTGTAAGGCATCTAGCCGTCTTTGACAGGCTATTTTAGCACAATCGTACTTTTTAGCCAAACAAGAGACATGCAAATGGAAGACTAAGTTGGGCAAAAATCAAGTAGCTCAACCAACTTTACACCTCCAAGTTCCCCCCAAGTTGAGTATCTTTAAATAAATGGACAAAAAATATGGGGACATGTCATGGTTATCTATCACATTGTGTGCGCAAGGAGGCGATGAGAGAATGAATTTAAGACCTATATCTGTTCAGAATTCAGATATCATGCTCAGTTAACATTTTTTTCATATACTTTCGTTAATTAAGAATCTTATCCTATCCTACTGTCGGAATTGATGATCATATTACCGTTGATCCTGGCAAAACTCGACAAAAATAGTACTACTAAGAGGTGTATGAGTCGATGACACTAAATTTAAACATTGTAGGGACTACTAGGTTCTCTGTCTCTCACTTCCATGTTTACAGAAATTGCCTGAGAGTGCCTCGAGGAGCTGCCAGGAAAAGTATTCCCCACACAGGTCCTTGTCTTCACAAGCACACCCCTGGCCCTGGTTCATGCTTGCCCATTTTATCACTAGAGGGAGAAACGGGTGGGGTCCAGTCAGGCCAGGGGTTGCAAGATATGTCACAAAAATGAAAGAAACATAACAAACCAACAAGTATTATGGAATGATTATCATAATCGAGTGATAATAAGTTTTCAAGACGAGCTATTAATCCACAAATCAAATTTGTACATGCAGACAAACATTATCTGGTTCCTCGCCTCGTTTATATCTATGGCACCGTCCCTCATCCTACTACATCTAGACGACAGCAAACACACTGAAAGAGCTGCCGATGATTCCTGAATTTAGAACCGACTATCCCTTTTCTCAATTACTCGACTATCATTTAACAGAAACTAATTTCGAAAATGTGAATAGCACTAGGAGGGTGAGAAGCAATTATTCTCCCAAGGGATTAGTCTGTCAGTCCTATCCAAGCTTTGGTTCGGATGTATGGCTCTCTGATTGTCCTACCCCGCTGCTTTCTCGGTCAGCTGAAGAGTCACAGCCCCCCTCCATTGATTCGATCTCCATGCTAGTTGTTCTGCTTTTTCTCGTCCTCCGATCCTGCAGCAATGAAAAATTCGAAGTTTGAAGCGTAAATCTTGTAGTCTAGTTGTTACTTCAAACTGTTCGATGAAGTCCTGAGTCAAATAAAATTTACAGGTGACAAAAACGATCTATGATAATTTTGCTTTACGTGTCCTACTAGTCCGTGATACACCGTTGTTTTTCAAAATCGATGCATTTTCATATTTTCCTATGCACAACAAGATAGAATCTTTGAAAGACCAGAAAACAGCAGCCTTGATCTACGGACTGAAATAGATTATAATTCGCTTCAACTACATATAGACAGGAATATTCATAAACGAATTTGTTGTATGTTTTTGAGTAGCACGAGCATTCCATCCAAGGTGATTCACAAGCACTGAGACATAATAAAGCAGAAAATTTTCCTTTGTAGATACAAAAATATCAAGACTAAATGAAATATTAAGACCAAATGCTTGGATTTTGGGATTGGGTTTCTAATTGGTAGAGTTGAGAGTTACATTGTAATCATTCTCGTTAAATGACTACTACTTCTACATTGTGAGAATATTCACTGGTGAACCAAGCACAATAAATCCTTTGCCCATTTACGTACTGGCATGATAGTGTGTTTGGTAAAGCTTTTACTAAATTATAAGTTGTGAGTCCTAGGGAATTTGTGGATAAAAATTGTGGCCCCCTAGAAATGTGTGGAATAAAATGATGTTTGACAAGATTATAAGCTTGAAAAATCTTTACCAAACTTGCTCTTAGTCTTTTCGTGTGCTTTAGGTGGAGGTTTTGCTAAAACGTTTTAAATTGTCAGAAAGCAGTAATAAAAAAGATAGCCATGCAAAAAACTAATTTAAAAAAAGCAACTTAGCAACTCAAAAGAATTTCATAGATAGGAAACTCAACCTGGCGATAGGGGAATTCATCAGCTTCGAGCATTCGAACAACCTGACTCATTTTGGGTCGTTTCTGCGAATCAGGATCAACGCACCTAAGTGCAACCAGAAGCGCACATTTTAAAGCACGCGTTGGGGGCCTAACTTCAAGGTTAGGGTCCACAACTTCCTCTGCTCTTCTGTTCCCTACCATCATTTTGAGCCACTCAACAAGATTTACCTGCCATAAGAAAAGTATGGATCATTACTATAATTACCGAACACTCACTTAAGTAGCATATATCCTATATACTGAGGATTTACTACCTCAACAGCTGGACGTCCATAATCCACCGGATCTCTACCAGTGACAGCTTCAAGCAGCAGAACACCAAAACTGTAAACGTCACTCTTTTCATTCAACAAGCCAGTATTTGCATATTCAGGAGCCACATAACTGAAATTTTAAGACGACGCCAGTTTATTACTGTAGCATCAGATAACAACTACAGAGAATAGTAAGAATTGGACTCAGAAAAGAACCCGTACCCAAATGTTCCCATCACTCTTGTTGTTATATGGCTTTCCCCAGATCCCAAGAGCTTCGCCAATCCAAAATCAGAAACTTTAGCATTGAACTCATCATCAATTAAGATATTACTTGATTTGATGTCTCGGTGAACAACTTTTGGTTCAATAGCTTCGTGCAAATAAGCAAGCCTGCAAACCCAACATGAGACAATGATTGAAGCCAAGGACAGAAGTTAAATTCTTAATAGTGGTTGAACATTTTGTCAAATTGTTCATTTTCAGTTTAGTTCAATATACTAAATAAAAGCTGTATACTATACAAAATGGTAAACTTCGACTTGGCTGGTACGGAATGTTAAAAGCCTTGGTAAATGATTGCATTAAATCAAATGGCTGATGTGAAAGACAAATGCATGTTCAAATAGTTTGTAGTAAATGATGTACTTACGCTTTCGCTGTTCCAAGCAGAACTTTCATGCGGGCTTCCCATGTAAGGGTGCCATGCTGTCTCATAGCCCCATGAAGCCACTGCTCCAGGTTGCCATTGTTGACATACTCATATACCAACATCCTTTGAACAAAAAAATATAAAATCTCAGATAACAGAAATGCAAGTAGAAACCTGGCTCAAGAAAATTAAGAAAAACAAATGGAGCATTCAACTACAAGAAGTCACCATAGTAACCTGAAAAGCAGCTTCAAATCTATGCTAAACTAACCTGTGAACTCCTTCTATGCAATAGCCAAGAAGCCGCACAAGATTCTTATGTCTAACATGGCCAATGGCCTCTACTTCAACCCTAAATTCTTTCTCTGCTTGGCCACTGCAAGGCAATTCGTAATTCGATCATGAACATGAGTCATACAAGCTCTATAGACGGTAGAGAAACATTTAAGTAAAGTTGGAAGAGTACTCACAGATTATTAAGAAGCTTCTTAACTGCTACATTTGTTCCATTAACCAGTCTGCCCTGGTACACAACCCCATAACCACCTTCCCCTAGAATGTTCTCTGCCGAGAACCGATTTGTTGCAATTTCGAGATCTCTAAGTGTGAACCAATGACCCCACCCAAGATGAGATGTTTCAGGCAAACCAATTAAAGGAGATGCCATTACGAGCCCATATGACATCGAAGATTGTTTTCGGACAGCCCCAGAACTTCCTTCTTCTCCTGACTGAGAACTACCTGCCCTTTCATGATGATACATTGAACTGCACTGGCTACTATTATCAACATCGCTTGATTTGCTCCTACCCAAATGAACTAACAACTTCTCTGAATTCTTATCACTTGATTTATCATTGACAGTCAAAATTAAACTTTCAGGGTGATCATGCATACTTTGTTCCCCAACGCTATCAACCCGGATGTCCTTTGAAACGTTAGGGATTTGGCAAAAGGTGTACTTGTTGAAAGTTCTCCGAGATTTTCTCCAAAAAATGACCCACATTGATAAGATACCAAGAATCAAAACTATAAATGCACCCATACATATACAGATCAAAACCCATAGTTTCACATTCCCATACTTCTTCGATAATTCAGTATTTAAATTTCCGGAAGACATCTTCCCTAAATTGGATGTGAAGAAACAATTATGCTTTGTTCCCTAAGATCCCGACTCGAATTCAATCCATATACTCCTGGATTCCAAGCACATGTGAGTATGACCATTAAAAAATTCAAATGGCAAGCTATACATAAAAGTTTCACCAACTCTGATTATGAGTTCTCCATTGTATCGAATAGATTTTGCCCAAGAAAAAAACAAATTTCACTATTTTGAAGCAAACTTAGCTCAACAGACAAAATTCACAGGGTACTAAAACAAAACATTAAAAACACATTCAGTTAATAGTTTAGAGAAAATCTGTGACCATATACGCCCATTTTTCTAGACATTTAACGAATCAGTAAATCCTATGTCAAGAAAAAACCCTGTAGATGCAAGAACCATCACATGTATCACAGCATTTAATCATAAATCGAATAGAAAAATACATACCCATTAATTTACATCATTAAATCCAATCCCTAACATAAATCTTAGGGAAAAATGAAACAAAATCAAGAAATGCAAGACTTATGATCCAAGCAAAAGAAAGATAAAGAGCTAGATTCAAAATCCAAAAGAAAGCTTTTACCTTTGCAAATGATATGAACTTAACACCCTCGATCTTCTTTCCTGATAATCAATAAAGCAAAGAAAGGGTCTTCTGTGTAATCAGAGCCTAAATGAGCATAGATATGGTCCCAATGCCGAGAAGAGATACAAGAATCCCACAAAAGCCAGGGAAGAAAAAAAAAATTCCTAACAAAAAGTGAAGCAGCTCAGGAGGAGTAGTTTACAAGTAGAAGGTGTGGCCTGCAGTGGGCCAAAAGAACTCAAGAAAATAATAATAATTTTAGTGCTAATATTTAAAGGATTTACTCAAACAAAGCCAGACAAAAATCTAATGTTCATAAGAACAAATACCCTTTATTATTATTATTTTATTTTTTTGAAAGGCTGGTTTTTTTTTCTCTTCATAAAAGCTTTGGGGGTGAATTGTTTTTGTGGGCTTCTGAGAATGTGAAAGAGGGACCTCAAAAAAGCTGGAAAGAAGAGCTGGCTTGCAATTTAGAGAGAGAAAGAAAGCAGTAAAGTGAAGGCAAATATGAGATGTACAGATCCACAATTTATAGCTGTCTGTGAAAAAATATTTATGGAGAAATTGAAAAACCCAAAATATTTATGGAGATAGGTCTCAAAAGGGAATCCAAAATTAAGAATTTGTATTTGTGAAAGCAAATGTATGAATTTTGACTATGGAGCCTTCAAGATAGACATTGTTTGACACTCAATGTGGTTGGCATTGAATGTGCGTTACACATCCATATGTTTGTTTTGCTTTAAGATTGTCTGTATCGCGAAATATGGTATCGTGTTAATGAAATTTTTGTTATTGTATTTCGTAATTGAAAATTTTACATAATATGATAGTGAAATTGTGGATTTTCATAATAATTTCATATTCATATCAAATACCTACATTTACGGTGGAAAAACGTTACGCATTTTGAAAGATTCAAAGATGACACAATATTGTTAATTTTGAGTTAATCGCTACATAATAAATTCTATATTTACAATTTAGATTTGAAGGTAAATAAAAATTGTTCCACAAGTAATTTTCTCACTATCCTAAATATATGGAAATATACCATTTTCCTATTTCTTAATTAAATTTTATTTCTTTTCAATCAAATAACTCGATAAATGCTGGACTCTCAAAAGAAGAAATAAATGCTTGTACATGAATCAAATTGTGCTCATTTTTGATCTCCATGTCAATAGTACAGCTGAAAATAATTTGTGCGTTCTATTTATGAATTCATTACTTAAGATCCGTTTAGTAGAATTTTGAACTTTGCCTCTACATCTTGTAAAATTGCTTCCTTGGGAAGCAAATTGACCAGCTTCCTCAAAAAGTTTTTAATCAAACAAAATACCTTTAGAAAATTATCTAAGAATATTGAAAAGCAGTTTTCTAATTTCGAAAGTAACTTTTAACTTTTCGAAAATCCTATCAAACGAATTCTGAGATAATGTTAATTTTCTATCAATAAGCTTCAATTGCACTGCAAGTAAACAAAAAATTTAGAAAAAATTGAGCTACAATGATTATTTTCGCTCGTAACCAAAAAATTATTTCTAATCTTAAATATAACACGGTAGAAAAGATCACATAGCACATATAAAGTTTTGTATATCCGTCTATAATTTTTATATGTTGTTTATTAAGAATTACGAGAATATTTTTATACTTAGATTTTGCATTAATTAGACACTCATCAATAAAGCAAGTTATTTCGTAATTCATTAGTGCACAAATCAAGTAAGAGTATTTTCAAGAGACTTTTTATTTTTAAAGTGCATATTCTATCATTTAGAAAGTAAAAATTTTGAAGCATTCCAACAGACTCTTTATATTTAACACTTAATTTTACTACTATAAAAAAATATTGATTATTTTTCTCTATATTTTATTTTAACTAACTTTTCTCTAGATTATTATTTTATTTTTTTACATTGAAAATTGAAATATATTAAGACCCCGTTTGACCCACATTTTCATTTTCATTTTTCTACTCATTTTCAACCACACATTTTTCAATAAAATAATATTTTTCATCACATCAATAACTTTTCTTTCTTTTTTAACCACACATTTCCCATCATATCACTATTTCAAAATTCATTCTTCCCCAATAATCTCCATCAAACACACTCTAAATAGTGAGGTGGGCATGATGTGAGTTTGGCCATGCAAATCTGGAGAGTCGAACTCACTATCTAAATTAATTTATTACTTTAAAGAGTCATTTAAAACATAATTTTAAGGGTTGATTCTTTAAAATAAATAGTATCTCATATTTAAAAAGTGTGTTTTAAAATTTAAATAGTCAAAAGCAAGTATTTTTGCCATTAATGGTTTCAAAAATCAGCAAATTTGATTGATTAAGAAAATCAGTGGTCTATTGGTGATCCAAGCATCTAAATTTATGAACTTATTTTTTGAAACAAAATTCTATGAACTTCTTAAATGGCCTAATTTTCAAATTTAGAGACATCTTTGCCACAAATAATCAATTATCTTAGGTGTCTTCCATTCTCTTTTAGGGGCCAGCATGGTCCTGTTCATTCTATCGTCCAATCCGGTTTTTTTTTCTTTGTTCCTATTTTGGTAGGAATTAAAATTTAGATTTTTATCAAAATCAAAGTCAAAGTCAACAATTTATTTCTACAACGTATTTAATAGAATCCACAATTTTTCATCTACAAATTTATCAACTTTTACTAAATCTACTTAATAAAATATTGTAATTTTTTTTTCCCTTTTGTTTTTGTTTCACTTTCATTCTTCTATTTCTAGTGGCGAAGTTGTTATTTATTGAATATCTATTGATCAATATAAGTTCGCATAAATTAGATCAATGTTAATTTAACTCTCGAGGTTCTAAGAGAATAATATTTTAAGCAAATTAAAATTTATTTATGTAACTATAAACGATAATCGAACATAATCATTAGATTTTCAACCTTAAGAACAATAACAGTATTCCTATAATTTGACAAGTCTCAATTTTCCAAGCATGATCTATCGTATTCACTGAAAAAATTTGTGCAGATTCCAATTGATGACTTTTTGACTAAATCCAATTAATTTAAATTCTTTTCTCCAACGGTTATCAAGGGCAATTTAGTCAATTCATGATTGTAAATAAATGTGCCTTTCTTAATTGTCATTATTAAAAATAAAGGGAGGAACAAAGTCTTTGATTTGAAGCATAAACTTTTCATTAAAGTATGACTCAACAAATCCCTTTCAAACATTCACATGCTTTATCAGATTAATTAGGCAATTAAATCCAAGCAATATGGCCCACTCGTGAGGGCCCACAATTTGTAATATAAATCTACAGAATTTTGACCTCAAAGAATAATCAGAGCCGTCGATTTCGTTACAATTGTCAACATCTTTTGTGGATTATGAGTGTTACTATGGAGTTGTTATTATATTAGTAAATTGCACGTCCACCACATATGTGGCATGTAGAAGGGCTCTCTTTTTTCTTTTTCTTTTTTTTTTCTTTTTTTTTTTCTGATTTTAAGCCCATGTTTCTCTCCCTTTAAAATAATTTTTTTTTTTAATTTTTATAGTAATTTTCAATTACATATTTTACAAGTAAATCCAAAAAATTTCTATACTTTTTAATCACAAATTCTCCAACAAAATCAATATTTAAAACTTCAATTTTTTTTTTTAAAAAAAAATAATAACCATCACACATAAGCTAAATGCCAATAAAAACTTGGGTTATAATACATGTACATTATGATGTCCATAATGGTGTTCATAATATATGTATGTCATAACATCATTGGAGAGTTGGAAAACAGCTCTGTCAATCCTCCAATAATGTTATGTCACATGTATTTTATGGATGCTCTTATGGACACCATAATGTACATGCAGCATTATTCATAGAAACTTATTTACTAAAATATGATACATTACAAAATATTAAGCCCCTAGTATGGATTAAAATCAAATTTTTAGTAAATTTTAATTAAAGTCAATGATATATGTAATTGAAAGGTTGTAAGTCTCATGAAAAATGTGATTAAAACTCATTGTTGATTTTGAGTTAAATTAAAATTAAAATTTTAATCTCTATTAAACATGGGTTAAATAAAAAGTTCATAATCAAACATTTAAACATAATTTAAGGGTCTGTTTGGCAGACTTTGCTTTTTTACTTCTTGTAAGATAGCTTCATGATGAAGATACTTTATATCCTCTTTCTCCAAAAGAATATCTAGCCAAACAAAGCAGTTTTAGAAAATTATATAAATATATTAAAAATATTTTCTAGATTAAGAAGCAGATTTGGACTTTTCAAAAGTCACGTCAAACGTGTCCTAAGACGTTGATGAGTCATTCAATTTAAGAAAACTTAAGCAGTAGTAAAAAAATCTATGATTTTAAAGTCGGTCTAATCGAGTTGAAAAATGTAAAAGATCGAGGACTAAAGAGTTGAACCAGAGGTCAAAAAATTTATTAAACAAATGGCAAAATAAATTATCAATTTTGAAGTGAACTGATTCAATAAGTTATTCTGAACATTTTTACTTTCGTGTAACCTTTATAATGATGTATAAATAATACTTAACTCGTAATCATTTACAAAGCTGGTTTAGATTGAGTCTAATGTCACGGACCATAACTTAGTGCCTGTTTGGGAGAAATTTTCTTCTGAATTTTACTCAATTATTGTATTATGAATTTTGCTGCTTTGTCAGGCCTGGCAAGGGCAGCTTCACTCACATGAGGTGGGTCCCTCATTAAAAAATCCTCCCCCCAAATGTTACGCAGCCACCCCCCATGACCCAATAGCTGTGTCAGGTCTTTTACAGATCTGGCACAGCAGCACGATTCTTGTATTACTGTTACCGTCATTTTTGACTTCCTTCGCAATAAAAGTCAGGCACTGGGATCCACTTGAACTTTGCAACGGTATACCAATTGGTTTTAATCTTGTAAAAAGTGGAGCCAGACAGGATTTTACTTTTTTCACATCCGAATCAATTCAAAGAAATTGTCATTCGTATTTCCATAAAAAGATACATATAATGTTAATAATAAAAAGTACATTACAATTAGTTAAGAGAATTTTTTTACTTGTGATAATTGTAAATGTTCAACTTGACAATTTATTAATAGCTATCACATTCCTAGTTGCTGAAATTTCAGTGCAGAGTTGGGACAATTTTTGAGAATTTCAGAATTTGTTGGTATCTTTGTGTCTTAATACTCCAATTGGATGCTTCTTTTATAAAGATGCTTGCACGAGGCCTTTAAGAATTATTTATAACTTTTTACCACAAGAAAGGAAGTATAATTATTTTAAATTATATTATCAAGATTCAGGATTAATCACTCCGACTATAGAAAATTACATGGAGATGTCACTTCGAGGAAGAAAATGAAATAAACGTATTTGTTATCTCTCATTTATCCACCAAAAGCGTAAACGGACCAAATCTCGACTATGTTTTATAAGTAAAATAACCTAGACGAGTATAATTTATATTTGATTTATCGTTTCACCAATGTAATTTTTAGACTTTCATTATTCTTAATTGATTGTGATTAACATGTTCCTAGTAGTGAGAAACAAGACCCAAACAATTAAAGCATGAAACAAATCATAGCATTAACGTGAACCTAATGCCAAATATACCAATAATATTTCGACATTCGTGTTTTAGACTAAATCAAGAAGTATGTGTTATTTTATAATATTTAATTATCATATTCTTTGACATTAATAAATAATTTAGTATCAATAGCTAATGGAATTGTAAGCTAAGTTATAAAAATCACATTTGAAGTTGAATCGAGAGAATAACAGAGTAATTGAGTTCGATTACAATCTCGTTCAAATATATTTTTCACTGAAAGAATAAATTACTTGACCGATGGTTGAGATCTTGAATAGAAAAAAATAAGTAAAAATTCAAGTACCATGAGGCAAAAAGCTACAAAAGCATTAGTATACAAATTGTAAAAGTTCAAATTAAAATGTTGTTGTTGTTGGTTTTAGGCTTAAAATTTAAAATATATATATATATATATGAGACTAAATACCATTTAAAGATTAGATATTTGAACTCCCTAAAGTCAATAGAATTTTATTCTTGAGTCTCCAATAATAATAATAATAATAATTGAAAATTAACTCTCGTAGCAAACTTTAGTGACCTCTTCACCAAGCTAGTAATCCTTCTTCCTCCCTTTTAGCCTTCTTACTTGGAAGTGTCATCCTTGGTGCAAAACTTCTCTTTGATTTCTTACAAGTTTTGGGAAAAATGCTATATTCGGGAATATTCTCCAAGAAACCTAACACCCTTCCCATTTTTAGTAAAAACTATAGATCCTTAAAAGGTGTCTCCAAGTGACCTATTTATAGGTCACAACTAGAAAAACAATTATAAAGGTTCAATTACACTAATGCCACTTTTCTTTATGCAAGTTCATAATCTGTATTAGAGCTTAGAGAGGGATCAAATCAGACTTACACGAACATCTCCAAATTGATCAAGACTTGACCAATAACAAATTATCTATTAATCTCTATTTATTCCACTAAAGAATCGAACTTGCACTTGTGTCAAGAAACATATCTCTATATTAGAGCCGGCAAAAATTGCCCCTCCAATATGTATAGTCCTTCGAGTCCCATTTTTATAAGGCAAATTCATTCTGCACACATCGTAACGTCGAGTCCAACAATCAAATTTTTGGACCATTGAGCTCAGGTTCAATTATCAGAAATCTCTTGAAGTGACAATCATCTCAACTAAATGATTTACATACTCGATCTTGCAAGTATATGATCCAAAATTGTTCCCTCCCAATTTCCAAAGTACTTGGATCAATCTTCCAAACTAGATCTCACTCATTGGTACCTCAAAAAATTTGAGCTAGCAACTAAGGTTGCATTACCCGTTCGAAATTTAGGTTGCTCGTTCAATAATCATATAGAGTCTTAATCATAAAAGGTACGAATAAGTCATCTACGAGGTCCCATTCGATATGTTCTAAAACACGTCATTGTTCTTGTTTCTCAAATCTAGGCAAATCCAAATAAAACATTACAATCTTTTCAAGATAAAGGGTTCAACTTTATCCACTCGTTTTTGAACGATAAGTGCACATATACCGGGATGTCATATCTCACTTGCTACGAGAATATTTTCAATTCTATCAATGGGACATAGTTGTGGCCTCCAGTTGATGCCCTCCTATTAAACCCCCAGGTTAGGTTGGTTCCAAAAAGGGAGAAAAAATAGAAGAACATGAGAGAAAGACGAAGATGTAGTCACTTAATCAAGCTCCACTTCAAGAATGCAGAAGAAGAATGTTGATTGTTGAGAATCTGGGCCAAATAATTAAAGAACGAGAAAAAAAGAGTGATATGAAGAATATTGGATTACACAACACAAAATTTATGTGGAAGAAGAGGAGAATTTCATATACCAATAAATTAAAATTGTGTTTACAAGATTTGATACTCTCAATCTAAATCTAAATAATTCTCTCAAGTTTTTAATGTATACAACAATGATCTAATTTTTATGTTGAGATTATGAAGAGCCTACACCATGTGGAAGTTTTTAATGTATACAACAATGATCTAATTTTTAATTCTCTCAAGCACTGTCTTTTGTAAAAGTTATTTAATGTGACCTAACTTAGTTCATTTGTACCTATTTTCAGGATTGGTTTGCAAGTGCAGATGACCCCATAATACAATATAGGTTAGGCCATAATGAGAATGAAATCTTAAGGGTATCCATTTTTTTTTGTTCTTAATTCAATTCATAAATGCTCGAACAGATTGCTAATGATGACGTTGTTGTTTGTTTTATTAAATTCATAGGCAAAGCTTGTGCCTAGGAGAGCAAAGAGGAATCAAGAAACAAAGTGCAACCACCACCACCTTTTGAATTCCAGTTCATGCCAACACTGGAATTGGTTTGACCAGCTATGCTAATACACAAGGTTTGGCCCTTCATTCTGTTTGAGGATGAGGAAGTAATTGGCAGGTGAATCGTCTGTGCAAATCCAAAAAGAAATTCTGGCACTTGAAATGATGATTGAAGATTTGCAAGAGGTCGATGCCTAGAAATGCCAGAAAGAAGGCTGCAACGGCAAAGAATGACGAGTGGTAAGAGGTCAGTTCCTTTTGCACAACCAAGGACAAGGAAAAATGCATCAACTCGGAACTGTTTTGAAGCTCAAACATGTCACAACATTTAAGTTGGGTTCTAACTTTTTTTTTCTTTGGCTAAAACACTTTAGTTTATGGTCTTTGTTTGATTGTAATGACAAAACAATGTCTGTGCTTCTGTTAGGTAAAAAATTTGGATGGATTCTTTGTTTTTGAAGTTTGGAATCGAAAGTGTAGAAATATGGTAAAAACAGGAACAAAGAACACTAATAATGTGCCCATTGTCAGTTTTCCAAATCAGTAAACCTTCAAAAAACACAACTTGACACTACATAAACACCAACAATTCCTCCCACCATCCACCTCCAAGTACCAGTAGATGGCAAGACATAACAATAGGACACAATCCAACATGATAGTCTTCATCATCCTATTCATTTTTAGCTCTTTCTTCTGCCTATCATTTGCCTTCCAAAGAAGCCCATTAATTACAGTCTATTTAACGTGGATGATGATGATGATCTACCCAAGCAAAGTAGTTGCAAGCATCAGCCGCCACATTAGTTTTTCGTCAATTGTGAGTACATGAAATTGAAAGAAGTGATGGATGCATAAACGTTTAAACGGATGAGTTAGAACAATTATTAATTCAATGTAAAGTTTAATGAGCATTGGTTTATTATCAATTTGTGATATTGTGCTCCACGTTTTCATTCAAAAGAATTCTCAGTCTCCCAGACGAAGCGAAGCGAAGTGTCCAATTGTCATTAGCATTCACAAAAAGTACTGATTAACAGAATTGTCCACATTCCTTCACAAATATCTCACAGTTAATCACTCGCAAAACTCTGTAAAGCAAAGAAAAATTACTCGATAAGCCTAATGTCAGACAAGAAAACTACAAATCCCTCCACCACATTCTTTTCTTCTTCCTAGGGAAATCCAAAGGAAAAAAATGAAAAACACTTGCCCCCACTTCTTCTCCTAAGCATCTCTCTATCTTTTTGTGTATAAATAGACTTACTCCAATGTATTGCGTTTTCTTAAGCATTGAAACTGAACAAACCCAGAAGCAGAGGGGTTGTAATCTACATTGGAGTAGTGCTTGTGGGGTAGTGTTATGGCGAGTTCAAGTGGGACCAAGAATGACGTGGGCCCACCTCGGCAATTTTCGAAGAGAATGACGAGAGCCCCCACTCTGGTGGACGGCGAAGAAGGCACCTCCGCCGTGGACAGTGAGCTTGTGCCCTCGTCTCTGGCGTCAATTGTTGAGAAATTGGTTGTTCAAAACCAACAAAAGAAGAAGTGGAAAAAGTACTGACAAGTTCGGTCAACCGAACTTAATTGCGGTCGACCGAAACTCTGCAGGAAACCAAGGAATTGCAGGAAGTTTCGGTTGACCTTTCGGTCGACCGAAATGGAGGTTCGGTTGACCATTCGGTCGACCGAAATGGAGGTTCGGTTGATCAACCGGTCGACCGGAAAAGTTCGGTTGACCAACCGGTCGACCGAAATCTGTGACCGTTGGACGGTTTTTTGCCGTTGGGAACTCATTTTGGAGGCTTTTCACTTGGTTTTTGGCACCATTTCGTGAATATGAACTAGACCTATATATAGAGGGGTCTAGTTCAATGAATAAACACTTTTGATATTATTACAATCTCCATAAACAAGATCAATCAATTTCTTACTCATATTCTTACATCTTTATTGTGCTTCTCAAGTTTTGTTGGTAGAAATTATTTGTGCTTTATATTTCTACTACAAGGCTTGATCAATCCTTCAAACCATTTGCCGGAAAACCTTGAAGCATCTCAAATTTACCGGAGAAGGGGCAAATATTGTTTGAGGACAGCGATCACGCGTTTGAGCCTTTGCATCGAAGTTCTTGTTCTTGATTCCTTGTTGCTATTTCGGTTTGTTCATTCTCCTACTCGAAGGTGTTACTTCCAACAATCTCAAACAATATTCCTGCAATGGAGAGTGAAACAACAATGGCTACCATAAAGTTGATGAATCAAGACTTGGTTCGTTTGGATCGTTTTGATGGCACGAACTTCACAAGGTGGCAAGATAAGTTGAAATTCCTTCTTACGGCGTTGAAGATTTTTTATGTACTTGATCCAAACTTGGAAGATCTACCCGAACCATCCGACAAAGACACCGATGAGTCAAGGGTGAATAGAAAGAAGCGTGAAGAGGATGAATTGATATGCCGCGGTCATATTCTCAACTCGTTGTCGGATCGGTTGTATGATCTATACACCAATACAACGTCGCCAAAAGAAATATGGGATGCATTGGAAAGTAAGTACAAAGCGGAGGAAGAAGGTACCAAGAAATTTTTAATTTCTAAGTACTTTGATTTTAAGTTTCTTGAAAATATCCCCTTGCTTCCCCAAATTCATGAATTGCAAGTACTAGTCAACAAATTGAAGGCGGTGAAAATTGAAATCCCGGAGACCTTTCAAGTGGGGGCAATTATTGCTAAACTCCCCGGTACTTGGAAAGGATACCGGAAGAAAATTATGCATAGTTCCGAGGATCACTCCTTGGAACAATTGCAAAAACATTTGCGAATTGAAGAAGAATCAAGAATGCGTGATAAGAGTGAAAACTCTTTTGAAGGCACTTCTAAAGCAAATGCAATTGAGAAAACGGAACCGCCAACAAAATCCAACAAGAGAAAGCCTTCAACGAACTTCAACAAGTTCAAGAAGAAGACAAAAGGAGGTTGTTTTGTGTGTGGAAAATCTGGACATTATGCAAAAGATTGTAGACACCGAAAACAAAACAACTTCGAGGGCAAAGTGAACTCCATCAAAGAAGATAGAATTGTGGCCACCATTTGTGAAATCAATGCAATCAAGGGAAAAGTTCCCGGATGGTGGTATGATACTTGTGCTACAATACATGTATCATATGATAAATCTTCTTTCAAAACTTATCATGAAGTTGATGGAGACCAAGAGATTCAAATGGGTAATGAGGTTCGATCTAAAGTAATTGGAAAAGGAAGTGTGGATATCATCTTCACTTCCGGCAAGACCATTACCTTAACCAATGTACTACATGTTCCCGACATGACTAGAAATTTGGTTAGTGGAAATCTCTTAGGAAAATCGGGTATCAAAAGTGTATTTGAATCCGGAAAACTTGTATTATCCCTAAATGGGAAATTTGTTGGAAAAGGCTATTCTAGTGAAGGAATGGTCAAATTATGTACTGTTGACAATTTGAATGAGAATAAAAATAACTTTGCTTATGTTGTTGATTTATTTTCATTATGGCATGCTAGATTAGGACATATTGGAAAAAGTACTATGAAACGTATGATGAAATGTGACTTAATTCTATATGATGAAAATGATGTTTTTAAATGCAAAACTTGTGTAGAAGCAAAAATGATTAAAAAGCCTTATCAAAGTGTAAAAAGGACATCTAGTATCTTAGAATTAATTCATACGGATATTTGTGAATTAAATGGCATGTTAACTAGAGGTGAAAATAGGTATTTTATTACCTTTATTGATGATTGTACTAGATACACATATGTTTACTTAATGAAACATAAAAGTGAAGCATTTGATATGTTTAAAATATATAAAATGAGGTTGAAAATCACTTAAATAAGAAAATAAAAACATTAAGAAGTGATAGAGGTGGTGAATATTTTTCTAGTGATTTCAACAATTTTTGTGAACAACATGGCATAATTCACCAATGTTCGGCACCAAGAACACCGGAACAAAATGGTTTAGCTGAAAGAAAAAATAGAACTTTAGTTGAAATGATAAATGTCATGCTTACCTATGCTAAGTTGCCATTTAATTTGTGGGGTGAGGCCTTGTTAAGTGCATGTAGGATATTGAATAGAATTCCTTCTAAACAAACTAAGGTTTCTCCTTATGAATCTTGGAAAGGAAGAAAACCTAACATTGGATACTTCAAAGTGTGGGGGTGTCTTGCTTATTGTAAGAACACAAACCCTAATAGGACCAAGTTGGGTCCAAGAGGCATTAAATGTGCCTTTGTTGGATATGCTAGCAATAGCAAATCATATAGATTATTAAACTTGGAGACCAATGTGATTATTGAATCAAGTGATGTAGAGTTCTTTGAGGATTCGTTATCTTCGGATAATGAATTGAGGGAAAATCTCTTAGATATCCCTAGCTCAAGTGGAACACAAGATGAAACATCTTCTAAAGGTGTTGATGAGTCAAGTGAGCCACGAAGAAGCAAAAGAACTCGAATTGAGAAGTCTTTAGGACCGGATGAAATTGATTCTCAACGCATTTCTTTTTACTTAGTAGAAGGAAATGAATTGAATGTCGTAAGAACAATTCCATTTGTTCTACATGTGGAAACCGATCCTAAAACTTATAGAGAAGCTATGACTTCTCGTGATAGCATGTTTTGGAAAGATGCAATCAAAGATGAAATGGATTCAATAATGTCAAATAATACTTGGGAGCTTGTCGATTTACCACCCGGATCCAAACCTATTGGATGTAAATGGGTATTCAGGAGAAAATATAATGTTGATGGTTCTCTAAACACCTTTAAAGCTAGATTAGTAGCTAAAGGATATCGACAAAGAGAAGGAATAGATTATTTTGACACATATGCACCGGTAGCTAGAATAACATCGATAAGGATATTATTCGCACTAGCTTCAATACATGACTTGCATGTTCACCAAATGGATGTCAAGACGGCATTCTTAAATGGGGATCTCGATGAGGAGGTTTATATGGAGCAACCTGAAGGTTTTGCTCTACCCGGAAATGAACATAAAGTGTGCAAGTTAGTAAAATCGTTATACGGTTTAAAACAGGCACCTAAAAAGTGGCATGAGAAATTTGACTTAGCTATAATTTCGTTCGGTTTTAAACATAACAGTGTAGATAAATGTTTATATTCAAAAGTATGTGATGATTATGTGATATTTATATGTTTATATGTTGATGACATGTTGATTATGAGTGATCACATGGAAGGAATAAAAGAAACAAAGAGGTTTCTATCTTCCACATTTAAGATGAAGGATCTTGGACAAGTGGATACCATTTTGGGTATCAAAGTCACAAAGACTAGTGGGGGTTACCATTTAAGTCAATCACATTATGTTGAAAATGTGATAAATAAGTTCAAACACTTGAACATAAAGGAAGCAAGTACCCCAATTGATCCAAGTTCAAAACTTGTAAAGAATGATGGAAGGGCAATTGCTCAATTAGAATATGCAAGTGTCATTGGGAGTCTTATGTATGCAGTTCAATGCACAAGACCAGACATAGCATATGCAATTAGTAAACTTAGTAGGTTTACTAGCAATCCAGGGCAATGACCAATGGAAGGCAATTGGAAGGGTTCTTGGGTATTTAAAGAAAACCAAGAACTTAGGTTTACAATATACTAAGTTCCCGGCTATATTGGAAGGATTTACCGATGCTAGTTGGATATCTAGCACGGGTGAGAATAAATCCACTTCCGGTTGGGTGTTCACTCTTGGAGGAGGAGCTGTTTCTTGGAAATCAAAGAAACAAACATGTATAACGCACTCGACCATGGAATCCAAATTCGTAGCATTATCGGATACCGGGAAAGAAGCTGAGTGGCTTAAGGATCTCTTTTATGAGATACCTTTGGGACCGAAGAATACATCTTCTATATCTATCTTGTGTGATAGTCAAGCCACGTTAGCAAAAGCATACAATGAGGTATACAACGGAAAGTCTAGACATATGAGTCTAAGACATGACTACATAAGGAAATTAATCAAAGATGGAATAATTTCCCTAAATTATGTTAAGTCTATCGAGAATTTAGCGGATCCTCTAACTAAACCTCTAAATCGAGATTTAGTAACATCTACATCGAGTAGGATGGGGTTGAAACTCTTAAAATAAAAAGATTCACCAATGACAGCAACCCTACCTGTCATTACTTAAAAGGTAATCCACGGGTTCAAAGGGTAACAACAAGTCATTTGATATGTGGATAGCTTCAGCATTATTCAAATCCGCGATAACCCTATCCTAGTTATATAATGCTGGTTGTTACTGAAGTGAGGGTTGAGCTTCAAGCTCTTAATGAAGTTCAGTGCTAAGAGCACAAGCATCTCTAAAAGTAACAAAGATGCTGGAAGAACTTCACCTAGACGAACTTCGAGGTGGTGCCGCCTCAATAGAGAGCTAGAGTTACTCTCTTAAAAGTTTGTCGAAAAGGATGAGCGCAAGGCCATAAAAGCGCTAAGCGAGTTTGAGGAACTTGAGAACACGTGGTACTCGTGTGTGTGTTCTTACCGGTATTGTCACATGGAATAATTGGTTCAAAGCTTCGAGCTACCTTTAATTCCGACTTTACTTTGTTAGAATTACACTATGGTTAGATTCAAATCGAAAGATATCTAATCCTTAGGCATGAGTATCGTTCATGTTGAATATGAGACTTGTTAATTTTGAACAAGTGGGGGATTGTTGAGAAATTGGTTGTTCAAAACCAACAAAAGAAGAAGTGGAAAAAGTACTGACAAGTTCGGTCGACCGAACTTAATTGCAGTCGACCGAAACTCTGCAGGAAACCAAGGAATTGCAGGAAGTTTCGGTTGACCTTTCGGTCGACCGAAATGGAGGTTCGGTTGACCATTCGGTCGACCGAAATGGAGGTTCGGTTGATCAACCGGTCGACCGGAAAAGTTCGGTTGACCAACCGGTCGACCGAAATCTGTGACCGTTGGACGGTTTTTTGCCGTTGGGAACTCATTTTGGAGGCTTTTCACTTGGTTTTTGGCACCATTTCGTGAATATGAACTAGACCTATATATAGAGGGGTCTAGTTCAATGAATAAACACTTTTGATATTATTACAATCTCCATAAACAAGATCAATCAATTTCTTACTCATATTCTTACATCTTTATTGTGCTTCTCAAGTTTTGTTGGTAGAAATTATTTGTGCTTTATATTTCTACTACAAGGCTTGATCAATCCTTCAAACCATTTGCCGGAAAACCTTGAAGCATCTCAAATTTACCGGAGAAGGGGCAAATATTGTTTGAGGACAGCGATCACGCGTTTGAGCCTTTGCATCGAAGTTCTTGTTCTTGATTCCTTGTTGCTATTTCGGTTTGTTCATTCTCCTACTCGAAGGTGTTACTTCCAACATCAATTGCCCCCTTTCTCCGTGTGGCCAATGAAATTGAGCAAGAGAATCGCAGAGTCGCTTATATATGTAAGATTCACAATTATCATCGACTTTGAGGTTTTCTTCATTAAATAAAATAAGAATAAGAATATAAATAAGTTGTTAATTATTCAGGTTTGTACAATTTATTAATCTCGACTTGCTCATCGGGAATTCTATGTAAGGTTGTTGAAAATTCAAGTCATTTTCTTATTTGAATAATGCTATTTAAGCCTCATTGAGGTTATGACTCCAATCCATATGGTGCTAATATGACATTGGAAGAGGTGGATGGGAAACCGTGGTGGCATTGGGATTTCAGAAGATAAAAGTTGGGAATCTTGGTGGAGTAAAGAACAGGAACACTTGAAAAACACTAATATAAGGGGGAGGGTTCTTGAGGTTATCCTTGCATTTCGCTTTTTCATCTATCAATATGGGATCGTCTATCGGCTTAAGATAGCTATACAAAACAGGTTACTTCATCTCTGTTCAGGTTCTTTTCCCCCCTTTTTTTGTCGTCTTCATTGATATGCTCATTTTTCTTGCTTAAAATCATTTCTACAGGTTTATGGCCTTTCTTGGTTTGTCATGATAGTTGCTCTCGTGGTCTTAAAGGTATGCATATTGAGTTTCAATGAAGGTGTACATTGGTAAGGAGTCTCTTTATATTAGCAATTCTTGTCATAGTCAACAAGGTTAAAACTTCCAAGTAAAAACCTTGAATTGGGAGGGCGATACACCCTGTGAACTGATGGGTATTAATAATTTGAAAAGGCCTTTGATGAACTTACTAATAATAAAAGAAGTTGCTTTGCCTTTATAGTATATTCTAACGAAATAAAGGGCGCTTCACTCATGATTGCTTTGATTGTAAGACAGAGCCCTTGGATGAATTGCACATAGGAGTATAGCCTAAGAGGCATCACTTAATCCTGTTAACTTACTTCACTTGTTCAGAATTTTACTCTGATGTTGGTTTTATGTCTTTGTATACAACAGGAAGTGTCCACGGGCCGACTAAAATTTGGTATGGATTTTCAGCGCATGTTCAGGATTCTGAAAGCACTGTTGTTCCTTGGTTTTTTATCTGCCATGACTGTATTATTTGTGGTTGCCGGCCTTCTTGTATATATTTGCAGCTATCATTGCCTTCATGCCTACTGGATGGACCTTATCATAGTAAGTAAATGTCTGTTCATGATAATCGACTCCAAATTTATTTGTTAAAAGGCTTAGTTTCTTCTTGTTCTGTTACATAATGGTGATCCTAGTAACGTTATTACTCTACATTTTCCTATAAACCTCAGATTGCTCAAGCATGTGGACCTTGCCTGAAAAGGACTAAAATTTGGGATTCAGTGAAGGAGTTGTCAAGAGTGTACGAATGCATAATGGGGCTCCTTATATTTACGCCCATTGCTGTTCTTTCTTGGTTCCCAGTTGTATCAGAATTCCAGACACGACTTCTCTTCAACCAAGCATTCAGTTGGGGCCTCCAGATTTCGATGATTCTGGCTGGGATAAAAGATAAAGATGCATAATGGAACTAATTATATTCATGCCAATTATACTGTCTTTATTCCCGTTTGTATAAGAATTCCAGAAGCGGCTTCTGATCAACCGCCATTTTGTCCGGGCCTCCAAATTTTGATGATTCTTGCTGAGAAAAAAAAGATAAACATTATCTAGTTGATTATTCTTGTTTTCCCTTTTAAAATTCATGTCTTAATTATTTGCCACTAGATTGGTGTTAGGTTAATTGTTTACAAAGATTCATCATGTGATGTTGTATGTTGCCCAGGTATAGCTAGAAATGAGGATGAAAGGTTCCCATTTTAATGCCACTGAAAAATTATTTGGACAATGCTCCACTTACTCACACAATTTTACTAATTTCCTTACTTACTACTCAGTACTCACAATAGGAGGTAGGGATCATATTGTCGAAATATTTTATTCACGCAGGACCCGCATGTCATATGAGTTGTGAGTAACTCATTTTTTACATGAGTTAATGCATATAATTTAATCCAAATTATTATGATACCGTTTTAGATATGGACATTTTTCTGTGCATTGCACATTCATTCATATCCAGTTGAGAGTATGCAGATCCGTAAAATCAATATTTTAAAAGACGAAAATTCGCGGGAGTCTAGATGGGCTAGAAAAGAGGCCGGAGGCATGAGCGAAAAGTCTTAAGATGTTGAAAAAGCACTCAATTCTATTTTTGACTACGGCATAAGCATTAAAAAGCGAGCCTAAGCATCGAAATCCAGGCTTATGAGTGGGTTTGGCAATTTGAATTGCCAAAATAAAAAATCGCAGTTAATCGAATTGAATGTGGTGAAAAAAATTAAATCGATGATGCAATGAGTTGGATATGATATTTGATTTTAATGATCTGGTTCGGGGCGGGTCGGGTATGGTATTTACGCAATTGTTCCGTCCCGAATCGATTACCCGTAAAAAAAAAAAATTACTTGGGCTTCTTCTATAATTCTGGCCCATTACTGTACTAACTCGTTAATCTAACTGGCACACTAACCCAGTAACATAACCTTTAGGTCTTACACCCTTTTTTTTTGGGCATGGAAACACATTGATAAATTGGACTAGACTGAACGTTAGTGAGCAAAACGAAGAACCGAAGTATAAAAAAGAAGTAACATTAAGTCTTGGTTTTAGAATCATTAAAACAAAACTATGTTTTCCTTAAAATTATTTTTAACCACACATTCTCACAATAAAATATTTTGCACATAAATACAAAACATTTCCTTAGTTTTTTACCATACATTCTTAAAAATAATAATAAAAAAATTATTATTCTAAAACTCATTTTCCCTTAAAAAAATTCTTTTTAATGGTTGTCAAACAGACAAACAGTGGCTAAAGAGGGGAAGAAAAATCAATTTTCTTGTGTGAATGAGCCAGCGATGCACCAGACTGTCTCCCCCAAATCCCAATCACAACTTTCTAATTAAGACAACTAATTATTATCAATAATTAAAATGTCCGGCCACTAGCCGTTGAGAAATCTTTACTACGATTTAAGCACTAACGGACAGAAAGATGATATTAAGACCGTTGTTAATTATGAGAAAATTTTCTCGAATCTTATTTATAATATTGTCAAAATCTTATTCGGTAATGTAAATCTCAAGCTTCGGCCAGCATTATGCCAGTGATGTAACCTATGCCCCATCAGCATTGTGCAGCATACATAAAATACACACATAAACTAGCACAGAGAAAGATGAAGAGGATTTGGTCAATGAAGAAACTGAGCAGAGTCTGGCTGCCATGGAGGTTCTCCACTTCAATGAAATGGAAGGGTGTTAGTTTTCAAATATGGCTAGTTGATGATGTTATTTTCAAGATAGTATATGTGGTAGAGGCCATTTTTCTTGTTTCTACTTTGTGCTTCTTCTACCTCTGCTGTGGTTGTCATTTCTAGTTTTATTGGATTATTCTTTTGAATTTTTTTGACCAAATTCAGCCCACTTAATTAATTTTAGTCTTTATTCTTATATATATAATCAATTGTATTTATTTCTAGTGAATTTTGTGATCTTTTGTTATCATCTGATTTGAGCCTGAGAAGAAACAACTAATTGTAATCTGTAAAAGGAGTTGAATTCTTGAAGTGTACCATTTTTTATTTGAGACTCCTAAAGTAAGATTTTCTATTTGTTTTGTTCAAGGCTAATACGTATTTCCGTTGATGGATTAAGTTTTTAGATGAAATAGTTCGAAAGAATATCATAGTTTGTAACTGTCGTTAGTTTAATTCTCGTAGTCATTCATTTATGACAATCGTATACTTTCCATAAAAATAAAATAAATAAAAAATTCGGTCTAGATGTTAGGGCGTTGAAATCTAAGAATACTTGGAACCGGTATCTTCATACCCTAACCTTTCAAATTCTTAGATGAAATGGTTCGCACATTCAAGATGATTTATCATTGGTCTTTACATGGGGCTACAATTTGTATAGAAATAAAATTTCTCCAATTCGAACGTTTACTATCTGAAAAATATGTCTCAATCTCCAATTAAAATTTTGGAACATAGTTTGTATGATTGGAAATTGATTTGTAAAAATCTTTTGATTGTATTTCTCTCGTTTTATTTCTAATTGTATATAATTGACTCCTATCAATCTTCAATTATCATTTCAGGTCTAAATCAACTATTGAATATTTACAATTTGATCCCAAACTTTGTATTTCTTCCCTTTTCCCATCATTTTTCACTTCTTTCTTTAGATTTATCCAATTTGTCTCGAATTTTACTTAACAAACAAAATTAACATCTAATTAAGTCACAAGTCATCAATATTTATTACAATTAATTACATTTAATTGTCCAAATAAATGTATAAAATAAACTTATCAATACACACTTGACAGATTTTTATTGGCAGTTAAAAATAAAAAAAATGAAAAAACTGCCAATCAAGGGCTGAAATGTAAATTGTCCTGTCTGTTTCCCTTGTTCAAGGGGGTTATTCCATATTTTAATTGTAATTACAGATCTTAATATTTTCTCATTGTTGCACTTACGTCCTCGAATTTTTTTGTCGAATTCTTATATTTAACTTTTAATTATCACATCTTGTCCCTACGACAGTTTCTACCTTAGCATTGAAATGAGGGGTACATATTTTATCTAACTTTCATATTTGCCTTTTTTTTTTTTTTTGCTTAATTAAAATTGAGGAATTTTTATGCCCTCCTAGAAAATATTTTGAGCAAAAAAAAAAAAAAAAATTCATTATCAAAGACAAGATGTGATAATTAAGCAAAAGGTTGATGATAAGAAAGAAAAGAAAAATGTTGAGGACATAAATATGGGTGTGATAATGAGCAAATGTTTTGAACTTCATTGCAATTAAAATGTAGCATAATATAAGGAAAATTGTAATACGAATATAATAATCTTTTTTTTTTTTTAGAAAAAATATTTTTTGGTAACATTAGGCAAAATGTAATAGGTAAAATATGAATTTGGAAAACATTATATGCAATGTATAAATATACCAAATATAGGGTTTATATATGTTGTATTTTTTTCTTATAATTCTTTTTAATATTATTCATGAATATTTTCGTTGGTTTAGGGTGCCAAAATTGTATGAGTTGCATGATTACCGCATTAAGAATTTATTGTAAATCGATGGATCTGTACCATACACTACAATGAGTTGGGTAGGTGGGAGAAAGAAAGAAAGTTGATGCTGACTCAATAAGCACGCCAAAGTGGGTTCTGTGGTCGACTCGTTCGAGTTAAAGGACCATCATCGCCAAGGTGGGTTCTGCAATGAGGATACTGTACAGCATAACAAAGTATGGTCCTTTCATAATTGTGCAAATAAAAGTCTTCCCCCCCCCCCCCAAAAAAAAAATAAGGATAATAATCACATAACAAACACACTAATTTCCCTTTGAAATAAGTTATTTGTACACTCTCCACTTACACTTTCTCTTACTCGACCCCACCTGCCCCCTCACATGAGGGGCGAAAATATTAAATTTAATGAAGTGAGACCCGACCCCCATGTGAGTGCTCGAATGGGGCCGTATCAACCAAAGGGTAAATCGGAGTGTACACGTAACATGATTGTTTCTCTTTCAAGGGAAAGTCACAACATCATTCAAAAATCTTAATCCAAGTCCCATACCTTCGCCGACAACATCATCTTCATCGTTGTTCTCCTAATCAACCACCATCAAGAAAATCATCAAGAGTAATGAGCATGACTAAGGTAATTTAAGATCGTCGTACCAAAAATTTATTTTACTTAAAATTAGAAAGTGATATCTTGTTTCATTTTTGGGTCTTCTTAAAAATTTCATCAAATGAAATTGAGAGAGAAGCTCTTTTTTTTTTTTTTTTTTTTTTTTTTTTTGCCCCCAGGGCATATCTCCCAGTGGCAAAGGAAAGGGCGGTTAGAGCTCAGCGCGGTAGTGTGTAGAGTTCGATTCCCCGCAGGGGAATTGGCTTTGTTGCAAGCGGGAGTTACCATTGGGTTAATAGTCCTGGCCTATCCATAAGCTCTCCACTCTGGCTCCTGGGAGGCACATCCTGCGATTTACCTCCTCCACAATGGCCCAGGACAGGGTCGGTGTGGGACCCTCAAGATTGGGGTTCAACCTTTGAGAGAGAAGCTCTTTTAGGTCATGGCACCATTTTTGATATGTCAGATGTGTCAAACTTAAGTTCAAGATTTGGTCAATCATTCACCTCATTGCATGTAACTCCAAAGGGCAGGTCAATTTATTAGACTGAAAAAGCACATAATTTTGTTGCTGACGATGTATAATTTGACTAGATTTTGTTGCCAAGTAGTTTTATCCAATAACTTATCGTCTTGAGAACTTATTTTTTAGGGTCAAAGCTGAAAATGGAACATCATTTTATCTTGTTGCTTGGATATGCTAAACCATTTAAGATTAAAATAAATAAATAAATAAAAATAAAAATAAAAATCTTTCGTTCTTTAATACTGTGCTCGTGAGCTTGGTATTTGATTCTTATAAAAGAATTTTTAGGACAACATGATCTCTAAATTATTTGCGATGTAATTGAAAAATAGCAGTTGGAGTTCTCAACCAACTTTGAAATAGAGAAAGTAGGTTTTAATCTTTCAATTTTGTAGCATAAATATGTAATCAATCGCGCTACATTGACCGAATTTTGTTGACATGCGGGATGACCGACACTCACATTAGTAGGGCTCAATTTTTTGGAATTTTTTTTACTCACGCGGGACCCACGCGCATGTGAGAGGATGTCAACCATTATGTCAACAAAATTCGGACAAAGTAGCATAATTCATATGTAATAGATGATTTTTATTATAATTCCACTTGTGATAGCCACACGCATGTACGATTTTTAGAGGGAAAAAATTGGTAAAATTTTAATTTTATTAGAAAATGGAATAGGAACGGGAACGGGGAGGGGGACGGAAAAAAAAAGGAGAAGAATACCCAACCATTCGCACTGCAGCCTTCCTCCCTACTATTCAAAAAATTAACTAGCCATTGACGTGCTACAAAATTGAAAGGTTAGAGGTCTACAGTTGATACAAATACATTGAAGACTAGCTTAATTTTCTGCAAGTGCTCGTTGAACACTTCAACAGCCAAAGTGCTCAATTTTGACCCTCCGAAATTGATGATTTACAAACGCATTTGTTCCAAAAAAAAAATAAAAAAAAATCCTTTTTCTATGACACTATTTTGTATTTATTTCCTCATATTCTTGTTCTCTTGCAGTTTTCATCATAGGCCAAAAGCGTTTACATACCAAATTATTGTTGAAATAAATAATTAATTAGTACACTTGATAAATAATTAAGGACCCAATAATGTGGAATTTGTTGTGATTCTGAAAGTGTGAAAATTAATACAAGAAAGACAGCCAGAGCCAAAATTGTAGATTTGTATAGATGATGTTGAAATGAGGCACGGAGGCTGTCTTCATCTCCTTCATATTCTATATATATACTGATAATGATATACTAAAAGCGACTTCATTTTTTATTTTAGTTAAGTAGGAAAAAAATTCCCATCCTATTTAATTATTATGAGAATAATATCTTTTTAATTACAATAACAATGCATGATGGTACATGTTATAAGATATTAGGATAGTTCATTTCGTATCTTGTAGAATTTTCGATTGAAAATCCAAGTGAAGAAAAAATTCATCCGAATGGTATGATATTGATCCAATGAAAATGTGAAAACAAAAATCAACATCAATTACTTCTAACGGCGTTGAAAATTAACCCCAGAGAAATCCGTTGCAAAGGACATCATTTGTTGGGTTCAAAATGTGTAAATTGAAGTGAAAATTAGGGTTCGACTTTTGAATCTCTTGATAAATGTATTTTATTCACTATCTAGGAAGCTAAATATGAATATTTGGGAGTAGTTTTAGGGCAACGTTGCTTAATCTTGTGTAAATATTGTTTATCTAGGTAAAACTCGATGTTGGACGAGCTTTTGGAAAAAAAAAAAAAAGAAATCGAGCAAAAAGGATAAGTTTGTGCTGAATTCTGAGAGTGAGGACCATGTGAAAACATACTTTCTTGTAATTGTTAAAAGGTTAGGGCATCCTTTCGTGTTTTTCTTTCTTATTAGTCCTTAATTTGTTCTAAAAGTTATTTCTTTTCTATATCCCTCTCTGTCTCCTTGTCTGAAATTTGATGTGTAACTAGGTTGTCAAGATGAAGACAAACTGGTGAATAGTTAGCTGCGTGCCTTCACTGTTGTTTACAAAATTATTTTATTAGTCTTTCATGTCATTTTCCCCTTAACTCAACCTCATCAAGTAATCCAGCCACGTCCATGCAATTACAAAACTCAGCATATTCTTGACGTGTTCTACATTCGTAACTTAGAGAGTAACTGTAGGAGAACACGACTGGTGGGTGGGTGGGTATATACTGTAATTTACGAACCTTATGTAGAAAGAGAATAAAGTCAAATATGTAAACATTATTCACGGTTTCTTCCTGTCTTCCACCTTGAATTGTAAAAACCTCATCGTATGTGTATATATATTCATACCTCTCAGTGGCACCAAGGCCAAATAATAGCCAAATTTCCCTATTCTTCCTTACAAGATGGGGAAGAAATTGAGTCAATCTTCCATGAAAATATCCAAGAACGGCAAGAAACAACAACATCCCATCAACAATTTGATCAAGAATTTACGTCCTAAAGTTTACATCGTAGATTCTTCAAACTTCAAGAATCTTGTTGAAGAACTCACTGGGAATGGAAATGGAAATGGACATGGACATGGAAATGAAAATTCTCCGATCATGCTCTCATCTCCGCCTCCTCCTTATGCATCTACATCCCCACCCGTAGAGGAAGTTATTACAATTATAGATATCGAAGATCATGCATATGAAGAAAATAGCGTTGACTTTTCATTTGATTCGTCAACATATTTTAGAACACCAACAGAAAGCCCTGATCTGCCATACCAGCCGCCAGAACCTATGAATTATTTAATAGAAAATTCACAGAATATCGATTTTTCATCACAGTATGGGGATATAGAATCACTACTATTTGAGATGGATCAAATTTCTAATTACACTACTGATGATCCGTGCTATGCAATGATTCAGCAAGAGTTTCACGTCTTAGATTACGATTTCTCTGGCTTCATATGATGTATTTTTGAGTAAAAATCAATGCTGTGTATTGGTTTAGAATGATGTACATTTCTGTACAAATTGAGAAAACTGTAGCATATTATTATGTGGGAATGTTCATGCTCATGTATCTCCTCTTTAATTATCTCTGCATAATGTTTAGTATATTATTTCTTGATACTAAACTTGATTAATTTTATGTGAGAAATTTTAAAAACGTTATTAAGATTTTATGATGAAAAAAATTATTGCAGATTCTAGGGGTGGAAAATGATTTTGTTAAGATCTGAGTTTCTACGATAAAACGTCAACTTTATTCAAAAAAGTGGTTCTCTTTATATGTTAGATAATATTTTTTTCATGTAGCGTACGAGGTTCTAACTTTAACAATATAGCCACAGCAAATTCAGACCATGGCTAAAGGATATTTGAATTTGTAATTTTGCCTTTTTTATTTCTCTTTACGGCCATTGAGAAAGAATGCATTTATTTATTTGAATTTAGTTTTCAAGCATTCAAATTGAATTATATATTTTGTTTAGGCTTGTCTAGATAGAATAATTTAAAAATGAATACACGTGATTTATCTATGATAGTTTAAACTTTTAGTTGAAATGGTTACCATCCATTTATGAAAGTTTATCTATGACATTTGAGACTGAATTAACTAATTTAAAACTTAAATTATTAAACAAAAACATATCATGATTTAGAAAACTTTGGAAAGTTTGTTAGGTGGGAGAGAATATTATGGTTGAAAATTTTAAATTGTTCATAAATAAGAATTGTGAGAGGAAAGATAGTGGACGTCATGATAATAATGAGTAATAGTTATGAAATTAAACTTTGAATTTAAATAACATGTATAAATTTATATCTGTAAATGCAATTCATTAAACAACAGATAAAACAGGAAACATTGGTATTACACAGTTACAATTGAGCCTTTCCTCTCTCTCTCTTTAATGTGACTGTAAATAATTTATTTTAACAATTTGCAAGAGGCACTTCTCATTGTCAGCTCTTTTGTCATGTATACAAGGACTTCAGTTGTCTGCTAATCAGCTTACTGTTACTAAGTGCCATTTGCAATTCCAAGTCATTAGACCACCATTGTTCCAAACCGTGAGCCTCGAGAAACTTCTGTTTGCCCTTAGACAGCACGAGGAGTTTTGTGGGAACCAGTCCATTTGTTGGTTTTGCATTTTCTTTGTCTGCAATTTTGTTACCAGTTCTGTCTGGATCAGTAGAATAGCAACAAGCACTGTAGTCGCTCTTGGTTTGTCATGCTAGTTGCTCTCATGATCTAATTAGTGTTGTGAATTTATTTAATCATGCACAACGGAAAAAAAATTCGATTCCCATCAAAGATCTCATTTGTGTTTAGATGGAAATTGTGATTTACATTTCTTGAATACTACAAATTCATTTGCTTTTCTTGAACTCGAACATTCACGATCTGCAATCGACGGCCGTTCAATTATCCAGCCTTCAATGAAAATTCACACAAAGAACAAAATTGAGAGAACTAAGGTTTTTACTTTTCTTGTGCTAGCAAGAATAATTATATTCTCTCTTGATTTTTCCAAACCCTAACAGCCTATTAATACAAGTCCAAACGGGCTTGACCCGTATGAATTTAATCCGATCCAATATTTAATTAATTAAATTTGATCCATGAATTAATTAATTCGGGCCTATTAACAAACAACACAATTAATTAATTATCCAACACTTGTCAATTAATTAAGGAAAAATTTAATAAGTAAGAGTATAAGTATGATCCATTTCAATAATAAGAAAATAAGTTTCAAATTTCAAAAATAAGATTTTTATTAATTTTTATTCATAATTTAATTAATTAAATATATAAATGTCACAAATATATATAATTTTGTCACAAATTTATTTATTGGTCACATATTATCAAATTAATTATTCACAAATTATTTTGAAGTTACAAGTCAAAGATTTTATAGGTCACAGTTTATTTCGAGGTCACAAATCAGAATTTTAATGTCACAAATTATTTTACGGTCACGATTCACAAATTTCATAGATTACAATTTGTTCATCGATCACAAATCACAATTATTATAAATCACAACTTATTATAAATTCATTTATTTGTCACATATTATCAAATTAATTAGTCACAAATTATTTCGAAGTCACAAATCAAAGATTTTATAGGTGACAGTATATTTTCAAGGTTACAAATCAAAATTTTAATATGTCACAAATTATTTTAAAGTCACGATTCACAAATTTCATAGGTCACAAATTACAATTATTATAAGTCACAACTTATTATACAGTCACAAATTATCAGATTATTGGTCACATATTAACAATTTCTTAGGTCACATATTATTTCTTAGTCACAAATTATCCAAATCATTGGTCACATATTTTTTATTGATCACAGATTAACCAATTTAGTAGTCACAGTCAACCAAATACTCTGTGACCACCGCCCAACAACCGTCTCCACTATACCACACAACCACGACCAATCAAAAAAAATTTCAAACCTACCACCACCGCCACACGTGCACACACACCTAACCACCTCACCTACTGCAACACAGCGTACACACACCACCCGGCACCAACGAAGCCGCCACCAGATCCAAAAATCCCAAACCCGCCACCACCTTTTATCCCTGTCGCGGCCACCAAATCCACCACCATCCTCGTCGCCGCCCAACAATATATTTATCACCACACCACCATAGCGACCATCGCTATCACCATCAACCACCACATCACCACAACGACCACTGTCATCACAAAACACAGTCAAACACCGCCAACGTTGCACCGGCTGCAATACAGTGCACACACACCATCGCAGCACAAACGAAGCCACCACCAGATCCATAAATCCCAAACCCGTCACCACATTCATCCCAGTCACCGCCACTAAATCCACCACCATCCCATCACCATCAGTTACCACACCACCACAGCAATCAACGCCACCACAAAACTCTGCCAACACTACCACAAAATACCGCCAACACCACCACAAAATCAAATAAAAAAACCACCACAAACCGTCGCTGCTCCGATGAAGAAAGAAAAAAAAGATGGAGAGAATAACATAAACTGTTGCAGCGGCTAAGAGCCTATCGTCTCTTAATTCGCCGTTGCATCATGGCTAGATTGGGAGTAGTAGGAGTAGAGGAAGAACGATGAGGAAGATCGGCGGTGCCTCTGGAATAGTCCGGTCAGGCGACGTTGTCAAAGGGCAGGTGGTGAGAGAGAGAGAGAGAGAGAGAGAGAGAAAGACACCGACGAGTTGGGATAAATTAATGAAATATGGTATATTAATTGGTAAATCTCATTCTTCTAGTTTTTCTTTTGTGTGTGACATATTTGGTTTCCAATCACGATATCTAACGACGTGAATCATTATTTTAATTTAATCAAAATCGATAAATTAAAACACTATATTTAATTTATCACTAATTCACATTTGTCTTCCCAAATTGACATTTAGCAATGTGTTAGATCAATATATGTTATGAAAAATGTCGTGTAGTATGACAAATCAAACTTGTTCATTTATCGTGAAATTATAATACTTTCGTCAATTGATCCGATCAACTATGAGATATGGATATGTGTCAATTTTAATTATCGATCATATTTTTTATCCCACTATTAGTATTAAGTCAATGTTAGTCGAAAACTCATTTTCAACTTGTGATTACACCTTAGACAAGAATTTCATTATCAACTTAATTGGATGAAATATAAATCATAATTTCTTAGTATCTAAGAGTGGCGAATCATATATTGATCATTCACAACCTTCATATAATTCTTGAAATACTTGAATGATGTCGTATCGGTGGCCCTTGACAGAGCAATATCCAACACATCAAAACATTTTCAGTCCTCATAGATATATATGACACTATGATGACCTCAAGTCAAATGATTAATTCTACTATCAAACGTTAGAGATTAATAACTGACACTCATATAGTTATCTATGCAGAATCTCCTCAGCAGGTCTCCAATGTTTTGTTCTATAACAAAATATCCACATGTTCATTTAAGTGTCATCACACTTTAACTTGTGAATTCAACTACTTACTTCACGAGTAATAAATACCACACATGATGGTCTATCTGTAATAACGATATTCGTATCTCGTTATTACTTATGACCATGGATGATTTAAGATTTAGTAATCTGTAATTTGTATTTTACAATCACAGCTCTTTGTGATTAACAAATTATTAGGATTTAAATCTACGTAGTCTATTATTTAATTTAATTTAATTGAATATTAATCAAATAATAGATTTGCCATAAATTTATTAAATTCTTTTTAGTATTATTCATGAATATTATTTATTAAAGATTTTGTTTAGAATGCCAAAATTGTACGATCTGCATGATTACCACATTAAGAATTTATTGTACATCGACGGATCACCAAACACCGCAATTCAATGGGTAGGTAGGAGAAAGAAAGAAAGAAACAGAGTTGATGATGACTCAATAAGCATGCACTGCAGTAACTGGTCGAAAGATTACTAAGATTAATCTATGAAAGACGTAAAGGAAATAAAATTACATATTCTCTGTTTGAGAGTGATTTGTTTGGTCTTGTTTCTGTCTTCTCTTCTTTCTTTTATACTCCTGAATGATTTCCTTCGTGGAACTACCTGAAAACCATCGGTGGTTCCACGATCGTCCACTTTCTCCATGATAAGTATTCGATCCATAGAACTTCCCACTTCCCCCATGACTTGCAACCGTTATTTTTGAATGGTGGGATGTGATAAGGTTTCCCTTTAACCGTTTTGATTACTGTAGCCTTTGAATGTGAGTGGTTGTAATGCTCGTTCAAGTCTGGGATGCCTCGTGTAGTTGGGCGACATCGTTGTAAAACTCGCTCAAGTTTTGGGTGTTTCATGCAGTTGAGTGACATCCAACAGGTTTGGGTGATCATGAGTTACTATCGTACAACCCTTTCTTGGGTCATCTCGCTTGGGCTTCCCTTTCGAGTTGGGCCTTGTTTCTTTTCTCGAATTAAGCTTCATCATTTGGGCCATTTAATTAGGCTTGTTTCAGTTGGGTTTGGTTTTAGGTGTCAACAATTACCCTCCAATATGGTAAAGTTGATATCCATTATCAATCTTGTGCCATATTCCTAGTTTTGATCTTCCTTCGACGTTGGAGATTATAAAAAAAAAGGTGGGACACTTTAATCATCACCTTTTTTGGCGGTGACCCTTTTCGGCCCAACTATGTAACATCTCGCAGCCCCTATAAATCGAAGGACACGCCACTTCGTCACGCTACCTTACCCACGTTCACATCGTCACGTTCGTCTATAAAGATTCACTGCTCACCTTCTTGCTTCATTATCCAGGTTCTCTGCCAGTGCTCCTTCTTCCAAGAAATTCACTTTGTTGACTTCTCGGCCAATACTTTGTTCTACTTTGAACACTGCCAGCTTGTTTCTCAATGTCTCAAACGCTATTTCTTCTTTCGTTTTTTCTTTACATTCTTTATTGAAAGCCATTAATCTGGCTTTGAAGGCCTGGATTTCGGCCACTTTTCTGGTCGACAATTCATTAGAGTTTTTGGATTGCCTTTTTGCCCATTGCTGGCTTTTCAAAGGCCACTATGTTTGGCCTCATCTGGTTAAACATTTCAGTAAGTGTGTCCACTGAAAATGGTTCTTCGCTCTGCGCGATGACATGGGGTTCCTCACCATCTTGGACTATTCTGACAGGTCCATAGTTCCCTTAATACATGAACCTTTCTATAGAGTTTGCTTCTGCAACACTTTGTCTGTGGTCTAATTGGACCGCTTCAACTTCACCTTTACCTTTGTCGTTCCAAAAAACGAGGCACTGGTGGAGTGAAGATGGTATGCAACGGCTCCCATGAATCCAATCACTTCCAAGTAGCACATTATAACTAGTAGGATCATCTATCACAAAGAACACTGTGGTCCTAGTAGTCCTTCCAACCGTTATATCCAGTGACATCACACCCTTAGCTGAAGTTGCTCCTCCATTGAAACAGGTAAGAATGACTTCTGTTGGGATCATATCGCTTTCTGTTTTTGCAAATTTTCTCATCATTCTTGATGGTACGCTATTTATAGCTGCTCCGTTGTCAATCAGCATTTTTACCACGGGAATGTCATTTACCAAAGCCTTCACATACAACGGCCTTAGATGCTTGGTTAATTTCATATTGGGCATCTTAAAGATGACTTTCTCAGTTGTGCCTATTTCTACCTCCTGTTGATCTTTTGCTGAACCATTTTCTTGCGACAAGTCCATGTGCAACACTTCACACTGAGCTACTGCTTCTTGGGCTTTCTCTGGTTGGTCATTGTCATTTGATACTTCTTCTTCGTCTATCTAATCGGTAGGTGGAGGCATTATTCTTGGAGGCGATCCGTACTTCTCAGAACGAGGTACTTTGACCCTCCTCTTAGGCGTTCCGTATATCATATAGAAGTTATAGGAACGCCCAAACGGTTCGCCTAGTATGTCTACTTCACGAATATCTTCTTGATGGAGTTGCTTCAAAAATTTGTTGCGCGACACTCCTCTTTTCTTTCTTTCTTCTTCTAAATCGATTTCCTCCTTAATGTCAGTCATGCCATCACTTTCTTCCTCATCACCTACTCCCTGGGATGCTTGTCCTTCTTTGCATTCCAACAAGCATGCTTCCTCCTCTGCTATTTCTTTATCTTTGAATTTATTGGCTAGTGTGTAATTATTAGCCATCACAGGAGGTAATGTGCCAAACTGAATGGTGAGAGGTTGATTTGTATCTTCTCCATCTCCATCTTTCTTTTCACACTCAAATTTTGACCTTCCAGAAGAACTCTCTGGCAGTTTTCCCAGTGATTTTCCAGTGCCAGCTTCTTCATCTTCTTTATAGATATGAGGAATGTTTTTATTGGCCATTTCGAGCTGTTTAGGTGCTTTGGGACGCGACAACCCTGGCTGTTGCCTCATCATTCGTCTATAGTTCCGTTGAAAGCACCTTTGTTGAGTTTTGGTCATCTCATCAAATGGTATGACTCTTCCTGCATTGTACTAGAAGAAGTGCCACACATTTGGTTGACGAGGTTGTGGCATGAATGTCCTTTCATTGCTATTCGGCCTGAACTGTCGTTCAAAACGCGGCCTTCCATAGCTAGGTGCACCTCGTCCTCCTTTGGGCAGAAAATCAGGATTGATGTCAGGACGATGCTAGCGATATTGGTGATACCTTACTCTTGGCTCTTCCATATCTCCAGCTATCTCCTCTTTGCATCTGGAACACAGGACGTTTTCGTTTTTTCCTATTTCTTCCTGTTTGATCCTTTCAAAGACGCTAGTGTGCTGCTCAGAATCTTCTTCTCCATAATCTAGGATCAATTTGAACTTTGACAACTTATTTTTGAAGCCAGTTACCATCATATTCACACCCAGTGGCTGTGGAAAAGAATTTTCGTCCACTGCCATTTTCTTCTTATCATCAAATGTGATTCGTCCTGACTCAATGATATCCTGTAACACATGACGGAAAATCAAGCAGTTGTTAGTTATATGTGACCATGCATTATGCCATTTGCAATATTTCTTGCCCTTCATTTGTTCAGAGTCTGGCAATTTATGCTTGTCGCTCAACCTTATTTGTTTATCCTTATACAATTTATCAAATATAAGAACAGCTTTGGTCACATCAAATGAGAATGTCCTGGCCTTCTTGTTTTCATTTTTATCAGGTTCGTCTTTGTTCGACGCTTTAAACCTGGTCGTTATAGGACAAGCATAAGTGTCTACTTTAACTAGTTCGGTCAAGCATATTTCTGCCTGATCGTAATATTCGTCCTCTACAGCGTGAACATCAAAGTTTGGGTCTCTGTAATAAGTTTCTTTACTAGAGTTTTTCATCTGTTCTTCTTCCCTTATTAGACGCTCATACCTAATCACATTGGCACTCAACTGGAAAAGGTCAGGGAATTCTCTGTCTTGGAATTTCTTTTTTAAATCAAAGTTTAAACAACTTTGCTTTGAGCGATCTTGACAAACTCCTTCTCGGGCAAAGGTACAAAACATTTGCTCCTGGTTGTTTTAAACCTTTGGAGAAAGCCTTCTGCCCATTCGTTTGGCATTTGATGTAAATTCGCCAAATCAGCTAGAGTGACTTCAGATTTAGTTTTGTAAAACTGAGTGTGGAACAATTGTTCTAGTTGTTGCTATGTTTGGACAGAATTTGCTGGCAAATTAATGAACCATGAAAAGGCTACTCCTGTTAATGAACTAGGGAATAGTCTCACTTTGTGGTAGTCAATTACTTCTCTACATTGTAATGTGAATTGCCTTATGTGTTCTAAAGTGGAGACTTCTCCTAGGCCGGTGAATAACGAGAATTTAGGTATTTTATATCCTCTAGGCCATGGGTATGCTTAGTCCACCCAATCAGGGTACGACTTTGTGTAAGTTGGCTTAACGAAAGGGCGTGTACCAAAGGCCACTTGGTCCTGCATTATTTCCATAATTTGATTCCTCAACAGAACGTTGGGATCATATGGGACTCCTACAGGTATGTTCATTGGCGGGATGGCTTGAGTTCTGGCATTTGGTCCTTGGTTCGCGGCGTAAGAGTCGTTATTCAGACCGTTGTTGCCATTAACTTGAGCATTTCCACCATCTACACGTGAGGCGCTCTATCCATTAATTTGGACATTGTCTTTGGTTATTGGGTTACCCCCTAGGTTTGTTATTCCATTCCCTCCGTTTAAATTTGCCACTCCACCACCCCCTTGATTTGAAGTAGATAGGCTAAAAGGTGGGTCTATCGCGTGATTCGGGCTAGGTATCGGGGAACTATGTCCCACAATTGTCCTAGATTGGAAATGATTTCCTATGCTTAGCATAATTAGTTGACTAATTTGGCTGACCAACTTATTCATGATTTCGTTCAGCATATTAAGTTGTTTAGCCATATTGTCGTAGTGTAAATTTCCACATTGAGTAAACTTTTCAATAACATGAACGTTTTGTAAGTTTACCTGTTCAATGACATCTTGAGTGAGTTCACCGAGCAATGCACGCATGGTCCTAGGATTCAATTCTGTCATTGATTCGTAACGGCTTTGGTTCTGTCCATCTATCCCCGGAGTACTTTGCTGCTCCTCGAATTGTTCGATTACGAACTGGACTGGCCGTTGGTTTGCTGGCTCCTTATCGGAATTTTTAGGAGGCATACTGAGTTGCTTGTCGTATCTTCAAATACCAAATGTGTCCCACTAGGCGTGCCAAATTGTTTCGCGCAGATAACGCTAACAATTAAAAGGGATCAGACGATTGTGTGAGGAACTACAACATCTCGAGACAAAATCCCAACGAGGGGTGTGTATTCACGAAGATTACAATTCACAAAGGTTCAAATGCCTCTAAGGGGCACAAGCACACAAATTTAACTAAGATTAATCTATGAAAGATGTAAAGGAAATAAAATTACATATTCTCTGTTTGAGAGTGATTTGTTCTGTCTTCTCTTCTTTCTTTTATACTTTTGAATGATTTCCTTCGTGGAACTGCCTGAAAACCGCCGGTGGTTCCACGATCGTCCATTTTCTTTATGATAAGTATTCTATCCATAGAATTTCCCACTTCCCCCATGACTTGCAACCATTATTTTTGAATGGTGAGATGTGATAAGGTTTCCCTTTAACCGTTTTGATAACTGTGGCTTTTGAATGTGAGTGTTTGTAATGTTCGTTCAAGTCTGGGATGCCTCGTGCAGTTGGGCGACATCGTTGTAAAGCTCGCTCAAGTTTTGGGCGTTTCGTGCAGTTGAGCGACATCCAGCAGGTTTGGGCGATCATGAGTTACTGTCGTACAACCCTTTCTTGAGTCATCTCACTTGAGCTTCCCTTTCGAGTTGGGCCTTGTTTCTTTTCTCGAATTAAGCTTCATTATTTGGACCATTTAATTAGACTTGTTTCAGTTGGACTTGATTTTGGGTGTCAACAAATGCTCACAAAACAAAGACAACACTCTCCCTCTTAAGGGAAAGTCAGGATATCACTTAGAATCTTAATCCTAGTCCAAGACGTAGTTCCCTTAATCAACCACCATCAAGAAATAATCCAATCATCAAGAGTAATGAACATGTCTAACGTAATTTAACAATTTCATCAAAGGAAATTGAGAGAGAAGCTTTTTTAGGTCCTAGTCCAAGACGTAGTTCCCTTAATCAACCACCATCAAGAAATAACCCAATCATCAAGAGTAATGAACATGTCTAACGTAATTTAACAATTTCATCAAAGGAAATTGAGAGAGAAGCTTTTTTAGGTCAAGGCACATTTTTTGAGACGTGTCAAACTTAAGTTCAAGATTAGGTCAGTCATTCACCCCTTCCATGTAACTCCAAAAGGAAGGATATTCAATTTACTAGACTGAGGCACAAAATTTTGTTGCTGACTTTATATACAAGTCTTTATTCCTTAGATGCATAATTTGACTAGATTTTGTTGCCAAGTAGTTTTATCCAATGACTTATCTTCTTGAGAATTTATTCTTTACAGTCAAAGCTGACAATGGAACACCATTTTATCCTGTTACTTGGATATGTTAATCTATTTAAGATTAAAAAAAAAAAAGTGTGGGTGGGGGTGGCGGTTGGGGGTGGGGGGACTCCTTTTCATTTCTTAATACTGTGCTCGTGATCATGGTACTTGAGTCATATATATAAAAGAATTTTTAGTATCACGTCTCTAAAGTATTTGCACTTTAATTGAAAATTTGCAATTGGAGTTCCCAACCTACTCTGAAACAAATAAATTAGGTTTTAATCTTTAATTTTGTAGCATAAATATCTAATGGATAATTTTTATTATATAGAATTTTAATTTTATTAGAAAATGGAAAAGGAAAGGGAAAGGGGAAAAAAAATAAAAAATTAGAAGAATACCAAACCATTCACACCGCAGCCTTCCTCCCTACTATTTAAAACATTGACCTGCCATTGACGTGCTACAAAATTGAAAGGTTAGAGGTCTATAGTTGATAGAAATATATTGATGACTCTAGCTTAGTTTTCCGCACATGTTCGGAGGACACGTCAACAGCCAAAGTACTCGATTTAAACCCTCCAAAATTGATGATTTACAAACACGTTCATTCCCAAAAATAAAAATAAAACCTTTTTTTTCTATGATTATTTTGTATTTATTCCTTGTATTCTTGTTCTTTTGCACTTTTCATCATCGGCAAAAAGAGTATACATACCGAATTATTGGTGCAATAAATATTTAATTATTACACACTTGAAAAATAATTAAGTCGTAATAATGTGAAATTCATTGTGATTTTGAAAGTTTGAAAATTAATACAAGAAGGACAGCCAGAGCCAAAATTGTAGATTTGTATAGATGATGTCGAATGAGGCATGGAGGCTGTCTTCGTCTCCTTCATATTCTATACTGATAATGATATACTCAAAGCGACTTCATTTTTTGTCTTTGTTAGGTAGGAAAAAAATTCCCATCCTATTTAATTATTATGAGATTAATATCTATTTAATTATTATTATTATTATTATTATTATTATTTTGATGACCCAGGAACTCGCAGCCGCTACTGGCAGAGCCCTGACCACTCTTAGAGCGGAGGCCCGACCACCAGTGCGCACTGGATAAATCTGGGGGCTGGTACAATACCCGCAAACCATACCAGCTGGGAAAATCACCTCAAATGAGGCAGCGGATGCCTCAGGGGGGGGGGATTGAACCCTCGTTGAGAGTCACTTGATTTCTCAAGCATATCCTTTTGACCAACTCGACCATACCCCTTTGGCAATATCTATTTAATTATTATAACAATGCATGATGGTACATGTTATAAGATATCGGATAGTTCTTTTCTTATCTTGTAGAATTTTCGATTGGAAATCTAAGCAAAGAAAAAATTCATCCCAACGATATGATATTGAGCCAATGAAAATGTGAAAACAAAAAGTCAACATCAATTACTTCTACCGATATTGAAAAATACCCCAAAAAAATCTGTCGCTCATAACATCATTTGTTGGGTTCAAAATGCGTAAATTGAAGTGGAGTTTTGAACCTCTTGTTAAGTGTATTTTACGCACTATCTAGGCCGTTAAACATGAATATTTGAGAGTACTTTTAGGGCATCATTGCTTAATCTCGTGTACATATATATATTTTTTGTTTTAAAACTCGATGTTGGATGAGCCTTTGGAGAAAATGAATGAAAACCAAGCAAAAAGGATGAGTTTTGTGCTTAATTCTAAGAATAAGGACCAACTTGACTTGAATTTGAAGATCAAGGGCTTGAATTGCAATTACCATGAACTTGAGCTGACCAAAGAATTGAAAATAGGGACCAAACTGCACATAGTTGATAGTAGAGCCATGCGTTCGCAGGACAATACCCCCGAGTGATCGCACGTTTTAGATAGTGCGTTATTTGAATTTCTAATCTTTAAAAGTTAAATATTTGATCCTCAAGTTATTTAAATTTTTAAACTTGGATTCCTACATGATGGAAATTTTCGTTAAAATGAATGTCTTTCATGTGACTGAAACATAGACATAAAGCGAATTTTGTCTTCCAGTTTTATGTCATATGAAAATTTCATGAAGTTTTAATGTCCACACTGACGGTTTTCATTATGTAAGGACCTATATTCTTATATTTTATTAGGTTGGAAACTCGAAACCTCACATTTGAATGATAGAGACACAAACCACACTATTAAAATCAGATTAGGAAGCACAACCCTAATTTTTTTTTTTAGTAAATTAACCTACTTTCTTATTAGTTTTATAAGATTAGGGCATCCTTATTGTGTTTTTCTTTCTTATTAGTCCTTATTTGTTCTTTTAAAAATAATTTCTATCTCCTTCTCTGTCTTCTTGTCTGAAATTTGATGTGTAACTAGGTTGTTAAGATGAAGACAAACTGGTGAATAGTTAACTACGTGCCTTCACTGTTGTTTACAAAATCATTTTATTAGTCTTTTATGTCATTTTCCCTTTAACTCAACATCATCAAGTAAACCAACTCGTCCATGCAATTTCAAAACTCAGCATATTCCCTATGTGTTTTACATTCGTAACGAACACGACTGGTGGGTACATTCGTAACCTAATGTAGAAATAGAATAAAGTCGAATACGTAAACATCATTTTCGGTATCTTCCTGTCTTCCACCTTCAATTGTAAAAACCTCGTAAATATATATTAATACCTCTTAGTATCCTCAGAAACAGGCAACAAGGTCAAACACTAACCAAATTACCCTATTCTTCCTTAAAAGATGGGGAAGAAATTGAGTCAATCTTCCGTGAAAATATCAAAGAACGACAAGAAACAACAACATCCCATCAACAATTTGATCAAGAACTTACGTCCCAAAGTTTACATCATAGATTCTTCAAATTTCAAGAATCTTGTTCAAGAACTCACTGGAAATGGAAATGAAAATTCTCCGGTCATGGTCTCATCTCCGCCTCCTCCGTATGCATCTACAGCCCCGCCCGTAGAGGAAGTTAGGACAATTATCGATATCGAAGATCATGCATATCAGGAAAATAGCCTCGATTTTTCATTTGGTTCATCGACATGTTTTAGCACATCTTCAGGAAGCCCTGATCTACAGTACCGACCGCCAGAACCTATGAATTATTTACTAGAAAATTCACAGAATATCGATTTTTTATCACAGTATGGGGATATAGAATCACTGCTATTTGAGATGGATCAAATTTCTAATTACACTACTGATGATCCATGCTATGCAATGATTCATCAAGAGTTTCAAATCTCTGATCACGATTTCTCTGGCTTGATATGATATATTTTTTAGTGAAAATCATTGTCTATGCTGTGTATAGGTTTAGATTAACGATGTACATTTCTGTACAAATTGAGAAAACTAAACTATAGTGTATTATTATGTTTGTAAGTTCATGTTCATGAATCTCCTCTTTAGTTATCTCTGTATAATGTTTTGTATATTATTTCTTGATATTAAACTTTATTAATTTTGTGCGCGTAATTTTAAAAACTTCATTAAGATTTTTTGATGGAAAAATTTTGCTGCAGATTTTAGTGGTGAAAAAATGATTTTTTTAAGATCTCAGGTTCTATCTTAAAACGTCAACTTTAATCAGAAAATTAGTTCAAGTATTTATATCTTATTTAATATTTTTTATCATACAAATAATGACCAGTTTCTAATAATAATCTAAAAGTCCCTATTACATCAACTTTTACCGATTTGTCATCACCCATATAGATGTATCTTTCACCATCATTTGGTTTTCGACAGTTCAAACATTCCTGTATAGAAACACTTATGTGAGTAGTAGCACCAAAATCCAACCACCAAGTGTTTCTAGGTACTGAAACTAAATTAACCTCAGAACAGACCAAAGTGCGATTTGAGCGATCCCACTTCTCAAAGTTTCTCTTTTCATCAGAAGAACTTGCTTCCGTAAGAGGAGTGAGTTGCTCAATCCGGAGCGCAAGATCTAAATCCATGCAACCAAGAAGAATTAATACGTTCTCTTTCAAATCCTTGAAATTTATCCAATTGAGCATGGGAACAAAATTGATATTTGCATATATTGTAGTAGCAGATGAACTAGTTTATAGATGAAAGAAAAAATTATGCTCACATTAATATTAATAATCAATAAATTCAAATAATGGTATGCCTCATCTCATGATACCTAGTACATCATTAATATCAAGTCTTTGGACAGTAATATTAATTGTAAGTGATACTCTTGGTGTAATGATCAAACATTGACAATAACTTCTATCAAATAATAAATCCATCAGTGGATTGATTTATTATTCATATGGAAACCTTATAATTGTCACACGTTTACCACCACAAGTGTGCAAGTAATTCGACCAAATATCAATCTTCCTTTAAGCCGGTTAATATCCACATGAACAAACATACATACAAATTCCTTCTAATATTCTAAGTTAATTAATTTCCACAAGAGAGGTTGCTTTGGCAACATATTGTTTTAATCAATTGACTTTGGAATATTATATATCCAAATGAGTCATTTATACCAAAATTTGAAAATCAAAATACTTAATTTTATTTATTTTGGAACCTTAGGGACCTTAGGGTTAATAATTCAGAACTTTGGGGATTGAAAATTAATTATCCAGAACTTTAGGGGTTAATAATTAATTATTGAAAACTTTAGGAGTCAAAAATTGATTATTAGAAACTTTAGGGATCCAAAAATTAATTATTAGGAACTTTAGGGGCCAATATAAATCAATTATGAACTTTCAGGGGCTTAATTACAAAATTCAGAACTTTAATGGCCCAAATTAATTAATTTTCAAACTTTAGGGACTAAATTATTAAATCGAAACTTTAAAAGGCCCAATTAGATGAATATTTACCTTAGGGGCCTAATAACCAAAGTTTAAAACTTGAGGGACTGAATTCATAAAATTAGAAAATCTAACCTTAATTTTAAATTGCAAACAAGTCCCTCAAATCACCTAATTTACACAAGAGGCCCATTCCCCAAAATTCACCTAAATATGAAAATCTGCCAAAGCAAGCCATAACAGCCGGCACCGTCCCCTGCAGCGGCGCCCGCCCACGCCTGCGTGGCCTGGAGCCCGTCACGTAGTCGGCGTCAGCAGATCCAAAATGGATTGACTTTGATACCACTTGTTAGATTTATTAAATTAAACCATCCAAGTTGAATCAATGAGAATAATAGATGAGCGGAAGCGTACCTTGATCCATGTGTTTGATATTTTGAGTGAGTTATGATCTTCCACAGACCACAGCCAAATGTCTTTAGTGTTCGATTGATTTCTCTCTGAGATGGATGCAGTAGAGATTACTGGAACAATTGATTATTTAGCTTGGGGATCATAGCCACATAATGTTTCTTTAAGTACTAGTCAATTAGGTTTTCATCAACCCTAATGGACTAGAGTCCGGTCACTACATATTGCAAAGCCCATACCATTTAGATATTTCTATGGCCCAATAATTAGATCACTTGATTTGCCCTAAGAATATAAAATAGCCCAATACAATTATATTTAACCATGTAGCCCACATAAGAAATTAAATCCAATAGTTGTCACTCGACTAAACTTTATCCACGAGTTTTTCGATCATACAAGGTTTGAATTTTGAACCTGCACATCGTATCATTGTTGTGTGCTATTGGCTGCAAGCAAAGCACGTGCCATTTGTTTGGTTATTATCAGCATCCCGAAAACATTGCTGCATCGCATGATGTGCATTGCCAATGCAAATGCGGCCAGTCCACGCACAACTAATTCAATTCATGCCCACTTGATAACCCTTCTCTGCCTTGCATCGGAAACTTACAATATGCACCTGCTGGAAAGCGTAAGCATGCCAATGTCTGGGCCAAAATAAAGATTTACCGCCTGCGAATTTTCTTCTTGCACTCTAGGTTCTAGTCTACTGCCTTCCTCGCCTTGCAAGTTAGCATAATTTGTTGGAAAATATTGAATGAAAACTTCAATGAAAACAGCCTTTACACAATTGAATGAAAAGTTCCGTTACAATACACAAACGTTTGGAAAATTATTCCATTTCAGTTTCCGCTTCTTCAATGCTGTAACTCCCTTTTCAATGCATTAAAGAGCTGGCTCCTCCTCTATGAGTATAAATAGAGGATCTCCCTCGGTGGAAAAGAAGTGAGAAAACACAAAAGGAAAAAAAATTTGAGTTCTTCCTCCTCCATTTCCAGCAGCCCCGTTTTGGTCTTTCTTTTCTTTTTTTTTCCTAAAGTTCTTTGAGAGATAGACACGGCTAGTTCGTAGGTCGGTAACGTTGTGCAGCGTATATCGACAACCGATTGTATCCTGGGAATCGAACACCGATCAAAACCTCTTGCACCCGGTGAGGCGGCGAATTCGATTTAAGGAAACCGTGTGAACACGGGCCTTCGGTTTTGGTTTGTTTTACTTTGATTCACCTATTTACCCCTACAAGCTTAAATCGAATTCATTTTGGTGAATCAAAAATTTTCTGTTTGTTCTTCAGCTCTCAGCTCACGTTTTCTTTCCCCCAGTTCATTTCTTTCCATCAGTTCATGGTTTCCCCCCCCCTCTGTTCTGTTCATTATTTAATTAAGTTGCATTAAGGCAGATTTTGAGTTGATCAAATTGGAAGAAAAAAAAAATTACGGGAAGTTTGGTTCTACGCTTGATTTTCAGTTTATTGTTGGGGAAAATACACCGATAATGTGCATATTATATTCATAGCAAAACGTACCGTGGAATCGAAACGTAATTTCGATTTACCCAATCTGAATTTGAGAAGAAATCATATATAAGAATATGAATTTGTCACGTTCCAAACCTTTCTTTCTTTAGAATTTCTCCTTGCAACATAAACATATAAATAAATGAAATCAAATTCTGAAATCACATATGTAAATGGAAAAAGAAATCAAATATAAAAAAAATGAAATGTAGATGATGCGATTCGGTCGAGGCAAGTGTTTGACACTTTGTCCTTAAGATGAATTTTGTATCTGTTGTGCATAAGAATTTGGAATTATATGTCAAGAAAAAAAAGTTGCATATTATATTCCAATAATTGGCACATGTATGCATAATTTCAGCTTGGAATTGAGGAGGATAACAAAAAAGCTGAACGTAAGTCAGGGAATTCTTACTCTGAGAAGGCTAATGTATTGGAATACGGCCAAAGTTCTGGCACTAAGAAAGGTCAATCCTTTAAAGCCAGACAGGGTAATGGAAATTGGAAAGACAAAAAGCAGACCACAAAAGGGTCTCAGTTGAAGCCTACAGGCGGGGTAGGAAAGAAGCCTAAGTTCCAGTTCAATGGAAAGTGTTTCAATTGTGACAAAGTTGGGCATCGATCAGCAGACTGCCGTCAGCCTCGAAGGGATAACAAGCAGCGTCCTCAGGCTAATATGGTTGGAAATGAGAGAGATCATCTCTCAGATGACATGTCTGACCTAAACCTCACGGCGGTGATTAGTGAGGTTAATCTGGTGGGATCTAACCCTAAGGAGTGGTGGCTGGACACTGGAGCCACGTGCCATGTCTGCTCCAATAGGAGCATGTTCACTACTTTTGCACCAGTAACAAATGGTGAAAAGTTGTTCATGGGAAACTCTGCAACTTCTGAAGTGCTTGGTAAAGGCAAGGTGATCTTAAAGATGACATCTGGCAGAGAACTTACTCTGACTAATGTGCTGTACGTGCCAGAGATTCGCAAGAATTTGGTCTCTGGGTCTCTACTGAGCAAGAATGGTTTCCGCATGGTCATTGAAGCGGATAAGCTGGTGATTACCAAAATAGGAGTTTATGTTGGGAAAGGTTATATGACTGATGGCCTGTTTAAATTGAATGTAATTGCTGTAACCCCAACTGTTATGAATAATGAGAAAACTCCTTCTGTTTACTTGCTTGAGTCTCCTAATTTGTGGCATGGTAGATTAGGTCACGTAAATTACAATGCATTACGTAGACTAAGCAAACTAAACTACTTGCCTAGGTTTCAAATTGATTCATATCATAAATGTGAAACCTGCGTTGAGGCTAAGCTTACTAGGTCTTCGTTTCATAGTATTGAAAGAAGTACCGAGCCATTGGGACTAGTCCACAGTGATGTGTGTGACTTGAAATTTGTCCAAACAAGAGGCGGCAATAAGTACTTTATTACTTTTGTCGACGATAGCACGAGATATTGTTATGTGTACTTGCTTAAAAGCAAAGACGAAGCTATCGATAAATTCATTCTTTATAAGAATGAAGTTGAAAATCAACTCAGCAAGAAAATAAAGGTGCTACGGAGTGATCGTGGTGGTGAATATGAATCACCATTTGGTGAATTTTGTGCTAAACATGGAATAATTCACCAAACTACTGCACCTTATTCACCTCAGCAAAACGGAATTGCTGAGCGTAAGAATCGAACGTTAAAAGAAATGATGAATGCTATGTTGATTAGTTCTGGATTACCACAGAACATGTGGGGAGAAGCTATTCTTTCTGCGAATTACATTTTGAATAAAGTGTTAAGAAAGAATATGGATAAGACTCCGTATGAACTTTGGACAGGTCGTACACCTTCGTATAAATACTTACGAATGTGGGGGTGTCTTGCGAAGGTCGCAGTGCCTCCTCCTAAGAAGGTCAAGATTGGACCTAAGACAGTTGACTGTGTGTTCATTGGTTATGCACAAAATAGTAGTGCATATAGGTTCCTTGTGCATTACTCGAATGTACCTGATATTTATCCGAACACGATTATGGAGTCTAGGAATGCACAATTCTTTGAGAATATATTTCCTTGTAAATCTCTTAAACAGTTAACTCCTATTAAACGGACTATGGAATCTTCTGCTTCTGGCAGCAGTAAAGATCCAGTTGAAGAAGGTGAGGATGAGGATGAGCCTAGACGGAGCAAAAGGACCAAAACTTCTAAGACGTTTGGCCCTGATTTTCTCACATACTTGATGGAGAATGATCCTCAAAGCTATAAAGAAGCTATATCTTCTCCAGATGGTCATCTGTGGAAAGAAGCCATCAAGAGTGAAATCGATTCTATCCTACAGAATCATACCTGGGAATTAGTAGATCTTCCACCGGGCTGTAAGCCTTTGGGCTACAAGTGGATCTTCAAGAAAAAGATGAAAGCGGATGGCTCTATCGATAAATATAAAGCTCGGCTAGTAATCAAAGGTTATAAGCAAAAAGAAGGCTTAGATTACTTTGATACTTATTCTCCTGTGTCGAGAATAACTTCTATCAGGATGATAATTGCTATTGCGGCCTTGCGAAATCTGGAAATACATCAAATGGATGTTAAAAACAGCTTTCCTAAATGGAGATTTGAATGAAGAAATCTACATGGAGCAACCAGAGGGGTTTTTAGCTCCTGGTCAAGAAAGGAAAGTTTGTAAACTGGTTAAATCGCTTTATGGTTTAAAGCAAGCACCGAAGCAATGGCATGAAAAGTTTGATAATGCTATGCTTTCTAGTGGTTTTAGAATCAACGAGTGCGACAAGTGTGTATATGTCAAAGACACTAATGATGGATATGTCATATTGTGTCTGTACGTCGATGACATGCTCATTGTCGGCAGCTCTGATAAGATTATCAAAGCCACTAAGAATATGTTAAACTCAAAGTTTGACATGAAAGATATGGGTCTCACGGATGTCATTTTGGGAGTAAAAATTACTCGAATACCTAATGGACTTGTGTTATCTCAATCTCATTACATTGATAAGATACTAGACAAGTTCAACAAGTCTGATACCACTGTGGCCAGGACTCCAGTGGATTTAAGTCTCCATTTATCCAAGAACACTGGTGATGGTGTGTCACAGTTAGAATATTCTCGGATAATTGGAAGTTTAATGTATTTAATGACTTGTACGAGACCGGATATAGCATACTCAGTTAGCAGATTGAGTCGCTACACGAGTAACCCAGGTGCTATCCACTGGAAAGCCATTTTCAGGGTGCTACATTATTTAAGGTACACTCGTGATTTTGGACTGCATTATTCTAGATACCCTGCAGTAATCGAAGGGTATGCCGATGCAAATTGGATATCGGATATGTCAGATTCCAAGTCTACTAGTGGATATGTCTTCACTCTTGGTGGTGCAGCTGTCTCCTGGAAATCGTCCAAATAAACTTGCATCGCAAGATCTACAATGGAATCAGAGTTCATCGCTTTGGACAAAGCAACTGAAGAAGCAGAGTGGCTTCGCCAGTTTGTTGAGGATATTCCAAGATGGTCAACGCCCGTGCCTGCAATTTGTGTTTATTGCGATAATCAATCAGCAATTGGTAGGGCACAGAACAATATGTATATATGGTAAGTCTCGACATATTCGAAGACGACATAATACCATTCGACAACTACTCTCACAAGGTATTATCACTCTGGATTACGTGAAGTCAAAGGATAATATTGCGGATCCGCTAACCAAAGGGATAACTCGAGAGCTAGTTGAAAAAGCATCGAGGGGAATGGGCTTGCAGCCTATGACGTGAAAGGTATCATGGTGGAAACCCAACCTAGCTGAATGGAGATCCCAGGATCTAGGTTCAAAGGGACAACAAATCATGTATATCTATGTGACTCACTGAGAAGGTTTCCTTCTGCTCATTCCTATGGTGCTCACAGTGATTGGAAGATGCAGGTTAAGCTATGCTTTTAATGACCATTAACCGTTGTTATTAAGAGGTCACCTATGTGAGTGTGAAGTGGGGCCGCTTCTATAAGGATTGAGAAGGCTACATCCTTGAACAAACACTTGCAGAACCAGGCGACGTGTTCATGGCCAAAACGAACACAACATTGAGAACTACGCTGTGTCTAGAATGGTCCTGTGTGAGGTCTATTGTCTTGGTTTACACAAATGGCGAAACAGTTCAAGGCATCAGATCCACTGGTTTGCTAGTAATACTCGATAGATTTTCACGAGGGAAGGTTCAAAGCTAAATGCTACCTATCCTAGGCAGGATTGATTCGTTTTACTCTCTCTCTCTCTCTCTCTTGAGTCTCTTTTTTAACAAAAATTTTCATTCATGTGGGGGATTGTTGGAAAATATTGAATGAAAACTTCAATGAAAACAGCCTTTACACAATTGAATGAAAAGTTCCGTTACAATACACAAACGTTTGGAAAATTATTCCATTTCAGTTTCCGCTTCTTCAATGCTGTAACTCCCTTTTCAATGCATTAAAGAGCTGGCTCCTCCTCTATGAGTATAAATAGAGGATCTCCCTCGGTGGAAAAGAAGTGAGAAAACACAAAAGGAAAAAAAATTTGAGTTCTTCCTCCTCCATTTCCAGCAGCCCCGTTTTGGTCTTTCTTTTCTTTTTTTTCCTAAAGTTCTTTGAGAGATAGACACGGCTAGTTCGTAGGTCGGTAACGTTGTGCAGCGTGTATCGACAACCGATTGTATCCTGGGAATCGAACACCGATCAAAACCTCTTGCACCCGGTGAGGCGGCGAATTCGATTTAAGGAAACCGTGTGAACACGGGCCTTCGGTTTTGGTTTGTTTTACTTTGATTCACCTATTTACCCCTACAAGCTTAAATCGAATTCATTTTGGTGAATCAAAAATTTTCTGTTTGTTCTTCAGCTCTCAGCTCACGTTTTCTTTCCCCCAGTTCATTTCTTTCCATCAGTTCATGGTTACCTTTCTCGGCCTTCGAGCGTTGCCCATGCGTCGCACTACAGCAGGGGATTGGCGCACCCCACCAAGACAAGTCCAATAATTTCTTAGTAACAAGTCTGAATTTAGTAATTCGGCCTGTGTAACTACGGGCCCAATTTCAGTGATTTCTATATCGGTTAGAGTAGTTGAATTTCAAGAGTCATGTCTTATATTTGTTGAATATAATGCATATATAGACACTTATTTCTTTCTCAGATTAGGCTGTGATGTCGGGTAAAGCCAATCACTCTTTCTTTATCACCTTAAGTAGCAATAGACTAGTCTTACTCCTTTTACTATTCTTTCACTGGATTCCTCACTCTAAGGGGAAAGGCACCGAGGAAAGGTAGTGAAGGTTCGATTCCGTGTGTTCGGGTGGGTGAAAGCCCTGGGTTGCTTGAGAAAGGATAAGAAAATTGCGAAGCCAAAAAGATCTACTTTGAGAGCTTTTGCGGAATAAGCAGAATGCCTTACCTCTCCCAATCCCTTAATCCCTTAAAAGTGAGTTTCAAGGCAGTTTCGGGCTATTATTTTCGTTTTTCGAAAACTTAAGATCTATTGTCCCTCACTCAAATCTTGACGTCTCACTCGATCATTTAATATTAGCAAATTGCAAGACATCATTTAAATATAATGTTACTTGTAGTGTACTATGCGACATCTTGTTATATGCTAGCAACAGCTGATGCTATGAGGAATATTAAAGATATAAGAGGAGGTACAACAAAAAAGATAGATAAACTGAAAAAACTTTTAAATAATATATTTATATTTCATTTAGGGCAAATACAAAATCAACAGAAAAACTTAGTACGTTGAAATTTAATTTAAATCAAATACAAATTCAGCAGAAATTGCATCTTGATTTAAGAAAATTTATCAACTCCTACGCAATTTTCATTTCATACATATTAAGAGTGGAAAAAAGGTCTCATCTCATTATACTGAAATGATGCAAAAGCACAAGAAGGTTAGAAAGTATCCAAAGTCAAAATGTGGACAAATAATGAAAAGAAAATTTCATCCAAGTCCTCAACAGTTCTGTGCTGGTGTTTCTTTTTGCTTATTTCTTGGAGACAGTTCTTGATCATTTGATTGTACAGCTAAAATCACCCCATGTTTCTGCATGTAATTCTTCTTTTCTTGGAGAAGGTACAAGAAGATCATTGCAGAAATTTGAGCAGTAAAAATTATGGTCCAAATCCTTGCACTTTTCGATGTTTTTTCATGGTAAGCTTGTAAACCTGTGTATATATTGATTACTCCCAGAAAAGAAACTGTAATCCCTAGTAACCAGTGAAAAATATACCATATGCTTCTTCCTCTCCTTCCCCTGCACACAAATTTCTTTTCAGAGTTTCGGTTTGCAAAACACGCTCCTTCTAAGATCTAGCATTTCAGAACGGTTTGTTTGGCAAAATTTTGAAAAGTTAAAGTTGATTTTGAACTTTTTTTGAATAATTTTCTAGAAATGTTTGTTCCAATTAGAATAACTTTTAGAGGAAGCTAGCTGAATGTGATGAAGCTCTTCTATGAAAGCAGAAGCAATCCCAAACATGCAAGAAGTTTCGGTGTTTTCAAAATAAAGACAGATCCTCTACCTATGTGGCCTTAAGATGCCAGTCAAGGCTTGCAGCCATATGCCACCATATAGGGCTATGCCTATCCTCTGGTGAAGATTATTGAAAGAGTTGTCCATGTATTTCATTGACAATACTGCTTCTACAGTTGCAAGGAGGACTGCTAGAATCTGCAGTTCATGTTATAATACATATTGGGACCATAGCAAGAGAAAATAAGTGTAAGTTAAAATTAAGCATAATGCCATTACTTTCCTCTCCAAGTAATGATAATAATTGGTAGAATCAATTAAAGGTTGATATTGGGTCATTTCCATCTAATTAATAACTAAGTTCAAGTTCTAATGATACCTTTCTAACACCATAGAGATTGTGGGACCGTTTAAAACTTAATTATACTGTAGATTTATCTGATTGATTGTGGATCGCCTTAATAACGATTCTTAAGGGGGGTGGTTTATGTTAGAAATGTCACACAATTGGCAATAAAAAATGATGAGGATCAAATAAGTGATAAGGAGATCAAAAATCTTGGAGTGATAAGATTGTTAAATTCAAATTAAAGGATAAATGCAAGTTGTTAATTTGTTATTTGATATTTGTTATCTATTCTTTGGATAGACATTAGTCACAAAATAGTGGAAAGTTGTTATTCTTATTTTATTATAAATAGGAATAAATGTGTGTTAGGTGCTTATGGCCTATGGTTATCATTCAATAATGTTATAATTGGTCTTTTATTTATTTTTCGCTTTCTTTTCGTATTTTCTTCTTGGAATCAGAACCATTGTGAGGACTTGGTACACTACAAGTCATTTCGTTCACTATCACTTTACTATTCGGAAATATTGACAACTTCTTTACATGCATCTGCTCATTAATTCTCATCCATCAAATACATCCCATCAAATCCAAACAAAACAATAGAAGCAACAAATTTCACACCAAAATTAATAAATCCATTGTCTTGTGAAAGTTCGATCCCCTCATTCATGGTTGGATCATCTCAATAGTTTGAAGAAATCCTCAAACTCGTTAAAGGTTTAAACACAACTCATTCAGTATAGGAAGCATTTGAAATGCTTATATACACATGACATATCTTTATAAGAATGAAGATAAAAATCATTGTTGGCTTTTTCATCAAATCAATGTCCACGACAATTCTCAATTTTTCAAAACAAACTGTGCATTCAACCCCAGCACAGTTTGCGGAAGGATGTTAGAAATGTCACACAATTGACAACAAAAAATGATGAGGATCAAACAAGTGATAAGGAGATCAAAAATCTTGGAGTGATAAGATTGTTAAAATTCAAATTAAAGGATAAATGCAAGTTGTTAATTTGTTATTTGATATTTGTTATTTATTCTTTGGGTAGACATTAGTCACAAAATAGTGAAGAGTTGTTATTCTTATTTTATTATAAATAGTAATAAATGTGTGCTAGGTGCTTATGACTTATGGTCATCATTCAACAATGTTATAGTTAGTCTTTTATTTATTTTTGGCTTTTTTTCGTATTTTCTTCTGTTTATTTTCCCATCGATAGAGAAAACCTAGCTAGGCATAACTCTCACGTTGAAGCTGAACCACTATAACATTATCTTGACTTTGTTTGTCATGTGTTGAAATGACATAGGACATAATTAGGGAATTGGGGAGAGAATGACTTCCATTTATGATTTAACTTTTGCAAATTTGAAAAGAGAGGAAAAAAAAGATAGAAAAAAGTGACAAAAATGTAAAACATTAACTTGCCTGTGTTATAACATGAATGTAGAATATGATCCTTTGCCTTCTTACAGATTCCTCTCCATTCGAATTCCTCATTACAAGTATACCGACCGGCATTAAAAACCCAAAAGAAGCCCAGAGGAGGAATCCATGGAGTTTAATCTCGAATAACAGTTGAGGATTCATCTTCAGTTCAATACACACACTCCTTAGATTAATCAAAAAAAGTAATAAACGGTTCTTTCAATAATAATTAAAAAAAAAAAAAAAAAACATACCTCGTGAATCTTGTGTTTGTTGCTCGTGTGTTTGCTATACATTTCTGAACGTTCTTGAGACGAACAGACTGATGGTAGAAGATTAAGCAACGCAATTCCTGCAGGAATGGCAAAGGGCATAAACTTCCTTGTGGATATCATTTTTCAATCTCTGGTAAGAATATAGAAGCTGAATATAAGAGTAATGTAGATAGAGAGAAGCAACTTCAGAGTTTGGTTTTACTTTTGAGTTGGGATTATGAAAAGAAAATATTAAGAAGCATATAGATAAATAGAAATAGGAAACGATCTTTACATTGGAGATTATCTACTATGTGAAAATTGTTTACATTTCAAGACACACTAAAAAATATATATAAAGTACTTATCATGTAACTTTTTGTATATTGGCTTTAAATGGTGTTTTCTACCACAGAAATCCCTTTCTTTTCTATGTTTCTATTTTTACGCTTCATCGTATAAAAAGTTGAACATTACACTTCTCTCATTGGCATCTTTTTTTCTCGATTATAAAGCTGAAGTAGGATCAATTGAATTATGTTGTTTGATGGGTATATTTCATTGATTATTCAAGACAAGAAGTTTGGGATATGATTTAAAGGTCAACAAGGTGGGGTCATTTTCACAGACTTCTGATTTTAGTGGATAGAAAGTAGAATTTCAGAGTGGAAATATAGTCAAAATGTAGTGGACGAAAGGAGGATTTTGTAATGAATTTATTGAAAATATTCGTCGAAAATGGATGCTCTCTTTTGATGCACAAACAAATAGTATCATATTGGGACGATAAAATTGTGTCACATTATTACGTCTTCCATACGCGTACATTACCTTGTGCTGTGTTTCTTGTGATGTCCCACTTATTCGAGTTTTGCTGAGGAACACATATCAGAAAGCACAATGAGTATGGAGTAGAAGAGAGAGGAGACATGACAGTATATTTAACTCGTTATGCAACTTTTGGTAGTGAGAAATCTTGTAGCGATTGGAAAAAAGGTAAGTAAATGGTCCCTCCATCTTTGAATAATGCATGAGTCTATGGTATCATGATGATAAGCTGGATCCTACATTATTGATTTCTTCCCCTTTTGGAATCTCGTATTTTTACGTGTTAAGTCATAATCCCTACTTACAAAAGTAATCATAAACAAACAAAGAATATATAAATTTACAGTGATCTGAATTCTATGCTAGGGGAATGTCCACTTTGTCACTGTACAAGGTGATCTTAGTCTTGCTCAAAATTAGAAAAGAAATGCGACATTTTAAAATCATTTATTTTAGAATTTGAGTGTCATCTGAATTCTCTAACAACGATAATTAAGAATTCTAATTAAAGTGCACATTAAGAGAAATTCTATTTGGAATTTTTTGGAATCCTATTCGAAATCTATTTGACAAATTCTAGTTGAAATTCTATTTGAAAGCCCCCATTGAGAGTTATAATTTATGTTGGACTTAAAGATATCAAGATAAAGAAACTTTTGACCATTTTATTTTATTTACAACTCAACTACTAGGACTTGGATTGTTCCCTACATATATTTGGCTCTTCTCTACAATTTAGTTAGGTTGTTTAATATCATTATAAGTTAAACAAATCATAAACACAAAAATTTTATATTCTTTCTACATATTATAATAAAATTTCATTCTCTACCAATTATTTTATTCTTGTATTCTTGCGATCAATTACTTCATATTGTGCATTAATATCTTATTTTCTCCAGCAATTTGGTATTGGATTAATCCGATATAATCTTCCATTTTTTGTAACAAACTAATTTCATATTTGGTCCGAATTTTAACAAGTGGTATCATAAAAGGTTTTGAAATTTTTGGGAAAATCCAGATTTTGATCAAGTTAATAGCTTAACTTGATTTTTTGTGATGGCAACTATAAAGTTTGATGTTTCGATTATTGAATCGCAATACAATATTTTCGTTGTGGCAGATTAGGAGACAAGCAGTGCTCACTGATATGAGATTGATTTTGTTGTATTTTTTGCTCGCTTCATATTTGTTGTTTAAATATACGATCTTACATAATCATAATCTCACCATTGAAGAAATTTATGATACTCTATTTTCAAAGGAAAGATGAAGCATATTGTTGAGATTCATGGAGATGGCCTTGTTCTTGATGGTGGTTGTACTAGGGGCAAATTAAAGTCTAACTTCAAATTTTATTGCAAGAAGAGGGGGCATATTAAGAATGATTGCTACAAATTGTAGAATAAAGAAAGGTTGACTACAGATCAGAATGGTAAGCAATCAAATACTTCAGGTAAAGCAGATCTCTTAGAGAACTGTGAGTAATGGAATTTTTTTTTTGGCTATTTCCAACGTCAAATCTAAACCTGAAGAGGATTAGATTATGGATTCAGTATGTGCGTTTCATATGTGTCCTAATAATGACTTGTTTACAACATATGAAACAGTTTCCAAAGGTGTCATAATTATGGAAAACAACGTACCTTGTCGAATAGCCGGAATTGATAAGGTCAGATTGAAGCTAATGGATAAGACAATTAGAACGATTGGCTATGTTCATCATGTTCCAGATTTGAAAAAGAATCACATCTCATTGTCTATCATTGATTCAAAGGTTATGAATTCTTTGGTGGAGATGGAGCATTGAAAGTTTTCAAGGGTGCTCAGGTTATATTGAAGGGATACATCTTGCAGGATCGTGCATAATCTAGAAAAATCAATTAGCACAGGTTCAGTACCATGGTATAGATTCAGTTCAGTACAATACCCTTAGGATTTTGTATAAGGTCGAATTTGAAGAATACCACTCATTTGAGTTCAAACGATATGAGTAATGTCGCTTTGTCACCATCACCTGTTGTGCTATTGTATTCAATTGCTAGGGATGGACTTAGTGAAAAAAAAGGTATTTAGATGCTGATTTTGTTGAGCGTGCTTTAAGTATAGTAGAAGGTGTACAATCTAGCAAATAGCCTTCTGTAAAAGCATTTGTAATTGATTCTGTTTCAGGGTGTGTTACAACCCTGGTTGGTAAATTTTAAAATATTTATGATTTTTTGGTGAATTTGAGGTAATTCTGCAGAGTAGTGCTTGGATTCATGTATTCTAGTTGGATACAGTAACCACGGTGGAGAATATTTTCAATTGAAATTGTTGATGGAGAAGTTCGTTTGTGGAATTTGTATCCGGGTGGAGATTTTTTTTTTTTTTTTTGCAATGAAATTTGTGTCAATGTGGAGATGCCCAAATTCACTAATTAAGATAATTGAGAGTTATAATTAAATTGCACATTAAGAAGAATTCTATTTGGAATGTTTTTGGAATCCTATTATAAGTCTATTTGAAAAAATCTAGTTGAAACTTTATTTGGAAATCCTATTTGGAGTTAGAATTTGTGTTGGATTTAAAAAGATCAAGATAAGGAAATTTTTGAGCATTCTATTTTATTTACAACTCTACTCTCTAAGACTTGAATTGTTCCATATATATATTTGGCTCTTATCTACAATTTAGATAGGTTGTTTAACCTCATTATAAGTTAGACAAATCATAAACACAAAATTTTTGTATTCTTTTTCCATATTATAATGAAATCTTCATTCTTGTATTCTTGCGATCAATTACTTTATATTGTGATTTAATCTCTTATTTTCTCCAATAATTTGGTATTGATCATTAATCTAGTATCATCTTTCACTTTTCGCAACAAATTAATTTCATTTCTAGTCCGGATTATAACACTTTATTAGGTCAATAAGTGGCCAAGAGATAAGTGTACAATATGATTAATGTTTTTAGATTGTTTTGTGCTATGACTATACCATAATATACAATGCAAGATCTTGATCTCACAAACCAAATAATAGTTCTTAATAAGTGAATAATAATTTCAACGAAATGAATGAACAAAAAATATATTGGGTCATCTTAAAAAATAATAATAAGTTAATCACACATGTGTAATTGATTATATTGCAGAATCTTTGTCAATAAGATTTTAAAGTTCAAAATACAAATATTGAAAAAAGGTCGACATGATTTTTTTTTTTTTTTTTTTTTCCTTTTGTGACTTTGCAGGTCAAAAATTGGGCCAGGTAATAATTACATTTGACAACTAACTTCTCAATTAATTCTATGCAAGTTATAATAACCAATCATAGCATTTATTTCAAGTTGGTAACATGTCACTGATAAGCTTGAAAACAAAACTAATCTAAGACTGTGTTCGTGACGACAAAATCAAATTTAGTCCCTGTTTAGTGGAAATAAAATCAAGATCAAGATTTTAATTTTAATTTTAATTAATAATTAATTTAACATACATTTCATGAGATTCAAAAATTTTCAACCATACATTTTGTTAACTTTTATCAAAATCTACTAAATTTATGATTTTAATTCTGATTAAATATATGATTACATCATAAAATTACGCTAATAGCAAATTGATTAGTTTTTTCTATCAGTAAAGTTTCTCTTTAATAAAGTATCTATAATAATAATAAAGTTGTTGCATAATAAAGTTTAGTTGATTTTTAGCACAACGAGTTGGGACTTAGGGTTCGTTGGATTACAAGAATGAAATTTGGGTGAAAAGAAAATGAATAACAGAATATTGAATTGCCTATAACTTGTTTTATCGGGAATTGTCGATTAATTGTGTTTAATTGGTATAATTTTTCACACAAAAAAATTTAAAATTTTGGATCTTTTGGTATTTGTTTGACTTTGTTTTTCATTAAAATTGTCCATTAAAGGGATATAATTTGTTACAATTAGAGATAGAATTTATTCCAATTGTAAAAAAAATAAAAAATCAAATACCATTTGTTTTGCTTTGTTTTCTAGGGAAATTGTCAATTAAAGTAATAGATTTTTTTTTTTTACAATTGAGGCTAGAAATTGTTTTCATTTTATTTTTTTTTCCCACCAAAGTGGTGGGAAAGCCATTCATCCAAAATCCAAGAAAAAGGGCGCGTGTGAAGTTGGCGGAGAAAATGAATTACCAAGAAAAATGTGTTTGTCAAACATTACAATTAGGTGAAAATTCATGAAAATTGAAAGTTTTCAAACAGGCCCTTAGTGAATTTCTTCTACCCATGTAACACAATAGGATTTTCCGTGAGTTGTGAGTGATGAATAATATGCAAATATTGTCGTTGTATCCTACCTAAATGATTGTGTTGATTTATATCAAGTTCGATGATAGGATGGCTTGGACGCGACTGCTCCTCACATGAGAACTCCTATGTTCTGCACAGACAGACCATGTCAAAGCTATTTGATGTGACTCATATGTTTAAAAATAGAGTACACTATACTATTATAGATTTTTTAAAAAAATGTTCAAATCGATTTATAAATGTAAATAATAAATGACATATCAATAAAAAAACAACCATTAGGTAATACATTTTATATTGAAAAATCAAGTATTATTTAAAAATCAATTTAAATATATTTTGTAATTTTATTTTTCATTTTTACGAATCCCTATAATTTAGGGATTATTATCTTATGTTTATCATTCACAATGTGAATATTATTAATTTCATGTATTTCTTTTTGTATATTAGTGTTGAAAAAGAAACATTCCATCTTTAACATATTTGCTTTAATTTGATGACAATAATTTCATCCTTATTGTTAAGAATTTCATCCATATTCTTCTTCTTCATTTCGAAATATAGGATACGATCTTTTGTGTCTCAAAAGAAAGTCACAAAGACCATTCTCCACATATTTGTCACAACTTTCAAGTGGAAAAAAGTCACAAAGACAATAACGTCACAATATATAATGCTATATATAACTGAGGTCACATTAATTTGACAAGGATATCTTGCCCATTGCATTCGGGGTCACAATTTTTATACATTTAACATAATTTCAGGAACTGACACACAAAAAAACTATATCAACTTTATTCATATTTGTCACAACTTTCGAGAGAATATGAAGTTAGATAGAAAGCGTTGTGTGCACTGGTGGAGTTGGGGGGGGCCTAGACCCCTTAAATTTTTGACAAATTCTTTTTTTCTTTTTTTTAAAAAAAATTTTTTTTGTTCTTTTTGGGGTACCAATAATTAAAGTGAAAAAGAGTTGTGTTGTACTAACAAACCCACAAAATCTTGCATAATTCTTTCAAAATCCATACTACAATTAGAGCCTTGGAAATTTTATAGAATTCATGGACAAAAGCCAAAGAGGAAACTGAATTCATGGACAAAAGCCAAAGATCAAACTGAAAATCAAGCTCATCCCACATGTAACATTGTGTATTAGTACTTAATAAGTTCTTTCTTTTATACGTTTATTGAGTTTTTTGTCAATAAAGTATAAAAAAAAAAAATCAAGGGCAGAACCACCGTGACCTCCTCACCCCTTCACCTCTATATTTTCAATTCTAGGATCCCCCAACTCCAAATAGCTGACTCCGTCAGTGATTGTCCATAAAAACAATTTCAAATGTTTCATGTTGTTTGTTGGTTGTGACCATCCACAGTTCGATGCAAATCGTTTGTTGTGATAAAAAAAAAGGGTCAAGGAAATTGTAACCAATGGAGCCACCATTACATTGCATTCATCTTCTCAAAAGGTCACATGGATGAATATGGAGATAAAATAACCGTCTTGCTGAATTTTAGGTTAAAATATGGTTAAAGAGAAAATCTTTCTATATATACTGCATTGTCATTTTATATCACATGATTCCATATGCTTCTGGTTCCAAGAAAATCGAATCGAACCATAAATCAATGATTATTTTGATAATAGAATCAAATTTTTTTTTTTTTTTTTTTTTTTTTTTTTTTTTTTTTTTTTTTTTTTTAAAGATATGGAACCAAATTGAAACCGAACCATTTAGTTCTGATTTGGTTTGGTTTGATTCTAATTTCATTATTGATTGAGAAGAAAAGAAAGAGCATTTGAGGAAGAAGAATCGAAGGTTGAGGCTTCAATTTCAGAAATCCATGAGAAGGTGGTGACTAATCACGACGATAGACGTCAGACGGTAGTTGTTGGTCTCCATCTAAGAGTCAGTGTATAAATTGAAAATGAGAGAAAATGATAAATGAATTAGGGTTTGGGTCTCCAAAATGAATTAGGGTCTCTAGTCTCCACATTGAAAAATGAGAAATTGAAAGTACATGACCTTTTTATCTTGATTTTCAATTGAATTTTGATTTTTAAGGTATTAATTGTGATTCGGTAATTTTAAAATTATATATATAAATTCAAATTTATATAATTTAAATATTAAGTTTGGTTCTTGATTCTTGAATTAGAATCGACCCATAACCAGATGTAGAACCAAATGGTTCTCAGTTCTAAGAATGAAAAACATTATTATTATTATTATTATTTTGTAGAATCGAATTGAATCACTCATTTTGATTTGGTTATTTTGTTCATCCTATTCATTAATCTTATATAAATAAATTAATACCAATTTTATTTTTTGAAAATTTTAAAAAATAAATTTTATATATTTTTTTTTTTGTGAAAACTTTCTCAAAGTTTAATATTTCCGCAAACGTAATCTTAAACATATATAGTTATGTTCCTATATTCTTTTAACATTAAAAAACATATGACTAATAGAGGTAAAAATTTCATAAATGCAGCAGTTTATAATTTTATGAATACAATTTCAAATTTAACAAACTTGTAAAAAAAAGAAAAAAAGAAATGAGAATATTACTATAATCTCTGATAAATGTTGTAACCTATAAATTGAAATTAAAAATGGGGGTCACAATCAAATACCATAGAATTTTATAGGTCACAATTACATATTAAATCACAAATCACACAATGTCAAAATCACATATACACAATTTATCACAATCACATATTAAGCTACAAATCAAATAACTAATAGATCACAAATGATTTGTTTGTCATAAATCACACAACTAACTTGTCATGTTCACTAATTGTATGACTGTTACTAGTCACCTAGTCAGATTCTTCTCATCTCACTCCATCCTTTTTGTCATAACAACTTTCAAATCTATAACCGTCCAACGACATATATTTCTCCAACCCGTAGACCATGATGGCGATGTTTCTAGATCAACCACCGATGAAACATCCTTGGCACCACTAACCCAACCTCAACAACTATTGCTGCCAACAAAATCTCATCACAAATGGACGAGGGCTCAAATTCGATCTTAGATCTATATCCATTTATAGTGGACACGTGACTCTCAATATTGTGGCTCTCCTCCTCCTGCTCGATTGGGAAGATGATATGCTAGAATGTGCGATGAGCGCTAATGACGTTCTTGTAGCCACTGGTAGGAGGTTATACTCTTTTGTCGTCAATTCATCTCTATTGTCCGCAGTCATCACCACCTCCTCCATAATGTTACAATCTCCTTATAATGCTCGACTTGCTCTGCCAATTTTGCCATGCACACACTCTCTTCATCGGGAAGGGAGGATTGTGGGCAGGGTTTTTAGAGAGAGAGAAAATAGACTTTTTGAGGGTGTGAGTCAAAAATACGAAAGAACGATTATGGATTTATGATTTTGAAAAGAAATGGAGTAGGAGACATGTAGGGTGGAGCGGGATGGGATGGTGGTGTAGGGAGGTATACCTAATTTCTGAAAAAAAAAAAAAAAAAAAATAGTTTCTAATTTATAAAATTGAAACTTAGGATGGAAACTAAGCCCTTGTATGGGCTCCATCAAAATCAAATTTTGGGGAAAATGTATTCTGGAATTGTGAATTTTTTTTTTTATGAATGTGTGGTTAAAAAAAGAAAAAAAATTGTAATTTACGTGTAATATTATTTTATTGAAAAAAAAAAGAAAAAAAAGCATCAAAATTTTGATGGAGCTTAAACAAGGGCTAATTTATGAAATTGAAACTTAGGATTATGTAACTTTTTTCATAATTAAACGAAGGGAAATTTTCATATCTAATTTAAATTTAAATTATTGTTAATATTAAAATTTTAAAATTTCACCTAACTTTTGAATGCAAAACTTTTGAATCTGATTTTTGAAATTGGATGTTGAAAATCATGGCGAAACTCATATTCTGGCCCAAACCTGCTCTACCTAATCTGATAAGCCTAGATGTGATCTAGAAACTTCATGGGCCCATGGTGGGCCGGACTTTGCCCAATACAATGCTGGCCCAATTTGAGAAACACAATCTCCCCCATTAGAAATCGCATCTTTATGAATAGCAACTCCAACCCCCCTGCGCCCCGCCCCCGCCCCCGCCCCCGCCCCCGCCCCCGCCCCCCCCACCAATCTCTGAAACTTTTGCAATCATTCAACCTTCTTTTGTCCATCAATTCTGCAGATCAAATGAACGGTGAACCCAAATTGATAACGGAAGTACTAAATTAGTACAAAAGTTGATAGCTTTAAGCTTTACCAATAATGGCCGGAGTTTCAGTGGCGGCAGAGTGGCAGCTGCTCTACAACAGGTACTACCGGAAGCCGGAACTGTACCAGATGCAGTGGAAGCACGTTGACCTCACAAGGAACAAGGTGGCTTGTTCCCCTTTCGGAGGTCCCATCGCCACCATCCGCGACGACGCCAAGATCGTCCAGCTCTTCGCCGAGTCGGCCCTTCGCAAGCTCCGCATCTTCACCTCCTCTGGCCAATTGATCTCCGAGACCGTCTGGAAGAATCCAGGGGGTCGCCTCATCGGTATGTCATGGTCCGATGATCAAATTCTAATCTGCATCACCCAAGACGGCACTGTTTATTTTTACAATATCCACGCCGAGTTGATCAATATTTTTTCTTTGGGCAAACAGTGTTTCGAAAGTAGCGTTGTGGAGTGTGTGTTCTGGGGAAATGGTGTCGTTTGTATCAATGAGGCGTTTGGGATTTTTGCGGTGCCGGATTTGAAGAATCCCCGGGCGGTTAAAATGGCGGATTGTAATTTGGAGGATTTGCCGCATTGTATAGCTGTGATTGAGCCGCAGTACACTATGTCTGGGAATGTGGAGGTTTTGTTGGGGGTCGGGGATCATGTCTTGTTGGTGGAAGAGGATGGGGTGCAGCAGGTTGGTGTAGGTATAGGGCCTTTGCAGAAGATGATGGTTTCCAGGACTGGGAAGCTTCTGGCATCGTTCACACATGACGGGAGGCTTCTGGTTATGTCAACGGATTTTTCAAATATTATCTTTGAGTACACTTGTGAGGTACAATTAATTCCATTGAAAGGATTTGTGAATTTCAATTCAAAATTATATGGACAAATGAAGTGCTACTCCATCGAGTGGTTGATTTGTTTGGAAAAAAAATTGTCTTTATGGTTTAAATGCATACTATATAAAGTCAAATGTGCCACTCAATAATGGTTAAACTGGATGATCTGGTTGAGAATGGGTATCCTAGCTAGGACCTGTATCTCTAGCATTTTGGCTTACCTTTTATTTGATTTTTCTTTGTAATGCCAACCATCACCTTTTGTTATAAAAGTGCTCAAAATGGATGAAGTGATTCTGCAGTGCTTTCTAAATCAGAATCTGGAAATAACAATCTTAGGATTTCAGGGTGAATAGTAAGAGTTGGAAAACAGTCTTTTTTGGAGTCTTCTTTGCAGCATTATGACTTCTGAGTTTTCTGTGGACATCGTGTGCCAGTAGTACCTTTAATAAATCAGAAGGCACGCGCCAAAAAATTACCTAGTTTTATAATTCTTTATTCTGTTATCTTCTTGAGTATCTTTATTATCAGCTGACCATAGAATTAAGCCTTATGTAAAATACATAGATGGAGAATATTGATGATTTGGATACATAAATGTTGTCTTGCTGAGTACTTAGTAACGACATCAATGAGATCATATTATTTCTATTTAATCAGCCTATCAACTGAATATTGAACTCCAAAATGAAGAATCGACTGCCTCTGGGATTACGAAATATTAAAGCTTTTTTTTTTTGTCTTTGTTTAATACTGCACTTGTTTTCAGGGAGGGATGATGGGTATATATAGCAAATAAGCAAGTTATTAACTATGTACTACATCTAGCGTCTAATTATATATCGTTGTACTCCTCAAAGTCCCAATCTATAAAATGAAGCTGGCATGTACATATCAATCTTTCTGAGTTTCTCCATTATCTTTATGTGTATAGTCAGCTCTTCCGCCTGACCAGCTGGCTTGGTGTGGATTGGACAGTGTCTTACTATACTGGGATGATATGCTATTGATGGTAGGTCCTTATGGTGATCCTGTGCGCTACATATATGATGAGCCCATCATTCTTATCCCTGAGTGTGATGGAGTAAGGATACTTTCTAACACAAGCATGGAATTTCTACATCGAGTCCCAGACTCCACAGTATCTATCTTTCAGATTGGGAGCACCCTTCCTGCTGCTTTGTTATATGATGCCCTGGATCACTTTGACCGGCGGAGTGCCAAGGTAGTCTACCTCTACTATCTTAATGCATCTCAGATTTATATCCTGTTGAACTCTTTCTCATCCTCTTATTTGCTTTTAGGATGTACATATTTTAACATTTAGTAATGGACTTCGAGAGTACACCCTACTTTTTCCGTTCACCTTTAGAAGTGGACGAACCTCTCGAATCGAATCAGATCGAATTGGACTCGAACTGAATCAAACTGAGTGGTTCTTCTCATGTTAAATACCCGGACGGGTATTAGAATCGAGAACTGACGAATTTGGGTCGATTCTCGGTCTAGACCAAGAATCGAAGAACCAAATCTCTTTTTAAATTTTTATATTAACATAAGCCAAATTATTTTAATTTTTAATTTTATTTTTGTTTCATTTGTCAACTAATAATTGAGCCCAAAATATAATTTTCCTGTTTTCAACCCATACCCAACTTTTTAATTCAAATTTCAAAGAATCAAAATTGAGTGACTTAAGTTTTCTCAATCAGTCTATCTTTTCTCAAATAATCGAAGCTAAGATGCTGCGCATCTTTTCATCTTACCCATTTTCTGTCATATTCATTGAATTTCCTCCACTTTGATCAAGGTAATTTGTATACATTGGTGAATAGATTTTATTAGAAATTTTGTTATTTGTATGTTTTAAATTTGAACTACATTATTTTGTAAATGTTAATATATTGTTGTTGTAAGAGTTAAGATTGAACATGTCGTTAATTAGATTAATATAGTGTTATAGTCTGTGATGCTCGGATTTGGCATTCCGACCGGCATACCCGTGTCGACACAACACGACACGGGTACCGATACGGAATACGGGTCCGATTCTTCAAGTTTCAATTGGACCCGGCAAGATTTTGTTTTTCTAAATTGAAGATTTACCTTAGTGGCCCTGACGATGTGTGCAAAGAGGGGTTGGCTTTAAAGAAATAGTAGGTTGGTTCGATTCTTCACTTGAAAACCAGAAGTCGCGAAGAAGAGAAGAAGACGGCGATGAACAGGGGGGAGATTTGGGTTTAATTGGAGTTGGGCCCATTTTTATTGGGTTAATAATATGGATGTGGGTTGACTTTAATTAGAATTTGGGCCATTTTTATTGGACTAATAATGTGGATATGGATGAAGTTAATAATATGGGTATGAATGGATTTAATTGGAGTTTGGGCCATATTTTAGTTAAATAAAATATTCAAACAATATAATTAATCATTTTTTTAATTTTCTTTTTCAATTCATCATTTTTAATTTAAAAAATATGGCAATATCAGAGTAAAAAAAAAATCTAAAAAAAAAAATTGAAGTTTGAAAAACGTACCCACATATCCGTATTCGAAATTTGGACTCTTTTTAGTCATATCCCTGTATCCCACATTTTAGAAAATAAAAGATCCGACACTTAGATATGTACCCGTACCCGAGTCCGAGCATCTTAGGTTATAGTAAACGTTTAAAAATTTAATTATGGTATGAAACCAAACCGAACCAAGTTGACCCCAATGAAACCGAACCAGTACGATTTCATAATTAAATTTAGACTCGAATGCTCCATTTACTAAAACCCAAAAATTCTGGAACCGGACGATGTCCAGCCCAATTCACCTTAATATGTTCTTTCATGCAAACACCTTGTAGTATACCTTCCTCGTTGTTGGTGGGCAGTCAAAATATCATGAAAGTTTGTAGTAACCTTTGCTATCAATTTTTACTGAGAAATCTTTTGATATGACTTCTGTATTGTTGACTTCATCACCACAATCACTAGCTGCTCCCCTTACCATACCTTCGCCATTTATCTGGGAATGCTGTTTTTATTTCCAGCCACTAATGGTGGTATTTCCAAATTCCTACAATCAACAACCCAGCATTGGGCATTTAAAATGAGCTTTTTTCATTATTTAAGGAGGGAAAAGGGGGCATAGCCACAAAGATATCTGACCTCAGATGCTGGGCTTCTTCTTCTCACGCCTTATATATCATGCTATATCATTATCCTTAGAAAGTGTTGGCCTTAAGATTTCTAGTAGCTACATGTGACTGGACTCGTGGAATAATAAGGATGAACCTCCTGTTACTCGCTTCAAATGTTTTAAATAATGGTGGACTGCATTAGAATAATCTGCCTAAATTTGAGTAGGGAAAATAAATTACAGTAATCATATTAAAAATGGATTGTGAACTTGCATTAAGAGGTGTAATTTTTTCTTTATCATCATTGAGTAATTCTATTGTCCACCAGGCAGATGAAAATTTGAGATTGATTCGCACTTCGCTACCCGAGGCTGTTGAGGCTTGTATTGATGCCGCTGGTTATGAATTTGATATTTCACAGCAGCGGACACTACTGAGAGCTGCGAGCTATGGACAAGCCTTTTGCAGGTTGGTTTGTTGAAGTCTTACTGGTGTTTAAATTTTTACATATTCAGAGAAAATGGAACTCTGTGCCCTGTGCTCTGGATGAGGTTTGTGTACTTTCTTTCTAAGCTGCTGGATGTAAATCTATTTTATGAGTTTGAAACATTGACTTTTGATTCTATTGTACCTGGGTTGAATTGGGTCTCAATTGGAAAAAAAATATGAAAAGTATTTCGAGTTTTCACAATCTCTGTGGGAGCATTTTTCTTTGAGGTTCATTGAATATACTTATGCTCATCGAGTGGAAATTAGATCAACTCATTGCTAGAATATCTGTTGATGTGCAGTGAAAGCATTTCTTTATACACTACTGTTTTTAATCTAATCTCAAAAGAGAAAGATCAGTGCCATTAGACAATGCAATACTCAACAAATACATCTCTGATTTATGCCTAAGTTGTCAGATTTGGACTTTTCTACTGCATATGATGTTTCCTGTACTTACAATTATCTTATTTTTCCGGTCGTCGTCTTTTTCTTGTGAGTTCGAAATGAATAATACTTTCTTAGTATTAGGAATAAAAGGATTCCTTATATTAGTGCTTGATTATGTCGTGGAACTTTTTTTCTGGTGTAGAGTTGCTCCATGACATGAGATTTTCTGATTCTTGCATGAACTTTGCTTGGTACAGGATTGTTCCTTGCATAAAGTTACTATTGTGCATTTGTTCATGCTCCAGAAAGAAATTTTTTTTCTGATTTTTCGCCTTGGTAATGATATCCAGTTCGCTTTGGCAGCCAATTTCAGCGTGACCACATTCAAGAAATGTGTAGAACATTACGGATACTAAATGCTGTACGCCACCACGAGATTGGTATTCCTCTAAGCATTCAGCAGTACAAGGTCTTACTGCTCACTACTTTATGTCTGAAGTTGCAATATCATGTTGTGACTCTTTAATGAAAGCAACTTACAGTTATATTTTCTTATTGTCTCCTTGCAGTTGCTTACACCATCCGTGCTGATTAATCGTCTGATTAATGCTCATAAATACCTACTAGCTCTTCGGATATCAGAATACCTTGGAATGAATCAAGTAAGTTTACGAAATTTCTTTTGTTATTCGAACTGTATAATACATTTTGATCTCTTCCCATCCCTTACTTCTCTTTTAGTAGCCTTTGGTTGCCTAACAATGGTTCGCCTAGGTACTTTTCATCCCCTTTTGCGTTTTTGTTACTCACTGCTATATAAATTTTCAAGTACTACCATGCCATTTCTGTTACCTATGATGGATGCTCATATTTGCTTCTGTAAGTCGAGACGAGCAGTTAAGTTCTACTGCAATTCTAACTATTTATGTTACATTTGAAATTAGAACACATGGTTTTTGGTATTGTTCACTGCAGTGTGAAATTGAGCTAGATGCTTGTTGGGATAAAGTGCTTTCCGTTAACAGTTGGATGTATGATGTTCAGATTTTCATAGTAATTAATGTTAAATGATATTTAACTCCGATTGGTAGGTCTTTTATTTCTTAACTTCGTTTCGGAGATTAAAAAAGTACGATAATTTTATCATAAAAATATAAGTAAAATCAGTTAATTAAAATTCTTGTAGAGTAATGACTTGACACTGTTCTAATTGTAAAAGGAGCATTTTGGTTTATCTATAGCTGCCCTTTCTGCAATTCTTCAGCATCATAGAATTATACTTTTTAGAGAAATTATTGGACATGAAATTTGATGTAAAAATATGCCATTCCATGCATCTCTATGCAAAAAAAAAAATTGGAAAGGAGAATATGAATTGAATAGGGTTCAACTAGAATTGTTTCACAACAAAGTCTATGATTCGTCTCTTTCTCGCTTCCTGTGCTGTTTGTCTGTATGAACGGCTTCTACTTTTACTGTGGTAGGGGATATTTTGAGCACTGATGTTGCTGGTTATCGTTTTCCTTTAATTATATTTAGCCCATGTTTGCCCCATGTTTATAAATGGCCTAAACACTTCTTATCCACACCTTTTATGGGACCACAAGTACTATTCACTTATTCACCACTCATTTCTATATATCTATTTATAAGTTAAACCGATTATAAACAACACTCAAACGTGTGCTTAAACATATCTTAGTATGCTCATTATCAATGTCAATATTCCCAAATTTTTAGTCTGCGTTCCTTCACAGCTTGGAAGTACAATGTTTATTAAAATCATGTTATGCTTTTAAGTTGATAAAACAACTTGCCTTGAATTTGTAGAGCATATATTTAACATGTTTATTTTTTTTGAAGGTGTTAACTTAAACTGCTTTGACATTCTACAGTTAAAAAATTAGCTATGATCAAATAGATGATTGTGAACATAATTAAAACAATCTTATTGCTTTTATACAGCTTTCAATACAATTTTATTTTCATTTATCGAGCTCAGTGTAAGATTCTGGAATTTAAGAACCTTTTTTCAACTCTTAGTGGCAAGAATTGTAGTGGGAACTAATTTGACATGCTTAGAATTCCCTCCCCTCCTTAACGGGCAAAAACCCATGCCACCACAGTAAACAAAAAAGTAAAGAAGAGAGATGTCTGGGCTTCTGGCGACAAGATATCAAAAAGGAATTCTCTCTAAATAGTCAAACGCAGTTGCTACTGTTACTTATATGCAATAAAATATAAAAAGGATGAAGTATCTATCATTTGGTGCTAGAGTAATTCTGTATCATCAGTGCATCCAATTATATCATTCTCTTTGGTGTTTTGAGTAGGAAGTTGTAATAATGCACTGGGCTTGCACTAAGATAACAGCATCCTTGGGGATTTCTGATGCCAGTCTTTTAGAAATCTTACTTGATAAGGTCAGTGTCTATGTTATAGTACCTTAACCTATCATGAAAACCACTTACCTATTTATTTATTATTTTTAATTTTTGCATGAGATCCCATGTCTGAAATGATGATTCTGGAATTGTAGCTGAAGATATGTAAAGGCATATCTTATGCTGCAGTTGCTGCTCATGCAGATAAGAATGGGCGCAGGAAGTTAGCCGCGATGCTAGTTGAACATGAGCCACACTCCTCAAAACAGGTCTTCTTGGGTTTTCTCATGTCATTCTATTTGTTTGTTTGGATCATTTTCTATTCAAAAAGAGTTCTTTGTTCTTCATTTATATTTTGTGTGAGCATGTTACCTGATTAACTTTCATAGTTCTCAACCAGTGCATTAGTGTTGAAGTAATAAAAAAACTAGTGGGCATCTTTTGATAATCTTATTGTATTAATGAGTTTGCTATTATATCAGATCCCTCTCTTGCTAAGCATTGGAGAAGAAGATACTGCACTCGTGAAGGCTATAGAAAGTGGTGATACTGATCTTGTCTATCTTGTCCTGTTTCATATCTGGCAGAAGGTGTGCAAGAATTTTACGGGAATGTGCTTGCATATCAATTGTAGATTGAATAGCTTTTTATCTGTGACTAATACAATCTACCCTTTTTGAGAATCTGTTGTTGTGGTTTCAATAATGATATTTATTATTGCAGAGACCATCATTGGAGTTTTTCGGAACTATACAGGCCAGACCACTGGCCCGCGATTTATTCGTAACTTATGCACAGTAGGCACTATGTACTATCAAAAATACTGTAGAGCACAGTCTTCTTCTGTAGAAAACCTTCTCTCCTAATGTAATTTGTTTCTAATCTTTTTATCTTTTTCCAGATGCTATAAGCATGAATTCTTGAAGGACTTTTTCCTATCCACTGGTCAACTTCAGGTAGGTTCAAGTTTCACTTGCTTCATGGGGTCTTTTCCCTTCTCAAATCAAATATAAACTTATATGAAGGGATAAGACTGTAATAATTTTGCGAGCCTCTATTCCCGAATTATTAGAAGTGCCGGTCATCCACCAAATGCTTATCTACAAAAAATTGTACTCCTGGACGAAGGAAGACATATTTTCCTTTCCTTTCTTTTGTTCTTCAGGGGGCTGTGGTTTTCTTCCTTTCTTCCTTCCTTCCTTTATTTTTTTATCTTTCCTTTTATTGTGGTATTCCCATGTTCCTTTTTAATTAAATGGTAACATCGTGTATAGTTTATTGCAAGAGTTCAAATAGAAATCTAAGGGATCTGTTCAAGTATATTACAATAAGATAATTTTGCTGATGTCAAGTTTGTTTCTTTCAAATCTAAGTACGAAATGAATATCTTATACTATGCTCATGAATTTAATATCAATGGCAAGATTTTAGTACGTGTTTGTTTGGGAGAGATTATTTAAAGATTCTTTTGGAGAATGTATGGTTAAAAACTAGGGAAAATTTATAAGTGCATGTGCGAATTTATTTTATTGGGGAATATTTGGTTGAACAAGAGTTTGAGGAAAAACAATTTTCGAAAAAGCTGTGCCAAACGAACCCCTAAATGTACTCAATACCATTAACTTGAGATTCTAGAGCTTCTTTGATCTTGTCTACTAGTGTTCTTATGGTAGAAGGTTTTATATTTTGTAGGATGTTGCTTTTCTCTTGTGGAAAGAGTCCTGGGAACTGGCAAAAAATCCAATGGCTAGCAAAGGATCCCCACTTCATGGTCCACGCATAAAACTCATTGCAAAGGCACAGCAACTCTTTTCAGAAACGAAGGAACACATATTTGAGTCAAAGGCAGCTGAGGAGCATGCAAAATTGTTAAGGTGACCTATGTATATTGTATTTATTAGCAAGTGAACTTCCATCACTCAAGGTTCATTTGACTCTCAATAACTTCTATATGACTACCAATCTTGTGCATAATGCTATTTATACTTATGATCTCTACTTTTTAATACTGTATGAACAAATATAAAAACTATGAATTTCCATTGGTCATTAAACTGCTTTTGGACCAATGCACCTCGTGTACCCTTTACCAAAATCTCATGACACACAATGTTTTTCTAAAATTATTTTCAAAATTCTTAATTATTTTACCAGTCATCGAATCAATTCTCTGTCTACTTGAGTGAACCATAATTTTTTGTAACAATTAATGGCGTGAGGACTTGATCTTTTCAGAATCCCAGCAGGATCAGTTAAATCCTTAACAGTGTCTTTTCTGCTAGAATTTAAAAGTTAGTCCATATTTAGTGGACATAAAAGTTTTTCAACACCAATCTATGTAATAATTTCATTTTAACTTTTATTGGTGAATCAGGCTAAGAAATTATTTATATATGAAGCATCTCTTCTCACTCTGTTCTCTCTGCCCTCTCTCCCCTTTTAAAATTAAATTTTGAAATATGAGCTAGTTTCATGGCATAGATTTGCATTTCTCATTAAACTTCATGGATGATTTGCAATCAAATGCAGAATTCAGCATGACTTGGAGGTTACTACCAAGCAGGCTATTTTTGTGGACTCTAGTATCAGCGACACTATTCGTACATGTATTGTACTGGGAAATCACCGTGCTGCAATGAAAGTTAAAACAGAATTTAAGGTTTGTTTCCACATTTTACTACTAATGAACAGTATTGATTGACAAGTATATGCAGGAAAGGATTTTCAGCATTCTTTTCTTTTATAGGTTTTTATGTGCAATTTCTTCTCAGCACAATAATTTTTTGTCAATGTTGGCATGATTCAGGTTTCGGAGAAGCGATGGTATTGGCTTAAAGTTTTCGCTTTGGCAACAATCCGGGACTGGGATGCCCTCGAAAAATTTTCAAAAGAGAAAAGGCCACCAATAGGTAAGCCCTTTTAAATGATTAAGTTATAAAATGTAATTTGTCTTCATATAGTACTTTAGTATGCTCGTATCTTTTTGTGCTCTCTACATAAATATTTTGCGCAGTAAATGAATGAAGCATGGATTACAATTTTGCTAGGAATGGTCACGCATTTAGTTCTTCGTCCTCCTTTTATGTTCATCATTGATTTTCTACTCAAAAGGGGAATAAAAAAGCCAAATAAAAAAAGATGAACTCCATCCTAGACACCATGGTATTTTTTTTCTTGTGAGAAATGAGCCATTCCTTGGGCATATTTCATAGAAACCTTTTTAGGAAACATTTTAATGTCGCCATTGGATGCAGAATTGATGAGGTTAAGACTTTTTCCTTTTCGCCTTTTCACTTTTAAGTGCTGTCACTTGTAGGTTACCGGCCATTTGTGGAGGCATGTGTTGATGCAGATGAGAAAGGTGAAGCTCTTAAATATATACCAAAACTTGCTGATCCCAGAGAGAGAGCCGAGGTAGAATTGATTATTGAATCTGCATGCAAATTTTAGATAGTTTTTTTTTTTCACAAGCAAAATCGGCATTTCTTGTGCAAGTTGCTGACTGTCTACTCTGCAATTCACGAACAGGCATATGCTAGCATTGGAATGGCCAAGGAAGCTGCAGATGCTGCATCTCAAGCAAAGGATGGTGAACTGCTTGGGCGACTGAAATTAACTTTTGCACAAAATGCAGCAGGTTCTTCAATTTTTGATACACTAAGAGACCGATTGTCCTTTCAAGGCATCTCTTAGTTCTTGCTCTCGTCATATTTACATTGCTCGCTGTTGAGCAAGTTTGCCATTTGCCAGCGGACAAAACATTGCTTGAAGCTGCGAAGCTGCGAAGCTGCTGTTTGATTCTGCCTAGGCCATGCGACTTTTTTTTTGCATTGAAACCCCGTCTCGCAACACGTGTAGTCCCTTATGCACTCACTTTTAGTTTCTTCTATGTATATTTGAGTATTTATGTTCCTCAGAGCAGTATTTTCTTATTCTAATTATTACTGCTTGTTACTTTGCTATGTAATTTTCGATTTTTGACTGTTATGATTCACACTTTGCTGTGTTGTGCAATTGATAGTGACTTTTTGATATGTTATAAAGTTGAGTGCTTTGTTTTACATATAAATCTTTTTGCTTTAATTTTCTGTTTAATACGCATATAATGCAATTTAAAATAGCAATTTGAATTTATTTATTATTATTTTATATTTTTTGGTTTCATTGTGTGAAATTTTCACATTATTAAAGTGAGTTCATCAAAATAGAGCACGGTATTAGATATAAGTACATGTTTGATTTACAGTATTGAATGGCCATAGTATTATAGTATTAACAAAATATTTCAGAAGTTTTTATTTTATTATTCGTGTTAAATAATGTCAAGTCTTCATGGATCTGGACCGGATTCGAGTTTTATGCTGTTGGGGACAAGTGTCTTACCAACTTATTTATCGACTATATTTGAGTTTTTGGAGTGCTTTCATGTTATATTCTACTCTGAGGGTTTGAGCTTGTCAGCTGGGATGAATATTGCATACTAGTGGATCCGATTGTCGACAATCGTTTAGACTCGATAAAGGTTGTCCGGCAAGCGATGCCCGTGGACCGACTCCAGAAACATATATATTTCTTGTTACTTAATACATTGACAGATACATACCAGTAGAATGATTTGTCTAAATTATTTTCTCATTCAAAATGAGAAACAAATAAAGTTGAATTTTCCATGGAATAAGCAGTCTTGTTTCTATTTTTTAAATGATTGCAATTGCACTACAAAGTTGAAAATTTCTCGTGAACTTTTCTATTCTGAAAGCTACAGCAGAATTTCAGTTGAAATTTCTTAATACAGGTCTCCTATTTTCTTGGTTCAAACCGCGTTTTGACATGGACCTCAGAAATTGAAGAAAGAATTACTCCAGTAGGTTCACCCCTCGTTTCCCATGTTTGACATGTCAAATTTGTCTAGCAAATTACTTGTTCGGATTATTGAATTAAGTGTTAGTTTTTAATGTTCAGATCGATGTTGCAATCTAGAAAGGTTGGGAACGACGTTGAAAACGATATGTTAAGGACAATGTTGCAGCTGTAAAGGTCATAATTGTCGACCTAACACAGAATTTTGTTCTTTAAGTTAAAACAAAAAAATTAAATTAAGGACTAGGTTTAATTAATAATGAAAATAAAATGAAGTATAGATTAAGACTTGAGAGGGAGCCCAGCTAAAAGTGCCCAAAAAAATGAAAAAATGTATTTTAGAAATCGTGGATTTGGTGTCACGTGGACCCGTCAATGAAATAATTTTGAACTAAATAAAACCGGTCAAAAAGGGTTTGATTTAGGTTTGAGAATTTTAATTGCAATTTAAAATCAAATCGGATCAGTGAAAAAATATATAAAAATAAAATAAAAATGATTTTTTTTTTTTTAAATTCATCAAAATATGTAAAACTAAAAAGGAATATATAGTGCTGCGCCAATATTTAGATGAAGTGGAGGTATTGGATGATTCAATAAATGTTGTGGTAGATGATTTATATTTTATATTACCATATTTTTTAAGATTTTCTGATCTATTTAGTATCTAATACTATGATGATGTGATAAATGCATTTGTTAGACTATGCAGACGATGAATCATGTGTGACGAAAATTGATGTTTGAGTATATGTGAGAAATTGAGTTCGTAACAACATACAACGACAAGTTTGTGTAATTGTTATGTTTAGATATTATAAATATTTTATTATTATTGTGGTTGGTTATTTTCTCTGTCTAATAAGTAACTTTTTTTTTCAGATATGATAATCACTAAGTCTTGTTGGAGATCATTATGTTTTTTGGGCCTTATATATTTAGTTTAGTAGACTTGTATCGTAACGTCATTAAACTAAAAAAAGCGAACAAAAAATTATATTTTAGTTTATTGTGATTTCACTTTGATTTAGTTGGTATTTAAATTTAGAAAAATGCTACTTGTACATCAAAAGTTGTACATAAGGGTATTCACCCTCTCACATGGGAGGGGGGCCCACCCGAATAAAATAATCGAGTGGGTCCCCCCATGTGAGAGGATGGATACCCTAATGTACAACTTTTGATGTACAAATAGCAAGTCTCTTAAATTTATAGTAGATATATTTAGTTTGTTTTAGATTTATTGCTAGTAAGATATAAATATATATTGAATTCAATGAATTAATGGCATAAAAGTGGACAAACAAAAAAATATACGGTGAAACCGACGTTTAAAATCAGATCAAACCGTTAGGTTTCGGTTTGAGTTTTTTTCAAATCGTTCAAAATGGTTAGGTAATGGTTTTGGTTTTTCTCAAACCAGTTTACGGTTTGATTTGAAAATCTGTCAAAAATTGTTCAAATCGGACCGCTTACACCCCTATTGCACGTACATAATGATTTACATATGCTTCTCAATGTATATATTTATCATATTAAAACCTTTAAAATATATAGCTAGTGGAAATTGAACATCTTTCTAAAAGTTTTATTTTTACACAATTTAAGGCGGATTTATCTCTTCAAACAGGGCCAATGACAGGCTGTGTCTTCAAAGGGCACCCGAATGAACACGGCAATCAACATAGGATGACATGCCCTTTTTTTGGTAGCAAGACTCATTTAGGACACCCGAATAAACACGGCAATCAACATAGGATCAAAATGTCTAACTCTAATGATTTGATTTGAAGTGACAAAATCTTGTTTGTCCCGAACATTTCTTTCAATTTAATTTTTCCCTTCTCACTACATCAACAACCACGTAAAATTTCTTTCTCAGTGTCTAAGGAGATGTGATTTGTGATAAATAAAAAAATACATAAAATTTGTGCCCTCACATGAATTATTGAAGAAGAAAAGAGACATTTTGTTAATAGTGTCAATTCAAAATACTAATTACACATTTCCCTTTCAATATTAAATTATCGCTCACGAGCCTTCTCATCCATAGGAATGTGAGGAAGGTCCTACGTGAAGGCAAAATTTTGTATATAATATTAATATGATATATGTAGGACGTAATATTAAAGAAAACGTGTTCTTTCATTGTCTTAAAAGTTAAAGTCACCAATATGGTGTGAATATCGTAGACCTCTTGAGCTAGTTGTGTACATTGGATTAGTGTCTTTGACAAGTCAAATAAAATCAAAAGTTACTTCTTATTTTCAACACCTCATAATGACGTACTATTGCAAAGTTTTCATATAACATCGACACTTAAATGGTTGAGTTATCAATTCACTTACAAGTTTTTTTTTTTTTTTTTTTTTTGGGTCTACGAGACCTTGTTTATATTGACGATTTTGGTAATCATTTCTCTTTCTTAGCTCCCATTTGACCCCATTATTTCAATTTATAATTCTTTAAATAGTATTTTTTTTTTTTTTTTTTTTTTTTTTTTTGGAGAATGTGTGGTTGAAAAAGAATAAAAAATTTTCGATTTATGTTTAATATTATTTTATGAAAGATTGTGCTGTTGAAAATAAGAGAAAAAAATTATAATTTAAAATAATGGGACCAAACAGAATCTTAATATGAGTTTAATGTTTATCTTATTAAACAAATAGTTGAACGCTTTCTTAAGAATTTCCTCTGCAAATTGTTGTTGTTACGTACATATTAAGATTCCCAGAATTATTCAGACAGTTTCCCAGACACGGTTTTATGCTTTTTAAAATAATTAATGTAACCATCAAAAAGCAAAAAAATTTACAAAAAATTAGTTTAAATTTCCTCGAATTTTACAGCAGAGTAGCAAGTTTAAAGGGTTGAAGATGCTTCAATCTTGTGCACAGAATTCAATTCTCTACCCCTTAGAGAAGACATTGCCATTATCAACTTTAAGCCTCTAATGATCTGGTAAGTTTTAAACTCCAATAATCTTAATCCATTTATTATTTTAAGTTTTTCTTTTAAGGTTTATGCATTCCATATGTATGGCGGCTTGTTAGAGCTCATTTGGTAGGGTTTTTAAAAAGTCAAAAACTGTTTTTGAAACTAAAAAACTACTTTGAACATGTATAAAAAAAATTGAATTTGTTTTGTCGGATTAGAAGAGTTCTTAGAAAAAGTTAACATCTGTCTTTTGGCAGAGTTTCTGCTTTTGCTTCTACTTTTGTAAAATAAGGTACCAAGTAAGTTATCTTATACTGACTTCCTCTAAAAATAGAAATTAGATAGACAAAGCACATTAAAAAAATTATACAAATGTGTTCAAAAACAACTTCTTAATCATAAAATAAGAACACTAAATAACTTTTTTCAAAAAATTCTTCTATAAAAAAACAGAAGTCGTATGAATCTAACTCTTAGCATATAGGAAAATATTGGAGAATTAAGTTATTCAAACACTTTGGATGACCACTTGGTTGACACTCTTTTCACATGGGTGTGTGGGTTCCGCGTGAATAAAATAATATTTTCTCCCCAATGTGTGTGGGGGTGTCAATCAAGTGATCAACTAAGCAGGCTATGTAGCATGGTTGAATATTGGATGAGAAAATGAAAAAGAATAACCTTGAGTCGTCCCAATTAAATCTTCATTCTTCTCATGATTAGATTTGCAATGACTAATCAGATTGTTAATAGTCTTTTAATTGCCTCCTAACTAAGATTAGTTAAATTACTCACTCATTGACTCTTATGTTTAAGACTTACCTAAGCATGTCCACGTCATGGTTGGGACAATGTGTCTTGTAGTCTTACGTTCACACGTCTTTTGTGAATTCTATCACGACACACCACACTACTAATAATAAATGTTACAAGGGAATACAATAATTCAAATTATTATTAATTCGAATTCAATTTGTCACAATCACTGTTTTTATCACTCCATCCCATCTCACCTCCTTTCTCTTGTTCTTCACCTGATTTTTCTACCCTCGACAACCATCGCTCCTCCCACCGTTCTCTACAAGCACCACCACCACAGGTCCACAATTGCCTCCATCACTCTCTTCCAAACAAACCACAGAAGTAGACAGTGGCGGAGCCAAGTTTCTTGAAATGAGGGGTCCAAATTTGAAGATATATAGATTAAGGGGTGGGGGGTACGGGAGCTGCCCCCGAATTTTTTTTTTTAAAGAAAATAATGCGCATAACACAGGAGAAATACTATATAAAGTATAAACCACACAAATATAAATCACTAAATAGAACCATACACTATGAATTCATTAAATATTGCATCAAAGATCGATAGTGCATAAAAATTCAGAACACAAAGCTTATACTTCACGTCTCCTTCTCTTATACTTGACCTGAAACTTCTTGAAGTATGCCCTCGACTTTTGAGATTTGACAAAGGCCTGATATGAACACATTATCACTTAGTTAAGAGTCATTGATTGTGGATATTCCAAACAAATTAATAATGATCCATAACAGAACAAAACATGATCAGAGGTGCCTGCAGCTGTTTTATACATACACACTCCAGATATGAGCACGTGAACACGTAATAGTGCACACATACATATCTTAAAAAATGCATTAAAGATGCCAACGTAAACTAAAATTAAAAATTAAAATGTAAAATTTTAGTCACTCATCCACATAACTTAATATTAAATATGAACCTTCATCCAAAAAAAAAAATAATAATAATAATAATAATTAAGAAGACACCTAAATATCAGTGGTCTGTTATCTCCTTAAACTAGACCTTGACACGGCAATAATGAGATTTAACACAATATCAATATTACCTTTGAAGTCCAACTAAATTGATCTAGTAAATAAAGATAAACTAAATAGATAGAAATGTATTTCCATAACATATTTTCTGTAGCTTCCAAAGTTTTTGCCAAGTTAAGAATTCCAAAAGACGATAGGACTACAGAATACCAGTATTTTTTAACTCAATAGATCTAAGCTCACTTACCCAGAAAAGACAAAAAATTAGAAAAATGATCTACAAACCCAGAATTTCAAAAATGATCTACAAACCCAGTAAAACCCAGCATTAAAGAATATAATGCTAATTCAAACAAAATCCACGATCTTCAACCTGATTTTTACTCTTTTACTCGTTTTATGCTACATTTCTTAGTAGAAAAATATTAACAGTTTTGAGTTGAAATTAGGGGTTTGATAAATTTTAAAGTTATTAAAAAAAAAAAAAAAAAAAACTGAAAAAAAAAAATTTGTCAAACGAAAATGGGGGGTCCAGGAGTCCCTTCGGACCCCCCCCTCCCTCCGCCCCTGGAAGTAGACGTCACTCTCCGCTACTCTCCTCCACTACCGCCACCTCCATCACACTCCTCTAGACAAAGATATCCTCTCTCGTCTCCTCCTTCGCCACATATTGCTTTTCGGCTTGGATCAATAGGATGGGGTGGAATAGGTTGTATATTTAGATTCTTTTTGAAGTTGGGGGGCGAGATATAGTGTGTATACTTAGGGCGTGTTCGGTAGAGATTAAAATCGGATTAAAATTGGAAAATTAGTCGTTATTGTTGACTTTTATTAGACGAGTGAGACTCAATAACGGTCATATTTTCAATTTTAATTGGATTTTAATTACTACCAAACGGGATCTTAACTTTTGAAAAAAAATAAAATAAATACCTGATTTGTGAAATTGAAACTTGAAATATGGAAATTGAGATAATTTCCAATAAAATGTTTCGACCTAATACTAGAGTTCTCATGGGTAGACCAAGTCCAGCTCGATCATGTACGAGTTTTCTAGACAACGTATTAAATATTTTCTAGAGTGTAATTAATAAGAGCTCATAAACCTAATGGAACTCTCCTATTTAAACCTTGTGGAACTTGTCGTTTATTCCCCTTGAAGAGAATAAGGCGATCCATGAACTCTTTTCTGTTGTTACGTTGAGTAGTAAGAATAATTGGATTTATTGTATTCCATTTTTAAATCGTCGATAGCTTGCGAAAAATTCAATTATTTTGCATAGATGGCTAAGTAGAAATTTAGGAAAAATCACCTAGAAGTGTAATTATTCGTATAAAGTTGACCACATATACAAAAAAAAAAAAAAAAAAAATAGATACCAACCTACTTCATGTAAATATTATACCATTAATAAATTGATGTAACTATAATCAAAATGACATCTTTGTATGCCCTAAGGATTTTATAGATTGCGTTTCCTTATGGGAAAAAAAAATGTCAATCATGCTTAGCGTGTCGACTAAGTTTTGTTCGATTAACATAATTCACTTTTAATCGTATAAATGACTCGCAGGCCAACATTGACACGATTGTATAATTCGGTCCATGTCGGATCATGCCTGATCAACCCACCGAGAAAGATCATTTCGAATACTTTTGTTCAATATTAATTCGTATTTGCTATAATTTATTTTTTATTTTTATAAAAAGTAGTCGACATGGACCACGTGTTCCTAATATAGCATATCTAACATTCTTATCGTATGCTATATTTTAAAAAATTAGATTGAGTTGTGTTTAGTTTAGACAATTAAATGCATCAAACGCGTTTAGTTATGATAAATATTCTAAACACGTATTCTCTATCAATTTCTTCAACACAATTATAAGTCATTTTTGTTTATATTTTATGATTGCGTATTAGAAAAACTATGTCCTACCAAACATAGGAGACTTTTATAACCTTATTAAAGTCTTACCAACTTATTATAGGTACACTAGAAAATTTTCCACCATAATAAGAACTTGTGCCAAAATTGGATTCAATGAGAAATTCAAACAAGTTACTTATATTTGATCAAAACGATATTTCATGAACGAATTCTTCTGTATTTTTCTAGTAAAAAATGAGTGACGATAGGGCCTGTTTGTTTGTGATTAAAATCTGATTTTAATTTAAGTCAAAGTCAAACAATCAATATTAATCATTTCTTTCATGGGTCCCACAACTTTTCAACAACACATTCAAAAATTTCTATCACAATCTACCAAAAAAATATAATTTTAATTTTCACCAAACACCTTCTTAATTAGCAATTTAATAACTTACATGTTCCTTCTCAAAGAAGAATAAGTATATAAGAAATAATCAAAATCCTAAAAAAGATTAAAAATTTCTTATGGACATGGCCTCTTTGACTTGATGCTAACATTTTTCTAACAGTATGGCCCAATTAGACTTAGAATGGGTCATGATGACTTATTGGCAAGTTGCACCTAAATATATTAAGGCTACACATTTTTTGTAAAATGAGAATGAAAAATATAATCGTTATGGACCCCCACACAAGAAATGTAAAGTCAAATATGATGACTGGATGTGATAGATAACGGTCATATTTTTCATTTTTATGGTGAAAAAATGGGAACCAAATGGAGGCTAAGCCTCTTGTTTGAGCCTCGTTTTAGGGACGGAATACATTTTAAAATTATAAATTAATGAAGAATGTGTGATTAAAAATTAAGGATTTTTTTTTAAAAAAAATTTGCGTGCAATATTATTTTATTGGATATTGTGAAAATGAGTTTTCAAAAAATGAATTGTTAGAAAAATGGAGCTCAAACTAATCTTTTGTTTGTACAAAATAGGAGTTGACTTCATCTTAATTTTAAGTCAGTTACTCAAAATAATTCGTGGAGACTAAAAAGAAAATTTTCGTATTTAAAAATAGCTCTCAAGGTGATGTGATTACTACATGTTGTATTAATTACGAGATTAAGACTCAAAGACATTCCTAACTGGTATTGAATCCTTCGTAACTTGACTAGTACGACGATTTTTATATAAAAAACATAAATATATTGCTATGTGTTATTCTTTTTACTATGAATTTATGGTTTTAGGCTCCAAGAGACTTGAGAGTCGGATTATAGAGTCTTTATTTTTGTCGTGGTCATCATCCGTCACCAAGTCATTGAAGATTAATATTATTTTTCGGTGCAATTACATGGAAGATGACTTATGGGTTCTCATTAAATTAGTATCTACTATTTACATCGGCCCCGTTTGATACACATTTTTTGTAAAATGAGAATGAAAAATATAACCGTTATGGGTCCCACGCAAGAGATGTAAAGTCAAATATGGTGGCTGGATGTGATGGATAACGGTCATATTTTTCATTTTTATGATGAAAAAATGGGAACCAAACGGAGGCTAAAGATAACATACATATTGTTTGAGGTGGTGGGGTAGGGTAGAGTGGGGATAGGGTGGTGTGGGGTTTCGTTAAATATGGGTTCTCATTAAATTAGTATCTACTTATTACATCATAATAAAGATACATACATATTGTTTGAGGGGGTGGGGTGGGGTAGGGTAGGGTAGGGTGGGGATAGGGTGGTGTGGGGGTTCGTTGAATGTTCTTCAAAGGTCCTTTTGAAGTGGGCACGAAGATCATCCTTTATAAATAGAAAAACTCATTTCTTACACTCCTCACACCTTTCAAATTCTTCTCTCATTACCAAGAAAAAGAGAAGAAAGAGTTCTAACTTTGTGAACTCTTGTTAGAATCCATTTTGTCCATTACTAGATTATCTAATCAAGAAAATGAAGGTATATAGTTTCATTTAATCCTATAGTAAACTGTATAAGCATCGAGTTTTTTTCATTAACTTTATCAAGAAGTTCGACCAAATTTCGATACTAAAATGTTGTTTGTTGCTTTTTTGCAGCAAAAGATTGTGATTAGGGTAGTGTCAATGAACAATGAGAAATCTCGCACCAAGGCCTTGAAGACTGTTGTTCGTGTATCAGGTTTACTAACTAACTTCAAATTTTCACGATTTCTCGGTTTTGAGTTTTCTACTATGTAAGGCCTTAAAAAGTTCGCGTGTTGAAAACATGTTATAATTTTTTTTCTTTTTAAGGTGTCGAATCGGCTACTTTAAAGGGGGACCAAGTGGAGGTGGTCGGAGATGTCGACGCGGTGGTACTCACGAGGGCGCTAAGGAAATGCGTCGCGCCAGCGGATTTGATCAGTGTCGGGGAAGCCAAGAAACCCGAGGAGAAAAAGGCCGAGACACCACCGGTGGTTTGGTCCTACTTCCCTCAGCCTTACTACCCAGTTTATGTGTCCAGCCCTGACCCCTCCTGCACAATATTGTGATGAACTAATCAAATTTGCATCTAAATTATTTCTTCATGGGCCAGAAATAATTTTCTAACGATGAATATTATTATGTGTATAATAATTCATTATGCACAAGTATAAATATGCTATATGTGTCTTCTTTCTACGACAATTGAAATTTTATATAAGATGGCGATCAGCTGATTCCTCACAATAATTAGCATGATTAACCACGAAGTTGGGGAAAATATTACATGAATGGTTAAAATAATCTTCATCGTGAAAATAAATTTCACGCTTGTAATGAGAAATTTGAATCACGTTCGAGTCTGTAAGACCTAATCAAGTGTATAAGTCATCTAGTAGGGTTCTATTTTATTTATTTTTATATAATGAGATGAATCGATACATTAATCTCTTGAAATTGGGTAATAATGCTCTATTCAAAGTGTCACTGTTCATTTTCAACCAACTACGTACGATGGAACAATCATGCACAAAGTTATTATGCATGATAAAGTTTACATGGATATGTAATAGTAGGATGGTAATAGAGTAAGCAAGGCGAGATTGTCATTCCATGCCCCACCTCGATGGGGATTTTTCACCTCGTGCCCCGCTTAAGACCGGGTTCAAGATGGGTTAATAAATACATGTCCAAGCCAAGGGGCGAGGTTGTTGCCAGGTTTGATGGGGTCTATTGGTCTATTAGATTTTTTAGATAGAGATGACAATGGAGTTGGAAGGAGCAAGTTGCGAGGGCGGATCAAAATTAAGATATCTTCATTTCCTGCCCATTTCTCAATTAACTTATTTATATTAACCTATATTAATTTATTTTTCAAATACAATTCAAATTTAAAAATTAAAAATAATAGTCAAGGCATGGACTATGTCTCTTGTCTCCGTCCCCATCCTTGTCCCTAATTCTTGTCTCCGTCCCCATCCTTGTCCCTAATAGTCAGGAAATTGTTTCAGTGTGGGCGATATCACCCTGTCGTCTAAGGTCGCCAGTCGTCACTCTCACTCGTCTGTCGTCTCTCTCTAGTCTCTCGTTTGGTCTCTGAAATGTGAAATGAACAGGTAGGTTGGGAGTTGGGTAATGTATTGGCTGGGGCTGGGTTTGTAAAATTGGGCCAATTAATTGGCCCAATTCAAAAAATTTTATTTTTTTAAAATGGGCGGCCCAAAGTTCAGTGCCTGCACTAGACCTTGGTGGGTCCACCCCTGCGTGGGTGTCCCTAATTCTTTGAAAGGGAGAGACAACGTGGGGTCGAGATATTTTGTCATCCCTAATGTACAAGTAACTTGTACTGATAGGGCCATGACCTACTTGAAGACCACTAATTAAGAATTGAAAATTTATTTTCCTGTGGCAACATATTTATGAGCATACAAGTCATTAATATTATAAGAAGTCATGTTGTCTCAATTGATTAGTGATTGTTATTTTCATATTCAATGTCAAGATTTTTAGGGATTTAATCTATGATAGTAGTGATCCCCTCTAGCCATTGGATGAGAGTGAAATGTAGCGTGTAAATTCCGGCTACCACCTCTCCCTTCACCCACACTAAAAAAAAGTCATTAATTATATTTGATCAACAGAACAGTCCTACAAATGTATTTGATAATCTAGTAATAAGTTGTTTGCCTTATCCTTTGTTTTTTTTTTAACAGATGTTGCATATGCCTTACTGAGTACGAAGAAGGAGATATTACACAGACACTACTACGCCACCGTAAATTTCATAAAAACATGTATTGTTAAATGGCTCAAGGAAATTCATGGGTAAAAGCAATTTTTAACCGTAAAACTGGAAATATCTCACCAGATCCCTTTATTAGGGTTTCAGGAAATAACGAAGTTCTGCTTAATCAAGTATTATAACTTTCAAATCTACACATCAGAATCAAGAACCCCCGTTCCCCCTGTTCACTGTTGTGATACCACTGTAAGGAAGAGGTTCGACTATTAGTCAAATATTACAGTAATCAAATCGAATAATAAGAAATATGTAATATCTATTTTGAATCAATAGTAAACTTCAAAATATAAAAGAACTGTAGAAAACTTTACCCTAAGGCAAAACACCCAAAATCGAAGTGCATCTGTCATCGGAGGAGGCCACAGTCAGAATGGAACATCACACAAGGCTTAAAATGGTTAGATCTCCTGCACTCAAACTGTAACCACACAAGATCACCAAATCTAAACTCTCTCTCAGAAATCGAAGTTCACACAAGAACATGAGACCTTACTCTAACATAAATCACTCAAGATTTTAAAAGAGTAACAATAATCAAAAGAGAATTTTGATTTTCAAAGAGAAAACGAAGTAGAAGAACAGACGCAGTCAAAGAGAGAAAATATCAAAGAGTAGAGTAAAAGTCTCATGTTCAGAAAACCCTAGAAGGGTATTTATATGAGTCACCAACAGTCAGTCAATCCAACGGGTGTGAGGTTGACATGTGGCATCATCACATCCATCCCTTCAAAGAGCCAAAGTCGTTTTATATAAGAACACGTTTTTTCCCTCACTTAACAAACCAACAGAATTAACAAATTGATCAACACATAAACTAATCAACTGGGGTTTTTGCATCATTGTGCCATCTTTACGGCCCTCATTTTTTCAAACTGGTTTTCAACTATATATTTGATTTATAAACTTTTCAGCCAACATTTCATCTTTCTTTTTTTTTTTTATCAAAATAATCTGACTTTTAGCTAAATGAAAAAGAGCTAAAGAAAAAACTGGAGTGAACTTTCTTAAGAATTTCCTCTAAAATATGCTGTTATTACATATGTTTCAAGATTCCCAGAATTATTCAGACAATTTCCCAAACACGGTTTGATGCTTTTTAAAATAATTAATGTAACTATGAAAAAGCAAAAAATGATAATAATTTTGTTTAAATTTCCTCGAATTTTACAGCTGAGTAGCATATTTAAATGGGTTGAGGATGCTTCAATCTTGTATAGACCATTTAATTCTCTACCAGTTGGGAAAGAAGACACTGCCATTGCTACCAACTTTAAGCTCATAATGACCTGGTACGTTTTCAACTCAGTTTATTATTATTAAGTTATGCATTTCTTATTAGATCCCACGTTGACTGAATATCTAAAGGGATCCAGTTTATAAGGTGAGGGCAAATCTCCCCTAACAAGTCGATTTTGTTGGGTTGAGTTAGGCCCAATATCCTCAACATGGTATTAGAGCAGGTCCAATTCTGCAATGTTGGGGCCTCCAATATCGATTTTCACAGTTGTTTGGCATAGTCCACGCTGTGCGTGAGGGGATTTATTAGATCCCACATTGGTTAAAAATTTAAAGTGGATCCAGTTTATAAAGTGAGGGCAAACCTCCCCTAACAAGCCAGTTTTGTTGGGTTGAGTTAGGCCCAATATCCTCAACATTTCTTACGTATATACAGCTCTATAGACGTATAGTATAGTGAGTCATGCTACAGGAATATCATGGGTGACCGTAGGGATGACAGCACACTGACATGCAAAGAAATATTATTTTATTCACATGGACTCCATACACTCACATGTGATCACCCATGCAGATAGAGTATTATTTTCCATAGTATATAACATCGGTTGAGAAAATTAATTAACTTAGATCGTACGGTTCACATTATTAAAAAAAATTAAAATTAAAATATTATTTTATGCACTATTTTCGTTCGACCATATTTTCTTGAAGGTCTAATATTATTCAATAAACTAAAAAAAATTGTCAATTCAATTGTGGTATATTTTTCGCCCCTAAAATGTGTTGTTCATTCTTGACTTTTGTTCAGCACGCGTTTGATATAGATTCTTCAATATTTATTTATTTTTCAAATTCATTTTCAATAAAAAAAAAATAATTCTTAATAAAATAATTTTGCATATAAACTCGTAACTTTTTCTTACTTTTTAATCACACTCTTCCAAAACATCACTTTTCACAAAAAAATTATTCTAAAAAAATCTAATAATTCAAGAAATTGAATAGATTCCCATAGAATAAAATTCGAATTCAGTTTAACGTATTTTATATTTTTTAGAGTGTAATTAGGGCTTATAAATTTAGTGTAACTCTCTTATTTAAATCTAGTAGGACCTCTCGTTTGTTCTTATTTAGGGGAAAGAGACAACCCGTCTCTATTGCTATATTAAGAAGAAATAATAATTGGATTACCCCTAATGGGTGGTCGAGTTGGTGAAATAGGTGAGTACGATGATCTTTGATTATGAGTTCGATTCCCCCTATTAACACTTTCTCGATCGAGCCTATCGCATTAGGTCTGTCTAGTGTGATTTACCTGCTGACGTGGTTTGCAAACTATTGTATCAGACTAAGGGTTTACTTAGTGCGCACTCGAAAGGTAGCGACCGTGGGTTCCCCATCATAAAAAAAAAAAAAAAAAAAAAAAAAAAAAAAAAAAACTAGATTGATTGTATGTCGTGTTCAATATCGTTTGCAGTTTATGGTATTTTCTTTTATTGAAGTATTTTGTTTGGTGTACACTAAAAATTTAAAAAAAAAAAATTATTAATTAACACGTCAAGTAATTCATGGATGAGTTTATATTGAAAACCAGGAATTAAACTAGATTTGTTGAGTTTATGTAGTTTCACAACAGTGTTATTAGTAGATTTTTTTTTTTTTTATCTTCACTCCATTATATATATATATATATATATATATATATATATATATGCACATACATATATACATACATATACATAAATGAGGATGCATCATCACCAACTATTGTCATCGTGAATGGTTGACAACAGCCATGGCCAAGAGCGACGGTCTACTTCAGTTCACTATCATCTATCATTCAATTCCGTTTCCGATTAAAAGAGTAAATAGTGGCATCTAAACAAACCCTCAACTAATATTATGTATACTATTAAAGATCGAAAGAGTCATAGTCAATTGACTGTCTCTTTTAGTTGACAAGTCGAGACGTTGAGTTGCAAGTTCTTCATAAAAGTCATGTAATGTGAATATTACTATATGGTATCAGTGAGATGTGTCCGACTAATATGATTCATATTTAATTGCATATATGACTTTCATGTTAGAATTATTGACAAGATTGTATAATTTGATCAATGTCAAGTCATTAAAGAATCTATACGAAACAGGGGTTTAATATCTTATAAGTTTCTTCTCAAAGAAAAAGAAGTTTATAGAAATAATCAAAATCCTAAAAACAGGGGTCAATGGGTATTTGGCTCCACGTGACTTGAGTGGGAGTAAATTGAAAAATCATATTACTTTTCCGGGCAATTTAACGGAAGATGACTTGTCTGTCTCATAAATTAGCTTCCCACTTGTGGGTGGGGAATACTTCGTTGAATTTTCTCCAAAGCCCCTTTCTGAAGAAATGAAGTTTCCGTGTGGTCCCCATTTTCTTAAACCTTTTCATTTTAAATTTACATAGAATTCACAATTTTTATCAACTTTGAAAAATATATTTTATCAACTTTTATTAAAATTAATTAAAAATCTAAGTTCCTATTTGGTAATGATTAAAATCAAATTTTTAGTAAATTTTAATAAAAGTTGATGAAATGCGTAGTTGAAAAATTGTTAAACCTATGAAATATATAATTAAAATTAATTATTAATTTTGATTTAAATTAAAATCTGATTTTAATTCTCATCAAACACCCTCTAAATCAAACTGAGCCAAGTGTACATCAAGATATCATCCTCTATAAATTGAACAACTCATTACCTGAACTCTCACAACTTTCAAATTCTTCTCTCATCATCAAGAAAAAGAGAAGAAAGAGTTCTATCTTTGTGAGCTCTTTTTAGAATCCATTTTCCCCATTACTCCATTATCTAATCAAGAAAATGAAGGTATAGTTCATTTAATCCTATAGTAAACTGCATAATCACAGAGTTTTTCTTTAATTTTCTCTAAGAATTCCACCGAATTTCGGTAAAATTATTGTTTGTTGCTTCTTTTTTTTTTTTTTTGCAGCAAAAGATTGTGATTAGTGTGTCAATGAACAACGAGAAATCACGCACCAAGGCCTTGAAGACTGTTGTTGGTGTATCAGGTTTACTAACTTCCTTCAAATTTTCTCGATTTCTCGGTTTTGAGTTTTCTACTATGTAAGGCCTTAAAGTTCGCGTGCTGAAAACGTGTTACAATTTTATTTTTTTAAGGTGTTGAATCGGCTGCTTTAAAGGGGGACCAAGTGGAGGTGGTCGGAGATGGAATCGACGCGGTGGTACTCACGAGGGCACTAAGGAAATGCGTCGCATCAGCGGATTTGATCAGTGTCGGGGAAGCCAAGAAACCCGAGGAGAAAAAGGCCGAGACACCGGCACCCCCGGTGGTTTGGTCCTACTTCCCTCAGCCTCACGGCCCAGTTTATGTGCACCCCAGCCCTGACCCCTCCTGCACAATAATGTGATGAACTAATCAAATTTGCATCGAAATTATTAGTTCATGGGCTAGAAATATTTTTCTAACGATGAATATTATTATTAGTGTGTAATAATTCATTATGCACAAGTATAAATATGCTTTATGTGTCTTCTTTCTATGACAATTGAAATTTTATATAAGATGGCGATTAGCCGATTCCTCACAATAATTATTACGATTAATCACGACGTTGGGGAAAATATTACACAAATGGTTAAAATAATCTTCATGGTGAAAATAAATTTCACGCTTGTAATGAGATTTGAATCATGTTCGAGTCCGTAAGGCCTAATCAGGTGTATAAGTCCCCTAGTAGGTTCTATTTTATTTATTTTTATATAATGAGATGATCCATGCATTTAATCTCGAGAAATTGGGTAATAATGCTCTATACAAAGTGTTACTGTTCATTTCGACCAACTACGATGGAACAATCACGCACAAAGTTATTATGCATGATAAAATTACATGGATATGTAATAGTAGGATGGTAATGGAGCAAGCAAGGCAAGATTGTCATTTCGTACCCCACCTCGGTAGGGATTTTTCATTCGTGCCCCGCTTAAGACCGGGTTCAAGATGTCCATGCCAAAGGGCGAGGTTCTTGCCGGGTTCTAATTGGGTCTATCGGTCTATTAGATTTTTTAGATAGAGATGACAATGGAGTTGGAAGGGACAGGGTGCCTGTGCGTGGGCGGGATCAAAATTAAGATGTCTTCATTTCCTGCCTATTTATCAATTAACTTATTTATATTAACTTATATTAATTTACTTTTTAAATACAATTCAAATTAAAAAATTAAAAATAATAGTTAGGTCGTGGATTATGTCTCTTCTTAGAGATATTGGGCCTAACTCCACTTAACAAAATCGGCTTGTCAAGGGAGGTTTGCCCACACTATATTAATTAGTTCCAGGTTCTTACTATAGGCGATGTGGGATTTAACACACCCCCTCACGCACAGCGTGGACTTTGCCATACGACTGTGAAAATCGATATTGGGGGTCCAACACCGAAACTGGACCTGACTCTGATACCATCTTAGGAAATTGGGCCTAACTCCACTTAACAAAACCAAAGGTTTGCCCACACTATATTAATTAGTTCCAGGTTCTTACCACGGGCGATGTGGAATTTAACATCTCTTGTCTCCGTTCCCATCCTTGTCCCTGATTCTTTGATAGGAAGAGACAATGTGGGGTCGAAATATTTTGTCATCCCTATAAGTATCATGTACTGAAAGGGCCATGACCTACTTGACGACCAATAATTAAGAATTAAAAATTTATTTTCCTGTGGCATCTCATCGATGAGCATACAAGTCATTAATATTATAAGAAGTCATGTTGTCCCAATTGATTAGTGATTGTTATTTTCATAATCAATGTCAAGAATTTTAGGGATTAGTCTGCGATAGTAGTGATCACCTCTAGCCATTGGATGAGAGTGAACTGTAGCGTGTAAACTCTGGCCACCACCTCCGCCCTTCACCCACGCTAAAAAAATTCATTAATAATATTTGGCTTTACTGTCAATATTTGATCAGCAGAATAGTCCTACAAATGTATTTGATAATGTAGTTATAAGTTGTTTACCTTATCTTATGTTTTTTTAACAGATGTTACATATGCCTTGTTGAGTACGACGAATGAGATATTGTACAGACACTAATACGCCACCTAAATTTCATAAAACATGTATTGTTAAATGGCTCAAGGAAATTCATAGGTTCCTTTCTTCCTTTTCCACAATAAAGCTAGTTTTCACATTATTGGTGTCAAATTAATTTTCCATGAGAAAGAAGGAAAAAATATAATCAGCTAATTTCAGGGTATGGCCACTTTGTAGAAGGGTCATATGAAACCTAATACATTGATCAATGAGTCGATATCTTGACATATTTGCTAAGTGAGTTATCAATTTACTTATTTGTGTTTTACATATGTACGTGTCTATGAAATATTGTGTCGTGATCACGTACCGGAGTATGAATAATAAGCGACAATTTTGTTAATCAATTCTCTTTCTTAATGTGAGTTTAACGTGCTCATGTAATGTTCATCTTATTCAGTTCATATTTGACCCTCATTTTTTAAAACTCGTTTTCAACTATATATTTCATTTATAAACTTTTCAACCAACATTTCATTATATTTTATCAAAATAATCTGATTTTTAGCTAAATCAAACAGAGCTAAAGAAAAAACTGGAGTGAACTTTCTTAAGAATTTCCTCTACAACATGTTGTTATTACATATGTTTCAAGATTCCCAGAATTATTCAGACAATTTCCCAGACACGGTTTGATGCTTTTTAAAATAATTAATGTAACTATGAAAAAGCATATGTAAATGGGTTGAGGATGCTTCAATCTTGTATAGACCATTTAATTCTCTACCAGTTGGGAAAGAAGACACTGCCATTGCTACCAACTTTAAGCTCATAATGACCTGGTACGTTTTCAACTCAGTTTATTATTATTAAGTTATGCATTTACAAACGTATATACGGCTGAATAGTATATAACATCGGATGAGAAAATTAATTAACATAGATCAGTATCGTACGATTCACCTTATTAAAAAAATAAAATTTAAATAGTATTTTATGCACTATTGTATGATCGCTACATGGGTTTTGCAAATTCACATATCGTAACCCTATTCGTTCGACCATATTTTCTTGAAGGTCTATTATTATTCAATAATCTAGAAAATTTGTAGTCAATTCAATTGTGGTGGTCTATTTTTCTATCTTAAAATGTGTTGTTCATTCTGGACTTTTATTTAGCACAAGTTTAATACAGATTCTTTAATATTTATTTTTCTTCAAACCTACCAACTATTGTCACCAGAGAATGGTTGACGACAGCCATGGCCATGAGAGTAAATAGTAAATCATTCAATTCCGTTTCCGATTAAAAGAGTAAACAGTGACATCAAAATAAACCCTAAACAAATATTATGGATACTATTAAAGATCGAAGAGTCATAGTCAATTGATTGCCTCTTTTAGTTGACAAGTCGAGACGTTGAATTGCAAGTTCTTCATAAAGTCTTATAATGTGAATATTACTATAGGGTATCAGTAGGATGTGACTGATTAATATGATTCACATTTAATTATAGATATGACTTGCATATCAATATTATTGACATGATAGTATAAATCGATTAATATCAAATCATTAGAGAATCAATACCAAACAGGATTTAATATCTTATAAGTTTCTTCTCAAAGAAGAATAAGTATATAGAGAAATAATCAAACTCCTAAAATAATTCAATTTCTTATGGACATGGTCCCTTGCTATTAACATTTTCTAAAATAATGATTCTAACTGTATGGCCCAAGTAGACTTGGAATGGGTCACGTTGACTTACTGGTCAATTGCACCTAAATTTTTATTATTATTATTATATTTTTTATTTTTTTGGTACCAAATAGGAGTTGACTTGGTCTTAGTTTTAAGTCAATTACTCAAAATATTTATTAGAGACTAAAAGGGAAAAGTTCATGTGAGAACACAAGGTAAGGTGATTACTTCATCTAGTATTAGTTACGAGATTAAGACTCAATAAATAATTTATATGTCGTAATATATGTACGTTCTGAATCTATATAATATACTGTACTTATTAAGATATTTATCATGATACTAAATCGTTTATGGCTCGACTAATATGACGATATACACATTAAAAGAAAAGGATAATGTTTGTTGTACATAATTAAATGTATATAGGGGTGTCCACTCCCTCACATGAGGGTAGACTCCACTTATCTAAAATATTTTTTATTCACATGGGGTCCACGAGGGAGTGGACACCCCTATATACACTTAATTATGTACCCATAGTATGATCCAAAAGAAAAACCATATCATAACCTTATCCGAGTTATATGAACGTTATTCTTTTACTTGTAGGTCCATGGTTTTTTACTCCGCGTGACTTGAGTGGGAATACATTGAAAAATCGTACGTTTCCAGCCGATTTTGGAAGTTGCCTTGTGGGTCTCATAAATTAGCTTCCCTTATCACTTTATATAATAATATATGTGGCTGGGAGGATTCTTCTTTGTATTTTCTTCAAACAATCATGTTATACGTACATAAATTCAATTTATTGTACGTACATAATACACATAGCAGTTGGCGGGAGGAATTCTATTTTTTTCCAATATTTTACACATGGGGCCACTCACATGGAGTGGGAATTCAATTTTTTGTTCCAATTCTGGTTAATTTATTCTGTACTTTCAACATTTTTCTTCTTCAAAGGCCATTTTTGAAGAAATGAAGTTTTCATGTGGTATCCATTTTCTTAAACTTGTTTGTTTCAAATTTACATAGAATTCACAATTTTTATCAACTTTTGAAGAATCTACTAAAAAATTAATTTTAATCTAAGTCTAAGTCAAAGTCAAACAATCAATATCAATCACATTTTTTTTTATCCCACAACTTTTAAATCACACATTTTAATAGTTTTTATCACAATCTACTAAAAATATAATTTTAATTCACATCAAACACCCTCTAAATCAAATAGGACGAAATGTACATCAAGATATCATCCTCTATAAATTGAACAACTCATTTCTTGAACTCTCACAACTTTCAAATTCTTCTCTCATCACCAAGAAAAAGAGAAGAAAGAGTTCTATCTTTGTGAGCTCTTTTTAGAATCCATTTTCCCCATTACTCCATTATCTAATCAAGAAAATGAAGGTAAAGTTCATTTAATCCTATAGTAAACTGCATAATCACACAGTTTTTCTTTAATTTTCTCTAAGAATTCGACCGAATTTCGGTAAAATTATTGTTTGTTGCTCATATTTTTTTTTTGCAGCAAAAGATTGTGATTAGGGTGTCAATGAATGATGAGAAATCTCGCTCCAAGGCCTTGAAGACTGTTGTTGGTGTATCAGGTTTACTAACTTTCTATACCTTCAAATTTTCTCGACTTCCCGATTTTAAGTTTGTGTCCTAGCTTTCGTGCTAATCACGTGTTATAATTTTTTCAAGGTGTTGAATCGGTTGCCTTAATAGGGGCGGAAAAGAACCAGCTGGAGGTGATCGGAGATGTCGACGCAGTGGTGCTCACAAGGGCACTAAGGAAAAAAGTGGCGCCCGCAGATTTGTTCAGCGTCGGGGAAGCCAAGAAACCGGAGGAGAAAAAGGTAGAGACACCACCGCTGCTAGCACCGGTGGTTTGGGATTGGCCCTACTTCTTCCCTCAGAATGTGTCTCCCTACCCAATTAGTTACTATTAGCATGATTTTTCTTTTTCTTTTTCGTTTTTCTGGTAATGTTAGCGTGTAATAATTCATTAGGAAAAAGTATCACAAATGCTATATATGTATCTTGCTTTGTTATGACAGCTGAATTTTTTCGTAAAAGAAACATAAATCATGGATCAACTAAGCCCTCTCGGGAACTTTCTTAAAGAGGAACCTCATGTAAATACCATGGAATAAGATTTGATCTCGATCCTATTCCATTCTAAAAATGGAAAGTTCGACACAATTGGGAATTTTTTTTGAAATTTGATGCAGTTACTAATTCATGATCTGGCATGTACAGAATGACGATTCACCGATTATATCGTAATGATAATCAGTACGATTTTTTAAGTAACCATGACGTTTGGGAAAAATATTTCACAAACGGTTATAATAATATCTATCGAGAAAAACTTAGAGAGGACGACAATTTTTTCTGAAAAATGAAATTATACATACATATTTTTAAGTAAAAATTGAAACGAGATGTACTACAAACTATTATTCCCATAAATTAACATAAAATAAATAAATCACACTTGTAATGAGATTTGAGTTTCCAACTTTATAATACAGACTTTTAATGTCATATCAAATAAGGCCTAATTAAGTGTTGAAGTCCTCTAGTAGGATTCAATTTTTTTATGATGTGATGAATTGATACATTTAACCTTGTGAAATTGCAAAATATTACTCGGTTGAGAGTGTTAATTTCATTTTCAACCAATGATGATGGGACAATCAGGCCATAACAGCACAAAGACTTGATGCATGATAAAGTTTATATGGATATATAATAGTAGGATGACACGGGACTAGATGGGACAGGACAGGACGATCATTGTGTATCCCGTTTATTAAGACTCGTGGATTTCATGAACCGTCCCTCTGCCCCCATTTTGATCAAATTTGCAGCCTGCAGATTTCGGTTCATGGAGCACGGGAATTTCATATTCTTAGTAGATAAATATTTGATCCGACATCTCAAGAACCCCACTTACATCAAAGCTTGGTATTAGCCCTTATAAGTTGAAGAAAGTTTGGTCCAAAATTTTCTACCTCATTTAAATAGAATGGAGCCTTGCTTTTGCAAGAAAATGTTCAAATGTTACACCGAAGCGCCTAGTACTAGACGGATACTAGGAGATGCGAGTTTGTGTCAAAATTTTGTACATCATTTAAATGTGATATCTGGGCTTATTACTAGACATACTTGAAGAAGAAGCGAGATTGGATCCAAAATCTTGTACCCCATTTAAATAAGGATGAAGTGTTGGTTTTGCTACAAAATGCCCAAATTTGATTGGGCTGCTTGTATCAAACCCTAGTATTAGACGAATTAAGTTTGTACATGGTTCAGCTGGATTCGGTTAGGTTCAATTCTAAGAAAGAACTAACCGGGCCTAAAATTTTTGGGTATTTAGTAAGTAGAACAATCGGGTCCAAATTTAATTATGGAACCGATCGAATTTGGTTCCATTCGATTCACAGATTCCATACTATAATTAAATTTTCTTAATATTTACGAAGTTACATTAATTCAAATAATGACATGTTCAATCTTAACTCTTACAAAATAATGTAGTTTTATGTATCTTTTGCGTCTCTCTTTGCTGATTTTTTCATAAATTTGTTTGTTAAAATCACAAGAAGATAGTGAGTTCACAATAATTAAAAGAGGTGCAATCGAGTTTCAATTCGATTTTTTCAAAACGGCATCAACATCACCCAAACATATTTAGGTAAAACTTAGGTCAATTTGATTAAATTGAGCTTGGACTGAAAATTAGAAAAATGAAAAATCGTATTTTTGGGTTGACTTATTTAAAATAAAGAAATTAATTTTTTTTGGGAGATTTGATTCTTTGGTTCTTGATTTAGGATCGAGAACCAAACCAAATCCGTCGGTTCTCGATTCAGATATCCGTTCGAGTATTTAATTTAAAAAGAATCGCTCAGTTCGATTTTGTTCTAATCGAGTCCGGTTCGATTCGAGAATTTTATCTAACCCTAAAACAAATACAAGAAGAGTTCGGGTCAAACTTTTGTACCCATTTAAATATGGGTGGAGGCTTGCTTTTGCTAGGAAATACCAAAATTTGCCCGGCCCACTTAAAATTAAATGGTCCACTAACTTCATGTATGTGGTATAATTTCCTCTTAATACATTAGATTGGGTTAATTTCAATTTTGGTCACACAACTTTCAGTGAAATCTTAATTGGGTCTCAAAATCTTTAATATGTCGGAATCAGATTATTGAAATTCAATTTTCTATCAATACTACGCACTTTGTCAGCCTTGTTATTATACTGAACGTCCCAATCTTTTACATGTAGGTTAAAAATTGCCAAGAATCTAATGTCGTGCATTTTCAAGTATATATGCCACCTAATCAAGGTGTCGCAGCAAAATTTGGAAAAAGAAATCTTCTACCCCATCATAGTCAGATGATATATATTCTCAAAATTTGCAATCATGACTAGATTATGTAGCATATATACGTAGAAAGGTAAGACCGTTCATCTAACATTCAATTTGTAGAAGCCCGAAAAATTTAATGGAAGTAGACTCATAATTTTTATGAAAAATTTAGGCCCAATCCACATAAGGAAAAGAAACTCAATAATAGTCCAATATGTTTACAAAGTCATGAAAATTCAAATTTGCATTATTTGACAAATACTGTATTTGGTCATGGCACATACCGAATTAGAAGCAAGCTTACCGGATTTCAGTGAAGTTCGGTTGAGCAAACCAACTTTCGGTCGACCGATTGATCGACCGAAACTCCACTTTCGGTCAACCGTAGGTCAGCCAAAAGCTCCTGCAGCTTCCTGTTCAAGGGACCTACAGAGGTTTGATCGACCGAAGATGCGATCCGATCGACCGAAGTTGCCTGAAAATGAAGAATTCTCGTATTCTTTCTAAAATTTAGACATTTATTCTCTTCAATTACCTTCTTAAATGTCCAAGGAGTGACCACCCACATTTTGGAGAGTTAAACCCCATCAATTTGTGCATTTAACCTCCTAAATTAATCCTACACACATAACTCCAAAAAAGTAAAATGGCTCAACATTTAAGAATGCATTTAATGACCCCACCCCAACCAACATGTTCTTATATAAGAGGGAGTCATTTTCGTGATTCTCTACATCATTTCACACAAAAAGAATTTTCAAAAGAGAGAAGAAAGAAAGTGAGAGAGAGAGAAGAAAGATAGAAAGTCTAGAAAAAAAGAGAAAAGAGAGGGAGAAAAACTAGTATTTCCTAGAAATTTTGATGCTATCAAGAAGTGTTTTTCCAAGCTTAAATTCTCAACGATTTTCAAACATCAAAGGAGTACATTTTTCAACAAGCGTCAAAGTATTCAATCAAGGTAGGTAGATGTGCAAAGTTGTTAATTAGTGTTAGGTTGTATATTTCTTACAAATGATGTTTCCATGTCAAATAGTGTCTTCGAATATGACATGATCTATGTTAATGTTTGCATGTCAAATGGTACCTTCGGTATGATATACCCTTCCATGTCAAATGGTGCTTTCGGGTACGACATGAATGTTCAGTCGAGGCGTCGTGTTAGGTCATGACTCTACCGAAAATCCTCTATGAAAAAGTTTTAAAGTCACAAGTTTTGAAATATATAGTTTAATCACGAATGCACCAATGACATCTATTGAGTATTCAACTCACGAGTTTAATCCATTCTCTACAGATTGCAAGGTTGCTACCTTGGGCATGGATGAAGGAGAAGACTGAGAGTGATGCAACGAGCCCATGAAAATCGGTGAAAAAGTTATTTAGGTTTATTTTTATGAAACATTTTCAATGTTATATCTTTAAAATATTTGAATAACGCTAAATGCGAGGACACGTTATATTTTCAAGTAAATTACATTTCGAAATCTTAGAAAATTATTGAGTGTTTTGTTTAAAGCATGTGAAGTATTGTTTTTTAAAATTATTATTATAAGATTTAACTTCCGCTAAGAAAATGTGTACACTTGTTACTGAACTATCGGTTAATGAAGTAAAGTAAGTAGCGTTCCGGTCCACTAGAGGTCGGGGGGTTACACAATTTTCACATTAGAATCAAGGAGTGGCTAATATTGAATTTAACTAAAGTTTAGTGACTCTGAAATTGGGTGATCTAATTGAAATTTCAATGAAGTATAGTGATGAAAATGAACTTAAATCTTATTAGATAAACAAAACTCAATCTAAAATTTTTCGTTTTTGTTGTAAATATTATCTTTGATAAAAAAAAAAATAAAAAAAAAATTGTTAGATATGAAAAGTTGTCTCACGAATCTAAATATGATCATCGCTTTTTTGTTTAGTAATTTTTTTCATCTTCCTTCTTGAAGATCATCAAGATAAAAGCCGACTAGTTAGAACGTTCCGTCTAACAAAACTTTTAATTTTATACTCAAAATATTATGTACTTGAGTATATTTTTTGGAGCGGCGTAATTTTATTTTTGATAACTAGTCGATAAGGTGTGATAAAAGTTGAAAATTAATAGCCAATTATAAAATTCAATAAGAAAACAAGTTAATTAATTAATTGACTGATTTCCAGGTTTGACATTCTTTTTATTCTTTCACTTTTCTGAAAAAGAATTTACTAAAGGAGAATTGACTGAACAGTGGCTGAAGATTCTAAAATTCTAAATATTCGATAAAGTTCATCTATACCACCCTTTTCTTCTTCCACACAAATTCCAATCCTCTGTTGGAAAATAATTAGTTACGGTAATTTCGCAGAAATTTGCAGAATAGTAAAATGTAGAAATAAAATTAATCGATTGATCGAGTCTCGTGATAACACGATATCCTAAAGTAAATTGCTTATTGACAACTGTTGTGATCTTTGTGGACAATTATTCTCTGGATATAACGACAAAACAAGCTACTTGTACAGCAATCACAAATGATTTCAAAATTCTCAAGTGTACTCCAGAAAATATATATTAAACTCGAATTATAATTTCGTTTTGATGTAATTTTTTCAAAATTAGATGAGTGTTTATATAGACAGAATAGATACAACTGCTTCCACCATGATTCAGGAAGATTTGTAATTTTTAATGGAATTTTAATAATGTGCTGTTGAAAAACAATGGTATTATACTGGCTAGGTTGATCTATTAAATAATTTCGAAAATAAATAAATAAAAAAGGTCTTTGATTGACAAAATAGATAGTTGAAAAATTAATAAAAGTGGTGAATTCCATGAAATTAATTAATTGTTCACTTTGATTTAATTTTTATCATTTTTTAAACGAGACAAGGACTAAATTATTTAATGTGACAATGACATAAAAGACCATCGATATTGACTAATCAAATCCTTTGAACGCGTTAGTGTGAATAGATGAGCCAAGAAAATCTTTGAATAGTAGGCTCCGTCCTTCAAGCATTAACAGTCTCCTTGATCTTAGGCACATTTGCTTCCATCAGATATTAATTTAATTCCTAATTAAAAACTAATTTTTAATGTAAACATATGAGTTATGACACAGCTCACGAAAAATGGTGAAATAGATTTGAACTTTTTCATTTTTTTTATAATATTTTCATCGGAAACTATTATATCTCCCGAAAATTTGGTATAATTTTAATAAGAATTTGTTTAAAACATATTTACAATATCTTTTTACTTCAAGTTTGCACAAGGTGGGTCTGGGTTTGGGTGCCAGAAAGTTGTGTAATTTGTTATACAATTTTGGCATGTTTAATAGCAACAATTATATTGAGAAAGAAAATAAATTAAAATATTATTTATTATACTTTCTAATCATATTTAATAATTATATTGAATATACGTTTCGTGACTCGATACGACTAATATGAACATTTTGTGAGAATTTTCCGTTTGGCCTCCATTAAATTAAATTATATTTTTACTCCTATTTTCAACCACACAATCTTTCATAAAATAATATTACATATAAATCGAAAAAAAATTCTTCATTTTTTACCTACACATTCTTCAAAAAAAAATTATTTCACCCATTAAAATTTGAAATAATGGGGCCAAAAGGGATGTACTGCGGCTTACAGTATCAGAAGGCAACTTGAAGCTTGAAGCCAAATACTGAGTCAACTCCATTCCATTGGCTGAACCATTGTCCAATTTTATCTTATCATCAGCCAACAAAAGGTTAAGGTTGGTGTGTCCCATCAGGCCCACTTCATATACTTTAGCCATTGGAAATTTTAAAGTGACCCACATTCATAATGACCGCATTCTATTTATCAAAAGACCCCTAGATATTATCAAGTTAGAATATGTGGTAATGGAGCCAAGAACGGTGTTTTTTCATCGACCAATTGTTACAACTATATGTAGAGAAACTCGTTTGTGTAAAGAGAGTGATCAAATAGTTATAAGGGCACAAAATGTAGTGACACGAGACTCAGTTAAGCACGTTACATAAACTAGCATTTTCGATAATTTGTCGTGAACTAGATCAAGATTAGAAGTGTTCGGATCTTTCATGCTTGCGTAAAAAGGAGCTAAAGTTTTTGTTTTATTATTATTATTATTATTTTTTTTTTTGGCATGGTTAGATGAAGTGCCTTTACTGGTCCTTGTAGCACTATGAGGAAGCATTATGGTAAGAGAGGACCATTAGGTCCATTTATTTGGTGCATGCACCACAATGGTTATTTTACTTATTTAGTTATTAAATTACATTAAGTTGATTGCTGACATATGCACATACAATATTTCTAAGTACCATAAAAGTTAGTCTAATTTGATGGGCATTCATAGTATCTTAGCTTCTAGATGTTCTTATTCAGAATTTTTCACTCCTATAGATGCTGTTTTGATCATGGCAATTAGAAATCACAATCTTTTAATCATCATTGTGTTATTAATGTTTCCTCTAAGCATATCATAAATAAACTATTGTATGCCTTAACATCATATTTTTATCATCACTCTGGACCATATGAAATTCATGGATTGGATCAACTTTTTATCCCACTCAAAATGTTGGGTTCTTTCTCTTGTGATCTTCTTCATGTTTGTTGAAATGCCTCTTTCACATTTCTTGGTTATCTTACAAAAACCCCAAGAGATAAAAACAGATGAGTAAGAACCAGTTCCATGCAATAAGTGCTTGCCTTCTAGTGGTGATTCCTTACATTTTAAGTCTAACAATGATGAGATTCACTACATTTTTATAGTTGAAAGTCAACAACACAGTAAACTGAACTTTTTAAATAGTGGGGTGGGGGCCTTGGGACTTCCAAACTATTTATGAGAGTGCAAGAGGGGTGTAGTGTAGAAGCTTGGAGTTGAAACCAAAAGGAGGAGCAATGAAAGCAAGTAGTCATGCTTCCTCCCTTTACCTCCTCTCACTTGTTATATTACTATTACTTAGACCCACATTTGCCACCAAAAAGGTAAGCATTTTTAGTCTGGTTGCCTATGGTACACTTTCATTATTAGTGGTTAATAATAGAGTAAAAGCTTAAATATTTCCATGTAATTTTTCTTTGTTTAGTCTTATGTGGTGTACTTGGGAGCTCATTCACATGGAACTGAAGTCACATCCACTGATTTTGATAGAGTAACAGAGTCTCATTATGTGTTTCTTGGATCATTCTTGGGAAGGTATATGTAGTTTCTACACATGAAGTTTTTGTTTACTTACTTTTTGGATTCAACTAATTGTCTTTTTCTCTTTCAACTACAGTTCTGATAAGGCCAAAGATGCAATCTTCTACTCTTACACAAGACACATCAATGGTTTTGCTGCAACACTTGAAGAGGAAGAAGCAATTGAAATTTCTAGTGAGTTGTCAATATTGATATCATAATTGAGATCACGGCTTGGTACCTAACACTCTGATGTGCAGAACATCCTGAGGTTGCGTCGGTATTCTTGAACCAGGGACGAAAATTGCACACGACCCGGTCATGGGATTTCCTAGGGCTAGAGGATAATGGGAAAATCACTGGCAGCTCAATATGGAAGAAGGCTAGATTTGGTGGAGATACTATTATTGGGAACCTTGACACTGGTTAGCTGTCTCTTGTCCCTTCATTTGTAGACACAGATGCAATGTATTTTATATTACTGTTTTTGCACTTGTATAGTAATCTTAATCTCCAATTATTTAGAAACTAACTGAAGAAATTTTGTCCTGGTTTTAAAACTCAATTATTTTTGCCCGTCTTTGCTTGGAACTTTTTGAGGCAAGACAGCTGGCAGCCAATAATTTGCATCTGGACGATTGATTTACTGATAAATTATTGTTTATTTGCACCATAATCAGAATAGTGACAACATGGAATCTAGTGTTTTGTGTATAATTATAATTATCTATAAACTATACATGACCAACCACTTTCAAATGTGATGAAAATTTATCTAATCAAGGCTTTCTTGATTAGAAGTTCTCAGTGGACCTTTGCTTTTTCGACTAAGTTCATGTACTCGATAAATTCAAGTGCTTATGGGTTTTTGTTTCTCGTGCTGCATAATGGCTATGCACGATGAGTGCAATATGTTTTATCATTTGTCATTTTAACTTAATATTGTATCTTACTCAACCACTTAACATTGGGACACGCCAAACAAATTTTTTTACCAAAGACCAACATGTTTATAATTTTCTAAATTAATCATGATGAAAACTGTTGAAGTTGTCCCACGTCAATTGTGGAAGGGGATGGTGATCAGTTTATAAGTGTGAGGGAAAGTCTCACCTCTTGAGCTAACTTTTGGGGTTGAGAAGGTCCAATAACATTCAACACTGGTAGTAGAGCTCAGGTTATCAACAAGTCTCATGTCCAATAGTCATGGGAGGTGCGGGTTTATGTGAGGGGAGACAGGTTTGGTCTCACTCATGGCCCCGTTGTGTAAGGTGGAGACGGCTTTGGTCTCTTGTAGGGCCAAATGTGTTTGGAGGAGATGGGTTTAGTCTCCTGCAAGGCCCGATGTGTGAGGGGAAGATTGTTGGGGTTGTCCCACATCGATCGTGGAAGGGACTGGTAGTCAGTTTATAAGTGTGAGGGAAAGTCTCACCTCTTGAGCGAGTTTTTGGGGGTGAGAAGGCCCAATACCACTCAACAAAAATTAAACTTGGGTCCTCTATCTGGTTTTGTACTCCAGGCTCAATTTTTTTTTTTCTTTTTACTAATTCTTCCAGACTGCTACTCTCTGGTTGTGAAGTCACTTGCATGCCATATAACAGTAAAACAGTAGGGATTGAGACTATTTTTAGAGTGGAATTCAAGCAGATTGATCATTCAAAAATATAACTTTGTTAGAAAAAGAAAGTGTACTGATAAAATAGTTTAGATTCACATATCAGCAATATGGCTGATTTAGTCCATGTTATATTACTGCTAAAGCACTAGCAAATGAATAATATACAAGAACCTACACAAAACTTTTCCATTATATACTATTTTGTCTTCTTTGTTTTTGTTCCATTATTCTCCCATGGCTAAAACACTTTTCCCTCTTAACTTCTATGGAATTGAACCAGGTGTATGGCCAGATTCAAAGAGCTTTCACGATGAACAATTGGGGCCAGTTCCATCAAAGTGGAAAGGAATTTGCCAAAATGATATAGATTCCACCTTCCATTGCAACAGGTCAAATTTCTCTATCAACTGTGTGTGTCTTATCTAAATGGCTATTCACAGGATTCTTTTTCCCAGGATCCTACACTTTAAGAGATCAATGTTACTATAGGAGTCATGATATAAGTATAGCCTCCGTTTGGGAAGAATTTACAAACGGTTTAATTTATAAATAGTTAGAATTTAGTGGTGGATGAGTGGATAGTACTTGTAGATCTATTGAAACGTATAGTTGAAATGATGTTTGACAATTTATACATGACTTATATAAATTTTGCCAAATGGAGACTAAATCAATAAATTTCACTTGACATTATTATTTCCTTCTTAAGTTCATTAGTTTAAAAGATGCATAGATAATTGAGTGCAAGACATTAGAATCAACAGGAACCCACCACCATCATTATATCCTTTTCACGTCAACATAGAGCCAAAGAGAGTTGAACTTTTCAGTATTCGCGATCCATTCTCATCTTCGGAATTATTATGGGAAGAAGTTTTTGAAAGTTCGAATATTATCCCCTTTTTAAGAAATGTAATGTGGATTCTAGTTTTTTATCTTTTATTTTTTCCATTTCTTCTGGTTGAAGTAAAGGAGTGGTGTGAAAAATATCACCTTAAAACATATTATTCTGGCAGCAAGGGCGTGTATAGACAGGACGAAGTGTTGGGATAGCATTAAACTAACACACCATCATCCAGGACTTTGTGGAATATGAACCAATTAGTCGAGTTTAATCTGGATAGGATGTTTTAGAATCACTCATATTTTTAAGACTCAGCATGGGAAATAATTAGTGATTCCATGTGATTGAGAACTATTTAGTACTTTGTGTTCCGACATCACTAGTTGATGTGGTGTGAGCAAGAACTATCATGCAAGGATAAATGAAATTTCTTCAAATTACAAATAGTATTTTAGGATTGCAGCTAAATTTGAAGGCCTAAACATTTTGTTTATGCTTTTTAACATTTCTATCGTTGAAAGAAAAGACTTCTCTCTGCCTGTTGATTTTCTTGTCAAAACACCAGCCAATATCTTTGCATGACTACGCATCAAAATTCAAAAGAGTATAATGTAAGTGAGTTTTTTAACACACTTCATAGATTCTAGAATATGCCATCTGCTTTAAATTCTCAAAGTAATTAATATAATCATCATATTGATTGCAAATAAAAATAAACTCCTGACAGTGTTGTTTGATCATCCTTTTGCACATATTTATGTTAAAGGAAGCTCATTGGAGCAAGATACTTCTATAAAGGATATGCTACAACTGTGGGACCTCTCAATTCCACCTTCGACTCACCACGAGATAATGAAGGTCATGGATCACATACCTTATCAACAGCAGGTGGCAATTTCGTTGCTGGAGCAAACGTATTCGGATTTGGAAATGGAACAGCAAAAGGCGGATCGCCCAAAGCTCGGGTGGCTGCTTACAAGGTTTGCTGGCCTCCAGTGGGAGGCAACGAGTGCTTTGATGCTGATATTTTGGCTGCCTTTGATATGGCCATTCACGATGGAGTTGATGTGTTATCTGTATCTCTTGGTGGAGATCCTGTCCCCTTTTATAATGACAGTGTTGCCATTGGATCCTTTCATGCTGTTATGCATGGCGTTGTTGTGGTTTGCTCGGCTGGTAATTCTGGGCCAGCTGCTGGTACAGTTTCTAATATTGCACCTTGGCAGATTACGGTTGGAGCAAGCACCATGGACCGCCAGTTTCCTAGTTACGTCATCCTGGGGAACCAAATGAGCTTCCAAGTAAGTATTTCTTCTTCTTGACTCCCTTTTCCATCATATTTTTTGTATCACGGCTTTAATTTCAGTTGAAAATTAATGTTAGTAAGGGTTATTTTTTAAATTGAAATAAATTTCCATAGAATTTTTTTTTTTTTTTTGGCCCTGTTGAATTTAGGTGACACTTTAATTGTCAACCAACAAATATATTTTAATTTGTATTTAGTTACATATTTTGGTCATAGTCTAATTATGGAATGATGTCAAAGTTAGGCTATTTTGTAGCTACTACAAGTTAGTGTATTGTCAAAGTATGGTCAAGTACATTATCTAGCTTGTAGTATAGTAAAGTGATAGTAGGTAATGATAGTTGATAAAATAGTTGTTAGAAAAATCTTGCAAGTTTGGCTATATATAGAACCATGTATTTTCAGATGTATTAGAAGAAAATGATGAAGTAAATTGTTGTTTGATAAACTTTTCTTCTCCTCTGTTTTGTTCTTTAAGAAACAATAGAATTATGTTTAGTTTTGTATTAAAACCGGTATGTGAAATCGGGTATTTTCCTCCTTCCCTTTGACACCAAAATTCTAACAAATGTTTTAGAGTTTTTGACACGACCCGTCTCGAGTCAACCAAACTGACCCGACACGTGTCGTGCGCCGATGATAGGTTCCAACTAAACAACGGACCCACCACATAGACAACTTGATCTTATTTGACTGTGACATAGTTTTAAAAGAATTTGAAATTTGACAGAGTTCTCTCTAAAATATGGACTAAAACAACCTGAACAAAATTAATTTCCTGAAACATGCACCTTCAATTTTAAAATAGGATATATCAACCCCCACCAACACAACCAATTCATCATATCATACACTGAAATGAAATCTTCACTACTATACACCTCGAATACTACAATTGCACTATACTTTGAAAAGATACAAAAAGTGCACTAACCCTTGATATAGTTACATCTTTACCCAAGATGCATATCACCAAAATATAAACCCCATAAACTCATAATAAGAACCATATAATTAAAGACTTGGTAGCTCAACTTGACAGATCGTCAGGCTCAGAATGGCTCAACTCAACTACTATCCGATAAGAAAATTTTAACAAAAATGTGAGCTTGTAACTCAGTGAGTGGATAATTTCGCAATTAGATATAGCTTTCTATTTATGATTACTTTATGAAAAACTCTAGCATCTTGACTACTTTAAAAATATTCTGGAAGCTGATAATACTTTTAGAACTAACCATCATAAAATCATTAAAACATTTATTCTGTATACCGTATAAACCAAATTCTGCATTCTGAAATCTGATAATCAACACTGAAAAATCACACCAAAAATGATGGGAATCCGGATAGCTTAAAACTACCAAACCCACGTCGTTTGTTGAAGAACGCAAGAAAACTCAATTAAATCTTGGTTTGAAGATTTGATTCAAAATATGAATCGAAAACAACCAACGATCCGAAAGAAACGCTGACCCCTTTTGAATTCAATATTAAGAACTTCACCCAATGGATTGAACGCCACAAGATCGATTCTTGATAAGTTCAGAATTTGCTCAATTAAGAACAAAGGAATTGAAGCCAATTAATTCTCTCAATAATAGTCTGTAAAATAATAATGTCAATAATGATAAGTATTTCTACTTATCCCAAAAACCTAGCAAAAAAAAACGTGCAAACCTTAAAACCTTGCCAAAATATGGAAAGAAAATAAATTCTAGTCAAAATATGAAAAATCCCGAAATTGTTAAAAAAAACAACCATGCGGTCGCATGGTTGTATTATATGCGGCCGCATGGTTCATGCGGTTGCCTCTTCTGGAGGTTCTGACCATTGGATGCGGCCACACCATGGTTTCTTCTATGCGGCCGCATAGAAGTGAAATTCACCTTCGTCTTCGGCTACTTCCAACACGTTGATCCACGTTGATTCGGACTTCGACCCCAACATGGAACTTGCCTCTTTTTGCGTGTAGATCATGACATCGTCCACCGTTGCTTGTGCAAGTAATCCCATAGCTTGTTTTATTCGATTTGCCCTCAATCGTGTCATTGGTCCATCTTCAACAATCAACGGATCATTCCACTGACTTGCTCTTATTGTATTGGCATCTTGGATCACATCATCCCCTCCCTCTTCAAAAGGATTCGACCTCGAATCTGAACCTGCATCAAACGGAGATAGATCAGAAACATTAAATGTTGCTGAAACTTGAAACTCACCAGGTAGATCGAGCTTATATTCATTGTCATGGATCCTTTCAACCACTTGAAACGGACCATCACCCCGTGGTTGCAACTTGGATTTCCTCAACTCTGGGAATCGCTTCTTTCGCAAGTGTACCCAAACCCAATCACCGGGTTCAAACGTAACACTTTTCCTGCCCTTGTTCGCCTGTGCTGCATAATGCTTGTTTTTGCTTTCTATTTGTAATTTTACCTTCTCGCGGAGTGCCTTTATCAAGTCAGCCTTCTTTTGTCCATCTAAACTACCTCATTCATTCACAGGTAAAGGAATTAAATCCAGTGGGGTTAGCGGATTAAAACCATAAACAATCTCAAATGGTGAATGTGAAGTAGTGGAGTGTACAGCTCTATTGTATGCAAATTCGATGAAAGGTAAATACTCATCCCAACTTTTCAAATTTTTATTAACAACAGTGTGCAACAACTGTATCATGGTCCTATTAACTACTTCGGTCTGCCCATCGGTCTGTGGATGACAAGTAGTAGAAAACAACAATTTTGTGACCAACTTTCCCCACAAAACTCACCAAAAGTGACTAAGAAATTTAACGTCCCCATCCGACATTATACTCTTAGGTACCCCGTGTAAACGCACTATCTCTTTGAAAAACAGATCAGCAATGTTAGTGGCATCATCGGTTTTGTGACATGGAATGAAGTGTGCCATTTTAGAAAACCTATCTACCACTACAAAGATAGAATCTCGCCCCTCTTTAGTCCTAGGCAAATCTAACACAAAATCCATAGATATGTCAACCCAAGGTTCACTAGGAACAGGTAAAGGTGTATACAACCCATGAGGTAAGACCTTAGACTTAGCCTGTTTACAAGTTAAGCACCTTTCACAAGTTTTTCCGACATCAACTTTCATTTTAGGCCAATAAAAATGTTCACCTAACATCCCTAAAGTCTTAACAACCCCAAAGTGTCCCATTAATCCCCCACTATGTGCTTCCTTAACTAGCAAATCACGCATAGAACAATTAGGCACACACAATTTATTTTCCCTAAACAAATACCCGTCATGTTTAAAGAACTTATCCACCGCTCCCTTATCACATGATGCATATATGCTGGAAAAATCTAAATCATTCTCATACATGCCCTTAATAAACTCAAAACCAAGCAACTTCGCACTTAAGGAAGTTAGAAGCACATACCTTCGAGACAACGCATCCGCAACCACATTTTCTTTACCTTGTTTGTACTGGATGACGTAGAAAAATGTCTCTATGAATTCCACCCATCGAGCATGCCGCTTATTTAACTTACCTTGACCTCTCAAATGCTTCAATGATTCATGATCGGTGTGAATCACGAACTCCCTTGGCCATAGGTAGTGCTGCCATGTTTCCAATGCTCGAACCAATGAATAGAGCTCCTTGTCATATGTAGGGTAGTTTAGCGCCGCCCCACTAAGCTTTTCACTGAAATATGCAATCGACCTTTTAGCCTGCATCAAAACTGCTCCAATGCCTATACCTGAAGCATCACACTCAATCTCGAAAGCTTTGTCAAAGTTAGGTAATGCTAAAACTGGCGCTTCACATAACCTATCTTTAATAGTGTTGAATGCATGCTCTTGTTCATGTCCCCATTTAAACCAAACACTTTTCTTAACAATTTTCGTGAGTGGTGTGGTAATAGTGCTAAAATCCTTAACAAACCGCCTATAAAAGCTAACCAATCCATGAAAACTCCTCACTTCAGTTATAGTAGTAGGTGTTGGCCATTCTTTGATAGCTTTTACCTTTTCTTCATCTACTTCCACCCCATTAGCACTAACAACAAATCCTAAGAACACGACTCTATCCATGCAAAATGTACTCTTCTTTAAGTTAGCATAAAGTTGTTATTTTCTTAGCACCACAAGCACACATCTCAAATGTTTCATATGTTCACTGAGGTCTTTACTATAGATTAAGATATCATCAAAGTAAACCACAACAAACTTACCAATAAAAGCACGTAAAACATGATTCATTAAACGCATAAACGTGCTTGGTGCATTCGTGAGTCCAAACGGCATAACTAACCATTCATACAAGCCATACTTAGTTTTAAATGCAGTTTTCCACTCATCTCCTTCTCTCATGCGAATTTGATGATATCCATTCTTAAGATCTATCTTACTAAATAAGCATGCACCAAATAGTTCATCTAACATATCATCTAACCTAGGAATAGGATGACAATACTTTACCGTGATATTATTGATGGCCCTACAATCCACGCACATCCGTCAAGATCCATCTTTCTTCGACACAAGTAGCACGGGCACGGCACATGGACTCATGCTTTCCCGCACGTGTCCCTTGCTCAACAACTCCTCAACTTGCCTTTGAAACTCCTTCGTTTCCTCGGGGTACTCCGATAAGCCGGTCGGTTTGGAATGACTGCGCCGGGTACAAAGTCAATCAGATACTTAATGCCTCGAATGATTGGCAACCCACTAGGCGCGTCCTTGGGAAAGACATCGTCGAATTCCTGTAATAAAGAAATAGCCAAACTAGGGAGGGATGTGTTAATTTCCTCAAAGTTGAGGAATGACTCTTTGTAAACCAAGAGAATTATTTGTTTCTTCTCCACAATGGCCTTTTTTAATTCACTCCCTCTCGCAAAGAAATTCACCTTCGGCTTTTCTCTCCTCTCAGAAGACCCCTCTTCTTTTCTCTCATGTGGCCCCTCTCTTTTTTTCTCACTTTTAGCCACCTCACTATTTTCTCTCATGCTCTCGTGTCTCACCTTTTTCTCTCTTCTCTCCTAACACTCTCTTTCTTTTGTCTTCCTCAGTTTTCAATTTAAGCTGATCCTCATACACCTGTGCAGGTGTCAATGGTGCTAATGTAATAGGTTTTCCCCCCTTGATCAAGCTGTACCTATTTTTATACCCATCATGTACTACCTTCCTATCGTATTGTCATGACCTTCCCAATAAAATATGACCCGCATGCATGGGTACTACATCACACATCACTTCATCACTATAACTCCCAATTGAAAAACTCAACATCACCCTCTTATTCACCTTAATTTCCCCATATTCATTTAACCATTGCAATTATAGGGCTTAGGGTGTCTAAGCATTATTAACCCTAATTTTTCAACCAAACTAGTGCTAACTACGTTAGTACAACTTCCATCGTCAATGATTAAGCTACATACCATATTATTGACGTAACAACGCGTATGGAAAATATTTTCTCTTTGCAATTCCAAGGCATCAGCCTTGATTTGAGTGTTGAGAGCTCGCCTCGTGACTAACAACTCACCCACAGCATATTCCACTCGGTCTTCATCACTAATGTCTTCCAATTCTGGCATGTCTTCATAATCACTTTCACTTGCACTCTCCACTTCTCCACTATCCCGCAAAATCATAGTTCTTTTATTTGGACACTGAGAAGCAATGTGTCCAGTTCCCAAACACCTAAAACATTTGATGTCTCGGTTCCTAGATGGCTGTAACTCCACCTTCTTGCTAGCACTTTCTTCTTTCCCTCGTGGCAACTCCGTTTTAACCTTAGGAGCAGCTCCATCCACTTTGTTGTCGTCCCACCTCGGTTTCAAAGTAGTGTTAGAACCCGAAGTACCTGATGAATACCTTGTCGTCCCCTTCCTCTTCAATTGTCTCTCTACCTTCATGGTCATGTGTAACATGTCCTCCAACTCCACATAATGTTGTAGCTCGACCACATTAGTTATCTCCCTGTTTAAACCATTCAAAAATCGGGCCATAGTGGCCTCCCTATCCTCATGTACGTCCGCCATAATCATCAACAACTCGATCTCCTTATGATAATCCTCCACACTCTTCAACCCTTGGTAGAGGCTTTGTAGTTTTTGATAAAGCTCTCGGTAATAGTGATTAGGCACAAACCTTTTCCTCATGATGGCCTTCAACTCTTCCCATGTTCCAATTGGTCTCTCCCTATTTCTCCTCCTAGATGTCACCACTTGATCCCACCAATTGATAGCATAGTCAGTAAATTCAAGGACTGTTATTTTCACCTTCTTCACCTCCGAATAATTTTGACAGTCAAAGATCATCTCAACATTTTTCTCCCACTCCAAATAAGCCTCCGGATCACTCATTCCCTTAAATGGTGGAATGGACATTTTGATGTTGCTCATGTCACCATCTAACCCGTCTCCAACCAAGTTCCTACCCCTTCTATTAAGCTTAGCTCCTCTATTCCTCAGCCTACCAATTTCAGCATCCATAATCACCTCCTCATCCACCTCACTCTCATATTCAATTTCTTCTCTAATCTCCTGCCTATGTTCCCGTCGACCCTGCCTCCTCGCATTTGGAACTCTCCTACGTAAATCAGCAAGTTCTGTGTCCTGCCTATCCAACCTATCCCGTACATCCTCAAACAAACGTTCAAACCTACGAATCATCTCCTCAGACATGTTGATTTGATTGTTGTTGTTGTTTGGCACCGGTGTCGCTGTTTCCTTGTCAGACATCCTAAAAGAAATCTAATTTCCTGCCTCACAATTTTATCTCTCGTGTATCACTCAATTTAGGCTTTTTCCCTCTATTAATCTCACCACTCTGCCTTTTTCCACTCAAGCTTCCACCCGAGTGCTTCAAAGGGCAAAATAGAACTCAATTAAAGAATTAATCTAGTAGAATTCAACCGAAAATTGAGTGAATCCTCTTTGAAGTTTGAAGGATTCAAGACACAAGAATTGAATTGGACATGTGAAAATAGTTTTAAATTCAAAAAAGTGGTTCTTGAATTTTGATATAAGAAACAAGGAATTGGCCGGGAATTGTTTTGAGTTAATAATAAATTTTTTTTTTTTTTACGTGTACAGTACGGAATTTTATTTATTTTTTAACTCGAGTATTCAACTACGAATCTGACAAAACAAACGAAAACTGCTTTGGGTGAAAATTCAGCCCAAAAACACCGTTTGAAATTTTGGCAGAAGAAGAACGGATCAAATACTCTTTAATTTTACTGGACGCAAGAACACGAAAAACGCTGAAATTAAGGAAAACAAGACTCAAACAAAATTTAGAAAGGATATAACCTTGATTCGTTGGAGCCTGTGCTCTGATACCAAATGATGGGAATCCGGATAGTTTAGAACTACCAAACACACGTCGTTTGTTGAAGAACGCAAGAAAACCCAATTAAATCTTGGTTTGAAGATTTGATTCAAAATATGAATCGAAAACAACCAACGATCCGAAAGAAACGCTGACCCCTTTTGAATTCAATATTAAGAACTTCACCCAATGGATTGAACACCACAAGATCGATTCTTGATAAGTTCAGAATTTGCTCAATTAAGAACAAAGGAATTGAAGCCAATTAATTCTCTCAATAATAGTCTGTAAAATAATAATGTCAATAATGATAAGTATTTATACTTATCCCAAAAACCTAGCCAAAAAAAACGTGCAAACCTTAAAACCTTGCCAAAATATGGAAAGAAAATAAATTCTAGTCAAACTATGGAAAATCTCGAAATTGTTCAAAAAAACAACCATGCGGTCGCATGGTTGTATTATATGCGGCCGCATGGTTCATGCGGTCGCCTCTTCTGGAGGTTCTGACCATTGGATGCGACCGCACCATGGTTTCTTCTATGCGGCCGCATAGAAGTGAAATTCACCTCCGTTTTCGGCTGCTTCCAACACGTTGATTCACGTTGATTCGGATTTCGACCCCAACATGGAACTTGCCTCTTTTTGCGTGTAGCTCATGACGCGTCCACCGTTGCTTGTGCAAGTAATCTCATAGCTTGTTTTATTCGATTTGCCCTCAATCGTGTCATTGGTCCATCTTCAACAATCAACGGATTCTTCCACTGATTTGCTCTTGTTGTATTGGCATCTTGGATCACATCAAAAAAGGTACCCCATAACAGCCTTACTCATATATAGGTTAGTACCGAAATACATGGCAAAACTACTAAATTCTGTAATTCTCAAATTCTTAAATTCTATCATACACGCGCAGAGCTATAATCTGTCATACACTATGGAAACACATTCACAATAGTGTAAAGCGGGTAAATCACCATAACAGCCATACACTGTGGAAACACATTCACACCAATGCAGACTAGGGTAAAATCGCCAAAACAGTCATACACTGTGGAAACACATTCACACCAGTACAGACTAGAGTAAAATTACCATAACAGTCATATACTGTGGAAACACATTCACACCAGTGCAGACTAGGGTAAAATCACCTGGGTACTTTTTGGTGGTTTTAAAGATAACTTGAAACATGCTGAAATATGTAATACTCATATAACATGCCAACGAAATGATTTAACTGAGTGAAATTTAACTTTAAAAAGAACTTGCTATAAAATTCATGCTTTCCAAATCAATCATCTGAAATAAATAACATTTGCAGCTTATATGATTTACTATAAGAAATCTAATAAACAATCATTTATATAAACTTGAAAACTAATAGAATTTAAATAATTGCTTATTTCTAAAAAGTAGATATCCACTCACGTAATACAAGCTATAGCCTAAGATGGTTGGTAGACTTTTCCAACTTCCTCGTAACCACCTGAAATACAATACAAGATAACCAATTTACTACTATCCATTCAATAGAACTTTTATATTAAATGCTATAATACTCAAATATTGGATAATTCCCCAAATTTTTCTTTAACTCAATTGAGGTTAAATCCACCTACTAATCCCTTCACTAACATGAGATTTATCAAAATTACCTCCATCATACTCATAAAAATAATTGTCCCTTTCAATCTAGTGAAAGCTAACAACCAACACTACAATCCATTTACTTATAATTTTGTTCCATAATATCACTCTTTCAAGTGAGTATTTCATTAACCCTATCATATCCCCTAATAATATATAATCAAAATCCCAAATGAAAATTCTAGGGTTTGCCAAACTAAAATTTCTTACCTTAATTCAAATGGAAACTAAATAATCCACAATCTTGAGCTCTAAAATGCACCCATATTCCATAAATTCGAAACCCTAGAAATTTAACATCATAATATCATAAATAATTTATTTCTTATTCTCTAAAAAAAATAGATAAATTGAACCCAAGATAATGATAGTAACACTTACCCTTTTCTTCCTTTTTTTCCCCTTCTTTTTCCTTTTTCCTTTCTTCTTTCTCTTTTTCCTTCCCTTTTTCTCTCTTTTTTCTGTGTTTTTCCTCTTCTGTGTCGGGTTCTCTCCTTCCACCATGTGTATTGTGTGTTTTCAAATGAAAAAAAAAATGGGTCAAAAGTCTATTTAAATGGAGCCCAAGTCACAACTTACAAAAGAAACCCCTTAACTCTCATTAGGAATAAAATTTAGTCCCTTGACTTCCATAAATAGAAATGTAATTTCCCCAACTTAAAATATATCCAATTAAATCCCCAAATATTGCAAATTTATAAGATAAGCCCACCAAAATAATTTACTTCAATTTAATCCTTATTTGAATTGACTTTGACTAGTCAATTTCTGATTTAGACTAAAAAAAAACTTGGTTGTAACAGTTTTCTTTGTAAAGCTTTCGATCCATATTTCCAACAGTGGTATCAGAGCCCTATTGATCTTTGAAAATGGCAGAAAATGAGCTAAAAGAAGTGAAAAAACTAGTAAGAAGAGCTGAAGAAGCAAGCACATGCAAATATAGTAAGTTCTGAAGAAAAGAGTAAATATGGTATGCTGAAGAAAAATGAAATCTAGCATGCTGAAAAAAATGAGTGAGTCCGTATGTGATAAAAAAAAAAAAAAGAGAATCTGGTATGTGTTGGAAATCAGATTGAAAATCGGTAAGCTCAGCTAAAAAAGAGTGAATCTGGTAAGTAAAGTTGAAAATCGGTAAGCTCAGTTGAAAAATAGGAAATCCGGTAAGTGAAGTTGAAAGCCAATAAGCTCAGGAGGAAATACGGTAAGCTTACAAAATACGGTAAGCTCATTTTTCTTCCAAATTCGGTATGTATAAAAGGCTTAAATACGATAAGCTTAAATGCGGTAAGCTGAAATACGGTAAGTCAATAAAATTCGATATGTTGATATCCGGTATGCTACCAAAATTGTCCAAATCTGGTAAGTGCCTAAAACCGGTATGTCAAGGCTGAAATACGGTATGCATCCAAAATTCGGTATTGATGAAATCCGGTATGCTGCCTAAAATCTCTAAAATCCAGTAAGCTCACACCAAATATGGTAAGCACTGTCCAAATCTGGTAAGTTCAAATGAAGGCCAGTAAGCTCAAATTTGGTAAAATTTTTGATGTAGTAAAGATGCAAGTGAAAATTTCTTTGTGTAAGGTTGATCCAAGTCTAAAATGAGTTGATCAACTACGAAAGAGAGTTGCAACCATGGCGAGATTGGATCAAATAAAAAACAAAAAAAACCAAAACTTGTAGTCATAAAAAAAATGGTTTGAATCTAGTTAGCTCATTCTGGAAAATCTGCCGTGGAAAGAAAAGATGCAAGAATGAAAGTTTTTTGGGTGAGGTTGATTCGAATGCAATAGATGTTGATCAACTACGAAAAAAGTTGCAACCAAGGTGCTTCGATCAAATAAAAAACAAAGATATTTCAAAACTTGTAGTCACCAAAATCTGATATGATTAGTAGTACCTTAAAAACAAAAAGAATGGTTCAAAAATATGAAGAATGCTTTGATGGTTTCCTACAAAAAGAACGGTCCACAAGATGAAATTTTTTTGATGGTTTCCAACCAAAGTGTCATGGGGGAGTGTTGAATTTAGGTGACACTTTAGTTGTCAACCAACAAATATATTTTGATTTGTATTTAGTTACATATTTTGGTCATAGTCTAATTATGGAATGATGTAAAAGTTAGGTTATTTTGTAGTTACTACAAGTTAGTGTATTGTCAAAGTATGGTCAAGTACATTATCTAGCTTGTAGTATGGTAAAGTGATAGTAGGTAATAATAGTTGATAGAATAGTTGTTAGAAAAATCTTGTAAGTTTGGCTATACATAGAGCCATGTATTTCCAGATTTATTAGAAGAAAATGATGAATTAAATTGTTGTTTGATAAGCTTTTCTTCTCCTCTCTTCTGTTCTTTAAGGAACAACAGAGTTCATGTTTAGTTTTGTATTAAAACCGGCATGTGAAATCGGGTATTTTCTTCCTCCCATTTGACACCAAAATTCCAACAAATGTTTTAGAGCTTTCTTTGTAAAGTTTTAGATCCATATTTCCAACAGTCCCGCTAGCTCGGCCATCTGGATTCTAGAGAAGATATCGAACATTTGAAATATGATGCAGATGCCTTAAAGTATTCAGCATCCTATACTTCTTTAATTTTGGTCCTGTTAGAGGCATTGATTTTCTTAATGTAGAGAAATTAACAGCTAATTATTTCTGCTCTACAGGGGGAAAGCCTTTCTAACAAAGCATTACCAAATAAGAAGTCATTTCCAATTGTTTCTGCTCAATATGCTCATGCTGCCAATGCATCAGTTGACGAAGCGTAAGGATCAAAATTTAAATATCCCATTCAACGTGCTTTAACTTCATAAAAGAGTCGATTCCATGATTATTGTGTACTGATAGTAAGTCATTGTGCATTCATGCAGTATTCTCTGTAAAGCTGGAACACTGGACCCCAAGAAGGTGAAGGGGAAAATCTTGGTCTGTTTACGTGGAGATAATGCACGAGTTGACAAGGGCCAACAAGCTGCTTTAGCTGGAGCGGTCGGAATGGTTCTAGCCAACAATGACCTTTCCGGGAATGAAATTCTTGCTGATCCTCATGTACTTCCGGCTACACATATCAATTACACGGATGGACTTGCTCTTTTCTCATATATGAAATCAACGAGGTTAGAAACCACGACAATTATACAGCATCTTCTTATTGTGCTAATGAAATCTTCAAGAAAAATTGAGATGTGTAAATTTGGAAATGTTTTTATCAGGTCTCCAATGGCTTATATCTCTCCTGCAACGACACAATTAGGCACGAAACCAGCTCCGTTCATGGCAGCATTTTCATCCAAGGGGCCGAACACCATTACACCAGAGATTCTTAAGGTTTTCACTTCGACTCAGTCATTTCTTCTGCTTCTTATCAGAAGACTGATAATCACTTGTATCTTCTGTTCAGCCTGATATCACTGCACCAGGAGTGAGTGTCATAGCAGCCTATACAGAGGCCCAAGGACCTACAAATCAAGATTTTGATTCACGTCGTGTTTTATTCAATTCAGTATCGGGAACTTCAATGTCATGTCCTCATATTTCTGGCATCGTTGGCCTCTTGAAAACCCTTCATCCAACTTGGAGTCCGGCAGCTATTAAATCAGCTATCATGACCACTGGTAAGAATTTCGTAGCAGTCACAAATCATTCAGTTATTTCCCCGAATCTCCATTCACTGAGCTCGTATTCTTATATTCATCTTATACTGCAGCAAGAACGCGTGATAATGCTTTAGAGCCATTGACAAACGCGTCTCACTCAAAAGCTACACCATTTTGCTATGGAGGAGGACATGTACAACCAAACCGTGCAATGGACCCCGGGTTGGTTTACGATTTAGGAGTTAAAGATTACTTGAACTTTATATGCTCCCTAGGCTATAATCAAACACAAATCAAGTTGCTCTCAGATAAACCTTATACATGCCCCAAGCCCATTAGTCTCATCAACTTAAACTACCCCTCGATCACAGTCCCGAACCTCAATGGCTCGACAACTGTGACTCGAACAGTTAAGAATGTTGGCTCACCGGGTACTTATAAAGCTAGTATTCGCAGTCCAGCCGGAATATCAGTTCATATCGAGCCGAGTACTTTGAAGTTCAAACAAATTGGTGAAGAGAAAACATTCAAACTTACTCTCAAGGCTCTGAAATCCAATGCAGCTTTGGACTATGAATTTGGCGAGTTGACATGGTCTGATGGTAAACACTATGTAAGAAGTCCAATCGTGGTAAAACAATACAGGATTTACCACTCTTAATGATCTGAACTTGTTGCATGTTACAGGATTTACCACTCTTAATGATCTGAACTTGTTGCATGTTACAGGGTTTTGTCTTCCTTTTCGAATGGTCATTTTTTTCTTTGTTTTTTGTGATCTTGATAAAAATGTGACTCCAAAAACAGAGGAATTTTATTAGACATTGTTCATTTAAATTTGACCCTTATGTCTCTTTTCTAATCAATATTAGTGATAAGAGCATGTTTGGCTTAGCTTATAAGTCAGTTGAACTTGTAATTATGCTACGTTTTTTTTAGCTAGAACTGATGTGTGACTCTATGGAGAATGGTGTTCCTATGTCTGAGTGGTTAAAGCAATTTTGGTACAAATTTTATAAACGGATTAAATCATAAAATGTGTATAAATGTAAACAAATAAATATTCTAAATAGCTTATAAATAAATAAAATTCAAAATAACTAAGATAGATTTAAATATAATATTAATATTAAAGTTTAAGTTTACGTAAAACTAAAAGTTATCACTCCAAAAAAATAAAAAATAAAAGTGTGGGTACTAATAAGTTGTGAAATATTTGATAAAATCAAATACTCAAAATTCACTATATTAAATATATTTTAATCATTTTTTGATAGAAAATTTGTCAAATTAGTAAAATTTTGTAACATTTTATTGGTGAAATTTATTATTATTAAGATTTCTTACTTATTTTTATAACAATTTCCTCTTTGTCGAAACACTATTCAGAGTCTATCGAAAAATTGATTCGATTATGTGTTACAAATCTAAAGAGGGCAATGGGTTCAGCTCGAATGCAACGGAAAATTGAAATGTTTTCATAATGCAAGAATCGACCAATTTACTTAATATTATGATTTTTGTATCTTTAAATATTGTTTTGGCTCTTGACCCTTCACTTTTCTATAGAAACAATAGAAAATTGCAAATAATCGTTACACCACCCTCAATGAATTATAGAACATTCTACTCTGTGATTTAGTGTAAAATAATTTACAAGTAAATACAAATATGGGTTCGTGAATTATACCATCGACTCGACTTTGAGGTCAACATAAATATTATTCACAATTCTTCTCACCAATCATATAAGTTCATGTTTCACTTTTACTTATAAATTTAGCTCATTGAGGCATAGAAAATTATAAGTATTAAGGACAAATCTTTCAATCATTCACATGGGATGATGGGATGATGCACTATATATATATATATATATTTTAATTATTTTTCATCATACAAATTTATAAATTATTTATAAAAAATATATATATAATATTTGAAGCAGAGATCAGAATATGAACTAACGGCTGCTAAAACGAAAGTTGTTGTCACTTGTGAAACTTGATAGCTATTCATGTGCTAATGATATTGACACTGACATTGCCCTTTCCCTTTCTTATCTTGTCACCAGACACACCGCAATTTCTATAAAATATAAAATCAAATCAAATCATGAAAAGTTGAGGAAATAAAACAACTAACGGTGGAGAATTATACCTTCACGGATATCTTCACGTGTCCTCTGTGATCTTATCATCCCTCGTGCCCACAAAATCGTGTCCACTAGCTAACCTCCAAAAGAAACACCTAGAGTTTTTTTTTCTACCCAATCCAATCTCTAGCCCTATTTATTTAAACAAGTTTTTAGTTGAGGTTAATTTTATTCAATTATGCATCAATTGATGATTTGAAAAGGATTAACTATTTTTTGTTTGACTAAAAAAGTTGTTAATAATTTAAAATTAAATTAATAATTAATTTTATTCACACATTTTATGCGGTCAATAACTTTTATCAAAACCAAACGTAAGTTAAATTGATTTTATTTGGCAACTAATGCAATCCACTACCAATTGCAGATGGCGCGACTGATGGCTAAAACTCCATTTGGATGGTAAAAAGTGATAGAACTGTTTATCTAAATCACAACACTTTAGACTTCGAACCACCCGAGTCACGACATCTCAAACACCAAGTGGACTATAGAGAGTGAAAGAGTGGACATATGATACGTCATGACTTGAGTAATTCAAGTTTCGAGGTATCATAATTTGAGTTAGCAGTGATACCATATATACATATAAGATCGAAAGTGTCATACATGTTTACGTTAGTATATATTACTGAAATAAATTAGACGATAGGCTGAAAGTGGTGGATTGACATTAATTTTATTAGAGATAGACATGATGATCTATCCTAATGATTGAAGAGGTGAATGTAAGACAGAATTTGACAGACATTCAATTTACTATTTTACCCCAAGTATGTGTTTTACAAGCCTTGTAATTTTGAATAATATATTGTCAAAGTTGAGTAATGAAATTTAAACAAGTAATATCGTGCTTACAATCAGCACCGTGACATTTCCAATAAATTATGCGTTTTAAGGGTTACAAATAGCATTATTTAATTTAAAAAGGACCAACTTGCTTCTTTATAAAGCTTCAAGGAAGTTGTTATAAGATCTAAAAGTTAGGGTACTAATGCTATAATTTTGATAACTTATAAGTAAATAATGAGCAACTTTTTAAGGATTGCCAAACAGATCATCACCCTATAAATACTCATAAGCTGTATGTTCTAGTTTCAAAGCTGACCACTCCCTCTCTGTGTGTGTAGAGAGGAACTGAAGAGTATTTTTGATCAACAATGGCAGCCACTGGAGTAGTGAAGCTCTCTCCAAGTTCTACTTCTACTGCTACTTCTAGTTTCAAACATGTGGAGGACGTAAAGTCGTTCACGCGGCTGTCTTTCGTGGCGTCCAATGTCGCCGGGGAGAAGCTGATGTCATTGACCGGAGTACAACTACAAAGGAGTCGTTCCACAACTGAATTCGACAACCGGAGTCCGTTGATCGTTTCTCCAAAGGCGGTTTCTGACTCGCAAAATTCGCAGACTTGTCTCGACCCGGACGCTAGCCGAGTAATTGATCACATTCACATCCTCTTCTTTTGTCAATTCATACAATGTTTATTGATATGTGTGCAAAAAGATGTATTTATGCGTTAAGTTTGTGTTCATCTATATGTACTAGTGTTTGAAAGTGCGTAATTTTGTTTAACCTTTTCTGCAATTGCAATTGAAGTCAATGTTTGGGTTTTGAAGGCCAGAAGAGAACAGCTTTGTGTAGTTCATAAAATCTTTGTTTCAATTCGAAGTTACTTCGAAGACTGGCACCAGATCCGCATTTTGCTCCCTCTAGATATATCCTTTGAGGTTAAAAAAAGAAGAAAGTGTAAACTGACAGTATATATGCCAAATAAAAGGAGGCTTCCGTATATTCTAGTTTATATATTTTTAAAAAGTGGCTGAATAAAGTTTAAATGTGTTTTCCAACTTTCATTTTCATTTGATTGAGCTAAGTGGAGTAGGGCTAATATCGTTTTTCATTTTGATGCGGTATTATCGGGTTGCCCTATCAAAAAAGGATTTTGCTATATGTACATCAAGATTTACGTAAAGGATTATATAATGCCCACATGGCACTCTACCATTTATTAGTTTAAAACGCAGTCAACTTTTCCACCCAATTTTTTCCCTCAACGTCATTTTTGGTAACTGCTTATGTACAATTTTTATGTACAAGTAGCAAAATCCATCAGAAAAGGCTTTGTTTTATTGCCAAGTGTGTTACAGATCGACACCTCTTAAGAAGTAATAAAAGAAAAAGTGGATGTTCCTGTGAACGTAAAGGATAATGTCTGCTTCCTGATTCGTATTTGTAACTGAATTATGTGTTTGTAGGCAATGGTAGAAAATGAAAAACTTCTGGATTGGAGTTCAAAATTGATAATTTTCTCTTTGAGAAAATATTAAGACAAATAAGGAATTTATATTCAGATGATAATTAACATTTCCGAGATGAGTTATTTTTCTACTTGTAGTTGCATCAATACATATTTAAAGGTGAATTATGTGCTTGCAGACAATTCTAGAAATTGACGCATTTATCTACATGCGGATATCTTCTTGGAGTAGAAATTAATAGAGATATAAAAAGAGAGGCAGGATTAGATATCAAAATTAATCATTTGTTCTTCAACAGTATCGAGACAAATAAGTGATTGATATTTAATTAATAATCAACTTTTTTGAAAACGATTCCTATATTTCTATGTATAGGTGGTGCATCAATGATTTGAAATAACATTAGTTTTTTTTTTACCCATGCCTTGGAATATATAGGTTCTCTACTTTTCTGGATTAGTTTCATTCAACATTGCAATCAAGTAACACCATTATTTGTTACATATGTGGTCATTCATAGAGTGTCTTGGGAGTTATTCTCGGAGGAGGAGCTGGGACCAGACTTTATCCTCTTACAAAGAAAAGGGCGAAGCCAGCTGTTCCACTGGGAGCAAATTATAGACTGATTGACATTCCTGTCAGCAATTGCTTGAACAGTAATATATCTAAGATATATGTTCTTACACAATTCAATTCTGCATCCCTCAATCGTCACCTTTCAAGGGCATATGCAAGCAACATGGGTGGTTACAAGAATGAAGGTTTTGTTGAAGTTCTTGCGGCTCAACAAAGTCCTGAGAATCCCAATTGGTTCCAGGTACTTATCTCAACGAAACCTGTACCATAAATCGTGCGCTAGTAATTTACCTTAATTTTCATTAGAAAGTTGAATGTGCAGCATATATAGATGATCACTCATGCATCACAACTTATTTCTATGAGCTCTTAAGCTGCATTTGTTTTCCCCTAGATGTCATTCTCTTCTTGACATCTTCGATTCTTAGCATCTTTAATTACAATTTAAAATTGTGGTAACTCAAACATACTGACATTCAATTGGATTTGTTTTCAGGGTACAGCCGATGCTGTAAGGCAATATCTATGGCTGTTTGAAGAGCACAATGTGCTTGAATTCCTGGTTCTTGCTGGAGATCATTTGTATCGAATGGATTATGAGAGATTTATTCAAGCCCACAGAGAAACAGATGCCGATATTACTGTTGCTGCACTGCCAATGGACGAAAAAACGTGCAACAGCATTTGGTCTGATGAAAATAGATGAAGAAGGTCGCATCATTGAATTTGCTGAGAAACCAAAGGGAGAGCAATTAAAAGCTATGAAGGTGGTATTGAGTACATTGTGAGTCTTACATTGTTTGATGAGATCAGGAAGTGATTTTTCTTGTCCTTTTGGTACCTTGTTTAGGTTGATACTACCATATTGGGTCTTGATGACGAGAGAGCGAAAGAGATGCCTTACATTGCAAGTATGGGAATATATGTTGTCAGTAAAGATGTGATGATAAATCTTCTTAGAGATCGATTTCCTGGTGCCAATGATTTTGGAAGTGAAGTTATTCCTGGAGCAACGTCCATTGGATTGAGGGCATGTACCTTATCCTAAATTTCTTCCACTAATCCTTGTCTTTGTTCATATGAATTGCACAAAATTCTATGTTTCCGTTTTCTTTTTGGTTTAGCAACTGTTATATACCTAATTAAATTGATTTACATTTTCTCAATTGTTCAGCATATACTTAAAGTTGGTCATACATAGTTGGAAAACTATTCCCACGAAAGTATTATTTCAGTGGTTTTTTTAGTGCCAGAGCTAATTGTTACATCACTAATATAGGTGCAAGCATACTTGTTTGATGGCTACTGGGAAGATATTGGTACAATCGAAGCTTTCTATAATGCCAATTTGGGGATCACAAAAAAGCCTATCCCAGATTTTAGGTAATCTTATTGTTCTCAATGTATTGAGTTGCCTTTTATTGTTTTAGAACACATTTTCTCTATTTATGAAATTACAATATGACTTCCATTATCTGCTGCAGCTTCTATGATCGATCAGCTCCAATTTACACCCAACCTCGATATCTGCCTCCTTCCAAGATGCTGGATGCTGATGTTACAGACAGCGTCATTGGCGAGGGCTGTGTGATGAAGGTAAGTGATCATAGTTGTGAACAGCCATACAGCCTGTAATTGATGTCCTACATGAAAAATCAGCAGTAAAATTGGCCGATCGCATCTATATTTTTTTATTGTTGTTTTGCATTGTGAAGTTAAATTAATTGGATTTGCCTGAGCAGAATGATGAGAAAGTGAAACGAAATGCAATAAGATGCCTTACATAAGTTGATTTCGGACTTCTCAATAGATGCCATGATTGAACATCTACTCTATGACCCATGATATGAACTAGTCACCTATGTTTTATCGTTTAACCTTACATGCTGTGAAAGTAAACATGAAGTTTGTGATGATACTCGGTGCAGTAAATGTTACTATCCCCTTTGTTCACTGTGCAGAACTGTAAAATCCACCATTCTGTGGTTGGACTTAGATCTTGCATATCAGAGGGTGCAATCATAGAGGACTCATTGCTGATGGGTGCAGATTATTATGAGGTAACACTTTTCTCTGAAACGTAGACTTTCTTGGTTTAAAGATGACCAATTGTACTTGAAGTTGTGCACTCTACCTGGTCTGATTAATAACGAAATTATCCTGCTTTAGCCATTTTATATCATTCCTTTCGTAATTCATGTGAATAATGACCTCACGTTTCATCTTCTCTGTTCTTTCTTCAGACGGATGCCGACAGGACATTTCTTGCTGCAAAAGGTGGCATCCCAATAGGTATTGGCAAGAACACTCACATAAAGAGAGCAATAATTGACAAGAATGCTCGAATAGGAGACAATGTAAAGGTATTGTATATCATCCCTTTGTTTCTGAATCTTCTCGTAGAGTTAGAGAATGATTTTTGTTCTGTATTATTCCATAGAACCAGTGCCAGTCTTGCTTAATGAATTTACGCATTCAACCCGAGGGGATGACCCGCAGTTTCTTTCCTCTTCTCATCTAGTTCTATTTGTTGATAGAAGTGTAGTTGAAATGCCATACCTTTGAAGCAGTATTTTTTTATTTTTCAGATCCTTAATGGCGACAACATTCAAGAAGCTGCAAGAGAGACGGAAGGATACTTCATCAAGAGCGGTATTGTTACAATCATCAAGGATGCTTTCATTCCCGGCGGTACTGTCATCTAAAAACCCTACACTCTTGCACCACTAGTCTGGGTCTTTCCCCTTCCTTGTGGCTTAACAAGAGACAACTGAAGGAATAGAAAAAATGAGAGTTTCTTCATGTTCATGTGTAATATCTAATAAATGTGTCTATAGAACATGACATTGAGTTTGTTGACATCCATTTCTATTCCTTAAATTTAGCAGAAAGTGACTTTTTTACCATTGACCTTGATGTCCAATACAACTAAACCTGAGACGGTAATCTTGGTTAAGTGAAAGAACGGAACGCATTAATATTTTTGGACACGAATAACACAAGACTTTGTGATGGAGATTGCATTCCTTGTAAGGAAGTTGCATTCATCATAAATGAGTTCTGGGGATCCCTTTTTGGCTGCTTGCCACTTGCTTACTAAGAAAGCGGATGAAATTGGCTTGCGTGACTAGAAGTGTTCGCGACCTCATTTTGCGCCCTTATACTTGAGAATGAATGTTTATTTACGGAGAACCTCAACTACTTTTCTGTGTTCACTCAACTTGGGTAGGAAAATGAAGTCTTTGGGCTCTGAATAATAAAAAGAAAATAATATTGTGAATGAAATTTCCAAAATCAAATGTAAATGTTAATATTGAATACTCCAACGTACAATGAAGTTTCTATATGGGAATTGAGGTTTCATCCCAAAAGGTTGTAGTTGAATATCTTACAAGCCCATCAACTACTACACATCTCGATGTGGGAGCTTGTTCGCACTATCTCAACAATTTTCCCTTCGAACTAAGTACCATGTCATCTTGATCCTCTTTCAAGAGATGGTCTATCCATTTCTCTTCCTCGAACCTGGAAATATTACGTGCTCTATCAATCATTAGAGCCACTGCCTTGCGTAGTCACAGCATGAGCTTCCGCTTATCATGATCCAACTTAGGACCCACCGCATGCGTTCGGCGGCAATTGCAAATCTGTCTTTGTGCTTCCACCTGGCTAAGTTTGAGGTCTAGTTACGATTCTGTAAGGAAATTGAAGTTCCATTCCAAAATGTTACCTTATTAAGTGGAGTAGTCCAATCCATAAGAGAATTTATTTGCACTGCCTCAACAATTTCGTCTTTCACAAATTAGAACTACATTTAAAACTAATTGACTTTTAGTGTACACCACCCGCCCCATTCACGTAACGGAGCAATCCACGTAAAAAACAAAAAAAAATGAAAATAATTAATGAAAAACACACTGCATGAATTTCTCAATGAATTCGTAATCGTTTGACAAAATGGGAGACAAGCCCATGGCAACACGTCTTTTTAGCAGGAGTCCTCGAATTTCCACAGGTCAGTTCTTTCCCACTGCCTGTTTTCTTGGTGGGTTCTTGCTTTCTTATTACTTTATTCCATTTTTCTTAGAAATTAATTAGTTCCAGGTACGTGGATTATTTCTCGAAATTGAATTCGATTAGACCAACAGGATATAAACTATGTAATAGCTTTGCTGTATCTTGACAGCTTATTTCTAGTATTTATCAGCTATTTTACGAGAAATTAACGATCTTTTTGCACGTGTCAGCCGACTGATTGGTGGAAAAGCTTTCAACCTTGTTTGGTATATTAAACTAGGCGAAAAGCGTTAGAAATTAGACAAGTCAAATTAACTTGATTGATAATGATAACATGAACTACTAAAATTTTACAGATTTGTCCTCAAATCGTATGGATAAATAAGAGTAACATGTTGTAGCAATGCGTAAATTTTGTCCCCAAATCGTAAGGATAAGTAAGAGTAACATGTTGTAGCAATCGCATTGGGTACAACTCAACCTTTATAATATGTAGAGTTTCCCTTTAAAATACTATTATTTTCCATATATTTTTCCAAGTTGGATGAGGGGAACTAATAGCCACAAATTATGTTGTTGTTCATACAAGTAAATTGTAAATAAAAATGACCTCATGGTTCTATACATCTAACCATATATATCCATGTTACAAAGTGTCTAATCCTCCCAAATTTGTTCCATCAACATGCATGGCTGATGGCTCGGTATTTTGTTGTTGCAAATGGGTGGAGGAGATGCAACAGAAGTAGCAGACAGTGGCGATGGTGATGGTGGGTGGCGGGGCGGGGGCAGAGGCGATGGCGATGGCGATGGAGGCGGTAGTTGTGGAGGTTGAGGTGGTGGTGGAGGTGGAGGTGGTGATTAATAATCTTGTAAAGGAATACTTTATGAACCGGAATAAAGTTTTTTACAGTGATATATACTCAGTTACTCAAATGTACACAGTTCATTGTTATGTATAATTCTCTCCGAACAAAATGTTTTATTTATTTATTTATTTATTAGTTGGTGTATTGACCTTAAGAAATGTTGTTCAAATTCCTAAAAACATTGCAATTCTACCTTCAAAACTGGAAACAATTTGACAATTCAACTTGCGTACATGGAAACAGATAACAACTACATGAGTTTACTAATCTTAATATAGATATTTGTCCACTTCTTCACATACTTAGTCAAATTTGTGTTGATAATGAAATTAGTTAGAGACTGCTTATATAGATTTTTTTAAGAATATTTATTTGCAAAAAGGGATTTTTTTTTTCTTTTTTTAAATGCAAGTTGTTATAAAATAGAAAAAAGCTATAAGTTCATGTGCAAAATTATCTTGTTAAAAGAACGTGTGGTTGAAAATGAGTTTGAAGAATTATGCGAATATAAAAATTAATTATTCATTTATTCGTCACGTAATGCTAATATTGAATAATTGATATTGATTGAGAAACTCGTTATTTAAAATTGAATACCGAGATATTTGGATCGAAAAAGAATTTGGAGAACTCCAAATTCTATAATCTTTTATTCGAGACAACCAAGAGACAACATAGTCTTAACATTAGTTTAAATAGTGAACATTAGAACCCTAACCTAGAATGAAGAAAAAGATCTGACTGGTCTTGTGATTAATAAAACTGCCACCTATAGTCGTTTATTGAGAAAATATGTATATTGGTTTGAAATTTCACTCTAATAAAAAACATGGTTCTTGCATGACTAAATAAATTCACTTCGTATAATATTGTTTGATTAGTTTCACAATGTCTTACAATGTCTCTATGCATTACCAGTCTTGTCTCAAGAAGAACCTTGTCATCGATCCGGTATCAGAAGAAGAAAAGCTATCAAGAAAGGGTTCTAATGATTACTTGCATGCCAGCTCGAAATGAAGTTACTTTGATGACTGCGACGGGAGAATGGTCGATCCCAAAAGTTCACAAGGTACACAAAACTTGTTGTATTTACGCGCATGTTTTTTCCAAGCCTCGTAAATCATTTCAAAATCAAGATTACTTCCGAAGAACTAATATTATCTTGTATACAGGCAATGCAATTGTGCCTCGATGCTTGTTCGAAACTGGGGAAGATCATGCCTAAAAGAAGATGTTTCTGCTCAACAAAAATAGAAAAAATAATGTTTCTTAGTACAGTTCACATAATTAGCTCTGGCTTGTCCACCATTAAATTAAAATGAGTTTTTTTTTGGGAAAAATTAAGTTTTGGAAAAGTGATTTTTGGAGAATGTGTGGTTAAAAAGTATGAATAAATTTTGGATTAAAATGCAGAATATTTTATTGTGAGAATGTGTGGTTGAAAATGAGTTTGAAAAAAAAAAAAAAAAAAAAAATTTGTTTTACTGATTGTCAAGCAGGGCTTAGCTTTTAGGATTGTTTGATGAGGCATGTTGGCATCTGTTTCTGTGGCTGATCAAATCCTAACAGCAGCAAATATTTGGATTTAGAAACAATTATTTTGATCAAGTTAAGGAATCAATGACTGTGTTTCATTAGACAAGGTTAGAGTTGTGGAAACAAAAATTTCTCCAGCCAGCCTTAACATATGGAAAGGAATTTTATACTAGAGAACATAGAGGAAAGCTTAAAATCTCGTTTCTTACAATAAAAAATGTTGGTTATGTAAATGAAATTTTTGAACCATGTTGCAGGCTGTGTGTAAAATTCATCTTCACTTTTTACATTCTCCAATTTTCCAGTATTTACTATGCTTTTTCCTGGTTCTTCTTATTTGGTGGTGTTGGCCTCCAACCTCCCACGTCAGTTTAAGTGTCCCACTTGAACATGATCAACCTTGGAGGTATTGGTTCAGCCACCATACTCTAGATGACCTCAGCTATGGAGTTCGACTTCCTTTACTACAACCGAACTCAACTGATGAGTCCGGCTAATTGGATGCCTAAGAATGATAGTTAACTCTAGTCAAGCAACAATCATTCATGGATGTCTCCCAACCACCCTACTTCCTCAATGGGAAGGAAGATAGGGTAGGATAGACAGTGAACCTACGACCTAGGTAATCATTGCACTACCTCCCTGGATCAACCAATCAAAATCCTTGATCTGACAAGTTGTACCCAATTTGATGTTCACTACTATAGCTAGGAATGATTAAGATGGCCAATAATTGTAATTCATTCTCCTACTTCTCTCTCAATTAACGATAATGATGATTGTACATATTCAAAGTAAGTAAACAAAAAGACAGACTGTTTTGGCAACTACAGGTTGGTGTCTGATTTTTTTTTATTTTTCAAACTGTCCATTTATATTTCGACACGTGTCCTCCTTGTTTTTGAATCTGTGTTTTAGCCTGTTTGCGTAGCATAATTCCTCAATTAATACATTAAGGCTCCATTTGATAGACGAAAATTTTCCCAGGAACTTCCACTTTTGCGCTGTTTGATAGCGTTTTTTTTCCATGGAATTAGTTTCCACCGAATTCCAAGGTACAACAACTTGAAGCGTGATTCCGTGGAATTCAATGACTTGTTATATGGTGGGAATTGGTTTCCACCTTTTTTTTTTTTTTTTAGCAATAGAAACAAATTCTAAGATAAAATGTAAAAAAAATTTATCCCTTTAATTGACAAATTCCATGCAAAACAAAGTCAAACGTAAAAATAAAAAATAAAAATTTATTTATTTATTTATTTATTATTATTTATTTATTTTTTTGGCAATCTAAACATATTTTATCCTCAATGGTAAAAAATTTATCTATTTAATTGATAATTTGCATGAAAAATAAAATCAAACGTATTATACCAATCAAACACCTTTAATTCAATTTCCGGTAAAATAATTCCAACTAATTCAATTTCCTGCAATTCAATTCCTTTCCACCAATTTTTTACTCTTGTAATCAAACGGACCCTAAACGTTTGCGAACTTACATTTTAGCTCAGACAAATATAAAAGTCTGATCTCACCAATTTTAATATTCTACAATTCCCTTAATGTTAAATCAAAATGTGTCGTGTCACTTTTTTCCACAACATGTGTCTATTTTAGTGTCCAAAAGGGTCAATTCTATTTTCAAAGAATGGAGACCTTAGTCATCAGCATTTGATGGGTGAGGGCGCAAGGCGACGGCACTATGGCTATGGTTGCAGAGAAAGAGTCAGAGTTGATGGTTATGGTTATGGTGGTGCAATTGGAAGTGAAGCCTCCAAAATATTGAATGAATGTTTGTTTTTATAGCCTATTCCTTTGTATCTCATATGAGTTTCGTAATTATAGAACCTGTTCTATCACTGATAAATGGCTCAAAGCCTCAAACTTCTCATGAATTTATTGGTGTTGTACTTTTCCTTTTTTTTTTTTCCCCAAATAATTTATACTTTTTGATCTTTTGTAAGTGTTTCTTGTTTCTGGACACTATTACCCCTGCTTCCATTAATCATGTGAGAGGTACGTGTAAATTTAACGGCAACTTTGGACAAAACCGTCTAAAAGGATCACTTGAATAAAAAAATCAATACTTTAAGGGGGTCATTGCCAATAATGAAAGGTTAGAGCCATGCAAGGATCATACATTCCCTAATAATTAAGCCAAACAAAATGTCAAACATTCATTCATGTGATAATTTTTGTTTGTAGTGGTGAGTTGTACAGTGAAATTGCTTTGCTTCAGTCAATAGCCATCAGAAGATGGTCGAAGTTGAAAGAAGAGATGAAGACACCTCGTCTTTGATCACAGATTCTTCATCTTCATCTGCAGATTCCTCTCGTAATAGAACTTTAAAGAGAACAGGTTTCTTCAATATTTTATTACTTTTATAACTAAAGCTGATGAAATAAGGTCATGTTTGATGGCCATAGATTTTCCCTAGAACTAGGAAATTCTTTTCCAACTTTCAAATTCTAGCTGTTTGATACCACATTTTTTTCATGGAAATCATTTTCTTGGTTTTGCTCACATGGTGGCCATTACCTAGATTTGAGGGAATTGCTTCTGGCTTTTTTTTTTTTTTTTGGCAATTGAAATTAATTTTAGATCCAATGAATTTATCTCTTTAATTCACAATTTGTATGAAAAATAAAATCAAATGAATGATATTCGGTATGGTAAATTATTATTTTTTTGATAATTTGAACAAATTCTAGATGCAATAGTAAAAAAACGTATCCCTTTACTTGATAATTTGCATAAAAAATAAAGGTAAACGAATGATATTTAGTATGTTAATTTTTTTATTTTTTTTTTGGTGGCAATTGGAACAAATTCTAGATTGAATGGTGGAAAATATTATCACTTTAATGGATAATTTTTATGTAAAAAAAAAAAGACCAAAAGATTCAAAATTAAAAAAAAATTCAAGTGGAAAATTATACCAATCAAACACAATTAATCGATAATTCTGGGTAAAACAAATTCTAGACAATTCAATTCCCTGAAATTCATTTTCTTTCCACTCAAATTAGACATTTGCAATCAAAGGGACCATAAAGTCAACTTAAATTCACTTTCTTGGATAATGGATGGGGAAAAATGATTCTTTTTCAGAAACTTGTTATTCTTGTAAGAATGATTTAAGAATGTAGGATATATAACAGCTCTTTTTATTTGCTTTGGTTGTGAAGGAACTCTATGGACAGCAATTGCCCATATAATAAATGGAGTGATAGGAACTGCTGTGTTATCTCTGGCATGGAGTGTAGCTCAGCTGGGGTGGATTGCAGGCCCAATATGCATGTTGGTGTTCGGAGTAATCGCTGTAATTTCTTCAAATCTCCTTTGTGATTGTTACAGATATCCTCATCCTGAAGTTGGGCACATCAGAAATAGGTCTTTTGCTGAAGCTGTGAGGTGTTACTTAGGTGAATTGCATTTGGTAGTTCTATTTGTTGCGTCTTTGGCATGTTCTTTTTCTATGATATTATGGCCCGTTTTGCAGGCTTTTGAAAAGTCATAAGCTGGATCTGAGACTAGGAAGTTGTTTTTTAATATGTTTGAATAATTTTCTGGAAGTGTGAATATCTTTAAGTTGGTCTAACATAGTTTCGGGAGGAAACTCTTCGATAAGAAGAAAAAACAAAAGTAGAACTAATTGCACTTTATGATGCAAATCAGTTATTTATAGTTTGATATGGAATATAAAGGTTTCAAAAGCTTCTAGAGAATGCATCTATCAAACTCGTATATGGTTATTAAAGATTTTGATGTGGAACACAAACACGACACGTAATTTTCCAAGAAAGTAGGACTAGGACATGAACATGAACATGAACATGCCAATTAGAGGAATGATCATATGGCTATGGACAGTAGATATAAACAAATTGGACATAAAGTTCATGGAATTTTTCATAAATTATCTCCACGTTACAAAATGGGGTTTGCTGTGTCCTTTATTTGTCGTGGACATGTTCCGATATATGTAATAAACTAAAATGTATAAAAATTATACGACGTAGCCCAGGCATGTCGAAGAAGTTTCAGAAAGTGCACTACATGTACTTGCAGCTTTGTACATAAAAATGGGACACACCACATATAATGTCAGAAATGTGTCCTGGAGTGTCCACCCTAAGAGAAGTTTCCATGCTTCAAAGGAAAATACAGTAAATAATATCAAAATTTCATTTTTGAAGGAAAGAGGAGCTCGCAGGTGGCAGCAATATTCGTTCAAGAAATCTATTATGGTTGTGGGATTGCTTTTACCATAACATCGGCCATCAGCATGAGGTTTTCATCTAATTATGCTTTCTGTTCTGCTTTGATTATGCTAGATGTGCTTCATCCTAATGCTATGTTTTCAGGAATACTTTAAGGGAAATAGAATTCATATGCTAATTGTTTTGACGCTCATATTAGATCGCTATTTGCTTGCAACTTCAGGATTCTCAAACAACTCAGTCATTATTACTTGAGCAGTGATATTCTCAATAATCACTTGAGAATTCTGAACAAAACTATTTAGAAAACTACTAATATCAGTAAGGTGTCAATAATGACTTTGTGAACATTGACCTTCAACTCTTTTGCTAATATCTTGCAATATGGCAATTAGTCAAATTGCCAACATCTTCTTATATCCTGGAATTTGTTGAATTCTGTTCCAGGAAGAGTACAATTTCTTTTGAAGTATCTTTTTATTGATTTATAAAAGGTGGCTTGGTATAAGGGTTCGGTCCATCATTAGTTGGTCAGAAAACGAGGGACTAGTTATCTTCCATAAGTTCCTTTCTTTCTTTGGTTATGTGGATTTGTAAAATGGCTAGGCATTGTGGATAGGCTCTTTTTATGAGAGTGTTTTGCAAAGTCAAGGCTCTTGAAAAAACAATGCAACAGTCTGAATTGGCATGTTGGTTCACCTAAAACATCAGGAATAGCTCACTGGTTGTTTGATCATTTAAAAAATTTTGGGAAAATGAAGAAGTATGTGATAGCCATTCTATAAGAACATTAATCTACTCTACTAAGGGTCAATTGGTTTTCCAGTGGATGCTATTGTGACCTATCTGAATCCAAAAACTTGCTTGATGAGGTTCATTCATCCACAAAAAATAGACAATGACTATTTTAGTCAACACATTAAATAATTAGAATATTAACCACCCCAATTCAGTTGTCATTATATGTTCATATTTTTTATCACGTTCCATTTGGGCATATACTATTATCATATAATAAGTCTTATAAACTATATTGAAGAATGGTATCGACCATTGAAGTGTAGATCATTATATGGTTCTCCCACCTATATAATCAGTATCTATGAATATCAATGTTTCTCTATTTGTTTGTCATGTTTGGTTGTTTACTCATTGAAGATAGAACCTAATTTTCTTGCTGGATCTCATTGTGAGAGTAATTTATGGTGATATGTTTGTTGTTTAAGGGAAATTCTAAAATCAAATTGTTACCACAAGGACGGACCCAATGCTCCATGTGAATATGCCGATGGTTTGTTCATGTTGCTATTTGGAATTGTTCAGGTATTATTCTCACAGATACCTGATTTACACAACATGGAGTTGCTCTCGATAATTGCTGCAATCATGTCCTTTGGATACACCCTCATTGGACCAATACTCGCTTTTGCGAAAGTAGTACGTACGTTCAATTCAACATTACTCTTCATTAGTATATCATTTTAGTTTGGATTCATTCTTAAACAAGTGCATCATATGCTATGCCTAAATGGATATTGTTGGTGTCAATATCACCATGTCTTGTTTGATGCTCCTGATTACTGAATTGCACCTGCAAAAGGATGGGGAATTCCTCCAAGGACACTGATGCTTCAGCTAGCAGAAGGAATATGTAATGATGTGAATTGATAACCAAATCTTGTAGAAATAGATTTTTTTTTTTTCCATTCCTTATTTCTGGTTAGGCTTCTCACTACATAGGTACCTCAAGTTATTGGTGATTTGCCCACTTTCTTCCTAATCTGCAGCCATTTGTGCTATGTTCAGTGAGTAGATGGAACTTCAAGGATACAGTGAGCCTTTAACTTGGTCAAGGTATGGACCTTTGTACCTCATGTGTATGGGAATGATCAGTGTGGTTGAAACCAGACTGGATTGGCTGTTCAACTGGAAATCAAGAACATGAAAAAAATGTTATGAGATCGTTATGGTTTAAATCTATAGACCCCAGTTTTTTTTCTATCCAGCCACCAGTTTAACCCCATTTTGACCTAATCATGGAAATAAACGTGAGAAAAATATACTTAGCCTAACAAGCATGAGCGTGGTGCTGGAGTGCGAAAATGTTCTGCGAAAAAAATGGCACAGATTATACTTGCATTGAGTCCTGCCCTTAGACCACTTATCCATATCATAATAATCCTGGGAGGTCAATGATAAACTATTGACTCAGTATCAAGTTTTAGTCGTAGAGGTAAATATAAACGAGTTTAGATCAATGCATTATTTCTCTTAAGCCTTTTGAGTTGGTAAATGCAGGAGATGGAGAAATCAAGGGAGGTATTAGTGGAGTATCTACAGCTAATTTGGCTCAAAAACTATTGCTGTCGTCACAAGCAATTGGGGATATTGCTTTTGCTTTCACATATAATGCGGTCCTTCTGGACATACAGGTAAGAAGATAATACTTGCTGTATATTATGATGTGCTCTGAGATGATCTTTTATTCGATTTATCAATAATTTTGAATGTTGCAATGAGACACCAAAGCTAGTTAATGAACAAGTAACATGCAACTGTAGGATACTTTAAAGGCACCGCCACCAGAAAACAGAACAATGAAGAAGGCGTCAATTACAGCTCTACTTATTACCACCACCTTATTTATTTGCTGTGGATGTTTTGGATATGCTGCTTTTGGCAACCAGTCACCTGGAAATCTATTGACAGGATTTTATGAACCCTACTGGCTTGTTGACATTGCCAATCTGTGTATAGTTCTTCATCTTCTGGGAGCATATCAGGTACTGAATTCTATCTATGAAGTGCGAGCATCTTGTTACTCAAAAGATAAGTGTACAATTCATTTGGAAAGAATGATCGTTTATAAAAAAAAATGACATCCAAATCCACTTTGATTATAGTCATTAAAAGATTGAGGAATGTAATTCAAATTCTCTTGTTACTGACTACCTAATTTTACCTAGTTGAGTAGAAAATTCTTACTCCCCCACTTGCCTGGTTCTTGAAGCCATATACAAAATGCAAACTCGTACACAATTACTCGAAATAACCAACAATAGCACATTTCTATACAAGATAATATTTGGTGGGCATAAAAATATAAAGAAATTGACAAAGATGAAATTCTGGACAAGATAATGATGTATGAAGTGTAAACTCATATTGTATGACCACATTTTCTAGCAGGCGATGCATTGATATTTTGAACAATGACAAAGACTTTTTGTTTGCTTTTGTGATCTTCAATCAGAATTCTCTTGTTGATTAAGTATAGATGCCCGCACGAGGCATGATATTTTGAAAACAATAGCAAAGAATTTACATATGCTTATGAATTCTTTAGTTGTAATTGATTAGAATGCACAATGGTTTTATTAATCTGGGTCAAAATTTTGATCTTTTATACAAAGTTTTAACTGTGTTAATACAATAATGAAAAATTTACGAAAAAATTAGTTTCATATGCTTACGGAGGCTGTAGATTACAAATGACTTGTAGGTTATCCTTTCTATATTTATCTTCTTGAGTTACGAATTATATCTGTAGCTATCTTTGGCCATTTCAGATCAACACTCAGCCATTATTTGCCGTAGTTGAGAGATGGATTTCGAAGAAGTATCCTAATAGCAGATTTGTGAACAAAGAATACAGAATTAAGCTCCCACTGCTACCCAATTTCAAGTTGAATCTTCTTCGACTCTGCTTCAGAACTGCATACGTTGCATCTACGACAGGACTGGCCATTCTTTTTCCTTACTTCAACCAAGTTTTAGGAGTTTTGGGCGCTGTGAATTTTTGGCCTATAGCTATATATTTCCCCGTGGAGATGTATATTGCGCAGAATAATATACAGGTTTGGACAGGAGCATGGATAGTTCTTCAGGCTTTCAAAATACTTTGCTTGCTTTGTACGATTTTTGCTTTAGTAGGGTCATTAGAGGGACTCATAAGCAACAGATTGAGCTAAGAATATCGATTTGTTTCTGACTGATTTTGTTTACTGATTGTTGTGATACATTGAATGGATTTGTTGGTTTCACTGTGCAAAAATATGCAGAACAAATTTATAAACATAAGTCAATTTTCATGAATACAAATTATACAATAAATAATTAAAACCAAACAAATAGATGAACACACCTCCCCTCTGCTCACAGATACCTGGCTTTCATTGGAATGGCTCTCGGTTTCACCCAAGTTCTAGGTACCTTTCAATTCAACATTATTGTTTTTTAGACTCTCTTTTTAGTTTGGATCCATTCTTAGACGAGCACATTAGGAGAGCATAAGCCTTTTGGATTTATAACATATCTGACCAGCTTTTAAAAGTCAAAAGCTACTTCTAAAACTAAAAAACTACTTTTGTATATGTTTTGATATTTATCTGAAGTTGACTTAAGGTAGCTTCCTTTGGTAAATCGAGCAGATGGAAAAATCAGGGGAAATATTAACATAGTATATACAGCTAATCCCGCTCACAAAATATGGCTCTCTTCACGAGCTCTAGACAATATTGCTTTTGCTTTCACATACAATACAATTCTTCTTGACATACATGTGACAAAATAATACTTGCGATCATTTTGAATTCTGAAGTGAAACGCCAAGGCTAATTTGTGAACAACTAACTTGCAAATGTAGGATACTCTAAAGATGCTGCCACCACAAAACAAGACAGTGAAGAAGGTGTCAACTACAGCAATGATTATTTCCAGTTTCTTCTCACTCTGGTGTAGGTGTTTTCAATATGCTGCTATTGGCAATCAGGCGCCTGGAAACCTATTAACAGGCTTTGGATTTTATGAACCTTATTGGCTTATGCATGTATAGTTCTTCATCTTGTGGGAGGATATCAGGTATTTCATCGTACTTACAAGTTGTGGCGTCATCTTGTTACTTGAAAGATTAGGGGATGCACTTTATAAGAATATGTCAATTCTTATCAGCTTGGATAATGATATCCTGCACATGTTTGGCTTTTGCAGATCACCAGCCAGCCATTATTTGCAGCATCTGAGAGATGGATTTCAAAGAAGCATCCAAATAGTGGATTTGTGAATAAAGAACACAGAATTAAGCTCCCATTACTCCCGGATTTCAAGTTGAATCTTCTTCGACTCTGCTTCAGAACTGCTTATTTTGCATCTATAGCGCTTTAAATTCTTGGCCTTCGGCGTTATATCTCCCTATGGAAATGTATCTTGCGCAGAATAATATACGTGCTTGGACAGGAACATATACGTGCTAGTGTCTAAGAATTTTTTTTAATTCTATCCTAGATCCATAGTCACAAATCTAAATATTATAGCAAATAAATTCTTTGCAGTAATTTATCCGACTTCACTAATTTGTCAATTTGGGTCTCCTAAAATAAATATAGGCAATTTTTGTGACATCGGTTACACAAGGCAATTGTGTTTATCAATAAAGAAAGTTCAAATGGCCAAAATTACGTAAACTTTTTGGATAAACCTTTCTATTTGACTCTAACGTTTGATTCCACGAACTCTATTTTTTGCTTTTTCCCCCCTACATTTAGTTTTTCTTTTCTTGGACTCAATGAATTCTTAAAAATATATTATAAGTAATTAGTCAAAACCAACATGCTTGCACGTTATCTTAAAATTTATTCAAAGTTTTATTTATTGATTTATTTTTTTGCTATTTGAAGATTGATAAAATTATAGATATTTCAATACCCATAAATTTAGTATCTTGATGATAAACCATTGTCATTTTTTTCTAAGGGTTCGAATTTATACTAAATAAACCGTAATATAGCCAAGAACAATTAAAAAACAAAAAAAAAAAGTCTACGATCTAAATTCAATATCATCTAAGAATTAAAGTTTGTAATTATATAAAATTTTGGGTTCACCCCTGAGACCCATTTATTAACAATTCATTTTCAACCACACGTCTCTGAATAAAATAATTTGTATGTAAACTTAAAAGTTCTCATATTTTTTAACTATGCATTCTTTAAAAAATTACTATTACAAAATTCTTTTTTTTTTTAAACACAAAATAGGCTCAAACAGAGGTACTTAACTCAAGTTATCAATGCATTAGTCGAAAGTTTTCAAAGAATCTCATGAAGTTTCTTCAAGGTTTCTGAATTTTATTAAAAAATTAAAATATGGGATTATTTTTAAAGTTTTTGAAACGTATTCTAGGATTTTTAAATCGTTTTGATTATTTAAAACATGTCAAAAAAAATACTAGTATTTTAAATGTTTTCGCGAAAATTAGATTTTGAGTCACCCAATATTATAGCCAATATAATCTTTGCATTATTTTATCAATTTTTTTAATCAAATTGAAAGTTCAATGGTCAAAAATAGAAGTCGTTTTCTTAGTGCCCTTTCTATTTGACTTTAACCAATTGATCTTGTGAGTCGTGACCTGTCGGAAAAATTGCAGCAAAGATATCTAACTAATTAAAATTTGTGCAAGTGAGTCCTTCAACTCTTTCATTTTTATTAGTATACTTTTACATATGATTGATTTGACAACTAGTACTTAGCGCATTTAGTTTGGATAAAAGTAATTCAAAACTTGATAAAAGTAATGAATTTCATGAAATAAAAAATAAATTTTAAGAAATGGAAGCTAAATAGTAACTTAATAAGTAAATTATAAAAGATGAGAGTCGAGGTTCTTATTTATACACAATATAGCAAGTAGATTTTCAACTTTTAAATCCTAGGCTACGTACTTTCAATTAAGAATAAATAAAATCTTTCTTCGACTATTTTACATTTTCAGTTAGACATCATACGTGTATAGACATTTAACATCTAAATAGAGATTTTCTGTTAAGTTGTTGTGCGATTCAAATGAAAGGTTGAGGACATGACTTTGATAATTATGAAAGATTGAGAACCTTCGAGTAATTTGCCCTTATCTATAATCTACCTAACATTACCACCTACGAGCTGTGAAATGGGGATCCACTTAGTAAAAATTTATTTAGGAGAGATTATTTAAAATGAAAAATAATATTTTTGTAAAATGTTTAATTAAAAAGTGAGAAAAAATTATAGATTAACATATAAAATTATTTTACTAGAATAGAGTAATTAAAAATGAATTTAAAAATAATAATTTTGTAATACGCCGCACACAAATGCTGAATATTAGAGGTTTACGGCTATAATTTTATCTCAAGATATTTGTAAGAAAGACAGTGCAATACAAAACCATAGTGAGATTAACAGCTTAATAATTGTATTAAACACAATATTTTCTGGTTGGTTCATGGTTGGTCGTGGCATTTTGAACTTGCTTTGCTACACCCAAATCCAATACCTTCCCGAAAAAAAATGGTTGAAGTTGAAGAAAGAGATGGACAAACCTCTCCTCTGCTCACAGATTCTGCATCTTCATCAGCAAATTCTCATAATAACCCCATAAAAAGAACAGGTTTTCTTCAATATTTTGATTACAGCAGTCAACCCTCTTAACATTATATTCAGTTTCTTGTATAATATTTTGGTCTTCTAAGAATGGTTTTGTTTTCTTGAACTTCAATTGAAGCTTTTTTCTGTTTCACTTTCACTAATATGAAGAAAATGATTTTCTAGAGAAACTGAATTTTGGGTTTTGTTTTTCTTTCGGTTTGGATGCGAAGGAACTGTGTGGACAGCAATTGCCCATATAATAACTGGAGTTATAGGGTCTGGAGTGTTGTCATTGGCATGGAGTGTAGCTCAGCTGGGATGGATTGCAGGCCCAATATGTATGGTGATGTTTGGAATAATCACCATAATTTCATCAAATTTGCTCTGTAATTGTTACAGATATCCTGATCCTGAAGTTGGGCACATCAGAAATAGGTCTTATGCTGAAGCTGTGAGGTCTTATTTAGGTAAATGTTTGTTAGATCACCAGAATATTGCATTCAATAGTTTTACCTGAGAATTTGATATTTGTATGTTTTGGTTTTCGTTTACGTTTACGTTTCTAAAGTTGGGAAGGACTAATTGCACTGGGGGCCAAGGCCTGGCTCAAGTGGTACAAGCAAAGCCTTCGCGAGCCCATGAGACTTGAGTTCGAGCCTCCTTTGAGTTAAGGATTGTTAGCAGAGAGTCAAAAAAACCCATTAGATAGCCTTTGACACGCTAACTGATAAAAATTGAGGAGATTGCTTAGTGATATCAGATATGTAGTTTGATGTGGAAATGATATTTCTGGAGCTTTGAAAAAATTCATCATAAGAACTATGTAAATTTCAGGAAAGAAGAGCAATTGGGTGGCAGGCTCGTTTCTTCAAGAAAGCTATTTTGGCTATGGCATTGCTTATACAATAACATCAGCCATCAGTATGAGGTAGTTTATCGGGGTATCAGTGCTTACTGTTCTTCTTCAATGTACTGGATCAACTTCATGCTGTTGCTATGTTCTCAAGAATTCAGTCATTATTTTGCAAAATTGATGGGTCGCTATGTGATATGCTCAAGCACTTTGGGAAAAGCTACTAGTAACTTGGATGCCAATAAAGAAGTTCTGAATGTTGACCTTCAATGATTTTGCTAATGTATTTTGTGTGTGACATTCCTTGGTGTTCTTTCTTCTCTTTGGTTGTGCGAAATCTTGAAATAGCTTGGCCTTCTAACTACACCCTTGGTCCGAGAGTGTCGTGAAGTCAATTGAAGACATTGCAACAAATTGAATAGGAATGGAGGGATTTTCTGTTTCATACTTGGTCCGCCCAAACGTTTGCTATTACTCGCAGGATGATAGCTCCTTCAAAAATAAAGACAAAAAAGGAAAATATAGTATATAAGTTCTATAAACAAATTTGTCAGATTCTTAAGCTACTCCACTAGTAGTTAATTGGTTATGCTCAGGATGCTGTTGTCACCGAACTGAAACTTTAATCTTACGAAGTTAGTTTGATTCACCCTCAGAAATTAGAATTTGCTGCTTTTGCAGTCAACACCTTAAAGATATTAGCTATTTTGATTTAGGAATCTACATTTTTGGCATATTATCATTACCATCTAATCTTCTAAATATATTGCAATGCTCACAGGTGGTATTTTTTCCACTTGAATGCATTCATAATGCCCTTGTAGTGACAAGGCGCTCCATGGTGTTTCTGCCTATTACTCCACACCTACATATTTCTTTACTTGGCATATTTGGCTGTGTACCCACTGAACTGGCAACTTGTATGAATTTTCGGGTTCTCCACATTATAGTTGTAGATGGTGATTTGTTTTTGGTTTAGGGCAATTCTGAAATCAAATTGCTACCACAAGGAAGGGCACAATGCTCCATGTGAATATGGTGAAAATTTGTTTATGTTGATATTTGGAGCTGTACAAGTACTATTCTCTCAGATACCCAACTTCCACAACATGGAGCCGCTCTCAATAGTTGCAGCAATCATGTCCTTTGCTTATACCTTCATTGGACTCTCACTCGGTTTCGCAAAAGTAGTAGGTAACTTTAATTCAACATTTCTGTCTTTGGGTTCACTCTGAAACAAGGACATGTGGAGATCATAATTTAATATCTTACATATTGATATAATTAACTTTAGTGGGAAAACATTGCAAATTTGAGTTCTATATGCTCACCGTGGAAATCAGTATGAAAAAGTACTTCTTGAGATGATCAATGTACATTTTCTCCTATACTTAGCCTTTCGAGATGAAAAATGCAGAAAATGGAGAAATCAAGGGAGATATTACTGGAGTATCTGCAGCTACAACGGCTCAGAAAGTATGGCTTTCCTCACAAGCAATTGGAGATATTGCTTTTGCTTTCACCTACAACATAATTCTTCTCGACATTCAGGTGAGAAAATAGTACTTGATACCTTTATGATGTGCTCTGATATCTATCTTCTGTTCTTAATTTTGGAATAAAAAACTCGAGCAAAATAAGGAAAAATGAATGTGCAAATGTAGGATACTCTAAAGGCACCGCCACCAGAGAACAAGACAATGAAGAAGGCATCAGCTACAGCTATTCTTATTACCACATTCTTCTTTCTCTGCTGTGGATGTTTTGGATATGCTGCTTTCGGCAGCCAGGCACCTGGAAATCTATTGACAGGCTTTGGATTTTATGAACCCTATTGGCTTGTTGACTTTGCCAATGCGTGTATAGTTCTTCATCTTGTGGGAGGATATCAGGTACTACGCCCTATTCACAAGACCGTGCAAGCATCTTCTTCTTGTAGGCTTTGCATAGATGCAGGGCCTGTTTGGCAGGATTTTTGAAAAGTTAAAAATTGCTTCTAAGACTAAGTAGCTACTTTTTGACCTATTTGGATCATTTAAAAGAGCTTTTAGAGGGAGCTCTTCTACAAAAAGTAGAAGTAGAAATCTTGCCAAACTGGCCTGCAGTGTTTCAAAAACAGTTGCGAAGACATTATGTTTTCTTACAAGGTTTTTGAATCAGAAATGATTAGTATGCACGATGGTTGTATTAATCCCAAAAGTTTGGTCTTTTTTGTAATCACCAAACTTCTACTTGAATTCAGTTTTTACAGCAGAAGTAGCTAATAGTTTCAGATGTTTACAGAAACGATGTAGTACATCAATAACTTTATAGGTTATTGTTTTCAAATTTCACCTTGGATTATGATCTCTGTTGCATATGTTTTGGCTTTTACAGATCTACAGTCAGCCATTATTTGCAGTAGCTGAGAGATGGATTTCAAATAAGCATCCAAATAGTGAATTCACAAATAAAGAACACATAATTAAGCTCCCACTGCTGCCGAATTTCAAGTTGAATCTTCTTCGACTGTGCTTCAGAACTGCTTATGTTGCGTGTACAACAGGGATGGCTATTCTTTTTCCTTACTTCAACCAAGTTTTAGGAGTTCTTGGTGCTTTAAATTTCTGGCCTTTGGCTATATATTTTCCAGTGGAGATGTACCTTGCACAGAACAACATTCGAGCTTGGACAGGAACATGGACAGTTCTTCAGGCTTTCAAAATATTTTGCTTGCTATGCACTGTTTTAGCTTTAATTGGGTCGCTTGAGGGACTTATAAGCAATAAACTAAGCTAGAAGAAGTTATTGTTATGCTGAGTGCTTTTTTGTGACTCAAACTATTAAGTACATGTTCGGTAATAAGTATTGAATCATCCTCAATATAGAATGGACGAAATTTTAGTTTTTTTATTTTTTATTTAATATCGTAAACTACTTTACCAAATAAGCAATAAATAGATTTGTATAGACCAAAAAATTGATGCCCTGTATATGGTGTAATTTCTATACCTATACGAATTGTTAGAAGTGGACATTTGAGAGTCAATCGATAATACTACTACTTAATTTGGTTAAATGTCGATTGTTGTAGGATAAAATCGAGTTTGGATGACTTTTGATGAAAAGAAAGTGAGGATCGAGCAAAGAATGGTGAAAAATGAAGAATTATAAAGTTTGGGAACTAAATTGTAAATCTTCAATAGTTGATTCCAGTCAAAAAACTGATGATTGAAAGTTTTAGGAATCAAATTGGATAAATGACCAAAGTTATATAAAGAGGACTTAAGTTGAACCAAGAAAAAAAATTGGAAAATGCTACTTGTACATTGGGGGTGACCGCATAGATGATCGCATGTGAGTATGCGAGGTTATGTGAATAAAATAATTTTTTCCCTCACACTCACATGCGGTCATCCTCAATGTTCATGTAGCATAGCTCAAAAAAATTAGGGGTTCAACTTCAAAATTATAGGCGTGCCTTCGCACGTGGTAAGGCGCAGCGATCACCCCTACAGAAGAAAACGTAATGGAATCAGCTTCATCTGTGCGCAGTGGCGGATCCAGCACCCGGCGAGATCGCGCGGCCGTGCGTGCTGGATCCGCCGAGAAGGTTTTTTATGTTGGGAATAGATAAAATTTTTATATTATGTAACTGATAATTCCTTTTATGTACAAGCAACCTTGGTAGCTCAATTGGTTGCGCCTCAGTTTTGCAAACCGGATGTTCCTGGTTCGAAACCCAGCAATGGCATTTTTTGAGTTTCAACATTATTTACCCAAATAGACAATATGTTATGAATTTTTAGAATATTTACCCAAAACATTGCAAAGTGGTTTCGAACCCAAGACCTTCCTTAAATAATGTTGATAGCCATACCATCATGACAAGCATTAATTTCTGAAATACAATGAAAAAAATTAATATATGTTCATGTTTCGGTTTTAATGCAAATAGAAATATTTTGACCAATGATTTGTCCCTCTTTTTGATTTTTTTTTTTTTTTTTTTTTCTCTAATGAATTGATTTGAAAGTTTGGCTAATTAATGAGGAATGAATTTATAAAAAAAAAAAATGGCTTTAGTGTCATAAGTCTTTCAACAAAACTTATTTAATTAAAAGAATATTTCACTTTTCGTTCACAAAAAAATCAATTGCAAAAAAGTGAGATCACAGAAGCACATAAATAATTTCAACTTTGTTAATATGATAATGATTTTTTAATTGACTTTAATTGTAAATTGAAAATTGACATTTTGTTAATATATATTACATGTTTGATTGAAAAATAAATTAGAACATTTTTCAAATTATAGAATAATTTTTTCATCCGAAATAAAAGTTGGTACCTAGTTCTAGTGGTGTATCTAGTTCTTCTATTTTTAGTTCGTACGATTTTTGAATATTATTTAATTAAATATTAATAAACAATATCGCTATCACGAGCGTTGATCGTCGACAGTAAGCGTTTAATGTTCGCAGTCCGCCCTAGCTGAACTCGAACCCTGGATTCGCCACTGTCTGTGCGATCAAACTAAATAATGTGTTGCGTTCACATGGTGAATCATTACAATAGAATTCTACTTTCCTTGTTTGATTCAACTTCTTTTTCAAAATCTATTTGAACACGAATTTTGACATAAATTTTGGCTATGTAACCTCATCCGAAAATTAAATAGGGCTCTCTTAACGTATGTTTCACAAAATCATGCAAAGGACAGCCAAATATGTTAATTCAGAAAGGAATTAAGTAGCTAGATATAAAAATTTCGTACTTTGGAGGTTATTTCTTGGTTTCTGGACAAAGAAGAAGAAGGTGCAATTGGAGATGGATCCAGGATGCTTGAAGAGATTCAAGAATTCGTGATTTTTCATTTTTTTTTTCTTCATATATCTAAAATCAGGGTGACGTCTCATTATTCCATCATGACTTATTTTAACTTTGTAATACTTGGCTAATTTTTTACACCATGACATAGATGAACAATTATGAAGTTTTAATATTAATTTCAAGATTTTGACGATAAATATTTGTTTACCTTCAATGATTATAATAGTTTTTAATGTTTTTTAATCAATTGATTATTAATCAATTGATGTTGGATTTTTTTTTCCCACGAGAGATAATAAGGAGTTCAACAAATTATAACAATTGTTGCAAGGTCTGATAGGGAATGAACTTATATTACTATATCTTGCATGATTTCAATAGGTACTCTAGTGTTTGTAATATATTCTTTTATGTTTACACATTTCATGGAAATATAAGAAGATCCAATGAGATGATATGTTTAATTCTATTCGAAAGGAATTGTTAAACAAAATAAAAACATTAATCAATAGGAATAAACAAATATTGTCACGATATTGAGTTATATTAAAATGAATTAATTTAGGGGATTCGAAGTCTCAATTTGTGATTTAATTAATTTTACTAAGGGTTAATTTTAGAAATGGTCACTGAAGTTACATGAAAATTACAAAATGGTCACTGAAGTTCAAAACTTTCATGAAAGGTCACTCAAGTTTCAGACACTTTCATAAATGGTTGCTGAAGTAAGTTTTAGGACCTTTTTGTTCTAATTGAAACTTGAATTAACAAAACCCATCCCATTCAATTTTGGAGGACCTGAAGTGCAATTTCATTTTTTCTAAAAAACCAAATTGACGTATGTACTGTTGTTGGCTATTTTGCGTGATTTTTTTCCCCAACCATAATAAATAAACCGTTTTGCTTACTTTTCCTTAGAATGTAGCTATTTTAACTTAGAATTTATTCTAAAAACACTAGAGTTCATATAATAAAACACCAATTTTACCAAAACATACAACAATTTCACCATAGCAATTTACATTACAACTTCATAGCATACAACAACTCACAATATTCCGCATTTCACCAAAAATAGTTGTTTCCCCATACTTCAACATTCGCTATAACAATGTAAATTACAGTTTCATAACATAGAAAGTTTCAGAATGACTGCTTTCCACCAAAAAGAACTGTGTACAGAAACACACAGCACAGATTTGCCTAGAATATGCTATTTCAGGCCAAATAATGTGATCTACTTTCTATACCCGGGGAAACTTTCCTCAAAAAATAGATTTCGTTGAGAAAAAACATATAATAGGGTTCAACCGACGTCATTTCGTCATCAAATTGTTCCATGCTTCGCTATGAGTTGTCGTTGAGTTTGAACTTCCACTGGCTCCTCGCCTTGGCTTAGGCTGGGAAAGAAAATGTCGTGCTACACCTTATTCAATTCCAACAGCGGTAGTCGGTTGTGAATAGGCAAATTGCTGTCGAAAGTGTAAATTTTAAACATCACTCTGTCATAAATAAATGATGATATATAATCCAAAAAGTAGACAACCCTTACAACCATAAATTAAATACGTAATTACCCTAGTTGTTGGTTCAACATTTGCTCTTGTAGCTTCCCATGCGAGGGGATCATTTATGTCCTACAATTTACAAAAATGGACGTCAACCAACACAATAAATTAACCAAAAAAAGCATGATATACGTGTATGACTATGACTAAAATTCTACCTCATTTGTTGTATAGCTTGCCTGTGACGCATGATTCGAGTGATATTTTTTATTGTGTCCCTTTTGATGCAAATACTACATTTCATTCTCTTCTTGCCATCACCTCTCTTATCAATCTTTTTCATCTTCTCCTTCGACAATACAACTTTGTCAACCCCTTTTCGGTGCTTTGTCTGTTTCTTGCCTCTTTTTTGGTCACCCAAGTTGGGGGTTTAATTGGGTCGAAGCCATTAGAAGGCCACATTTTTGGTCCATTTATAGGGTATATGCAATTCTAGTATGCTTTTAAGTAAGTTGCAACTTTGTAACTCTCGTCTACAAGGGATCATTACCCCACTCACGGATACCGGCTATTACGTATGGACAAGGCACACCAGTTAGATCCCACTTTCTGCATGAGCATGTCCTCCTTTTTAAATCTACCACAAACTGACCATCCGAATACGGTCCAGAAACTTGAAATTGTGTTTCCCCATTGAATGTTGCTTTCCACGAAAAAGAATCACGGGTATTAATTTCAAGTTTCTTTAAAAAATTTGGACATATATCGCTATGACTCCTTGCTATCAAATCGCGACGTTTGTACATCCTTACCATCAACTTTTTTTGAATTGTCTGAAGAAGAGTCAAAATATCCTTCCCCCTCGCTTCTTTTATGTAGTTGTTAAAGCATTCACATAGATTGTTTAACAGAATGTCGTACTTTGAAACGGTCATGAAATGGGACTTCGACCATTGATCAGCTGGTTTAGCACATAACCACTCCCAGGCAGTTTTCTTCTCCTCCTTTATTTTGTCCATCCAATATGTAAACTCAGCCAAATAAGTAGACTTAGCTGCTCTCCACAACAAATCCCTAAGTTTCAGCTCTTTGAAGTCTTTGTGGAAAAAGTTGGAGTACATATGCCTTACACAAAATCGATGCTCAACCACTAGAAACAACTCGAAAACCATATTCTCCAACCCTTTCTGTCTATTAGACATAATAGTGACTCCATATGTATTTTCGAGCATCAAATCTTCTCCCAACAGTTTCAAAAACCACGACCAACTAGCATTACTTTCAGTTTCTACAACAGCATGCGCAATTGGGAATATACAATCATTCCCATCAATACCCACTGCAACAAGTAATTGACCACTAAAATTGCCTTTCAAGAAGCACCCATCTATGCAAATAACGGGTCTACAACCACCCAAGAAGCCATTTTTGCACACATCGAAGCATACATAAATCACCTTAAACACGAGCTCGTCTAAAGATAGTATAACGGTTGAACCTGGGTTTGTTCTCCTAACCTCAGATGCATACGAACCCAACAACCCAAATTACCCAACTAGAGATCCTCTCAGCAACTCCTTCGCATATCTCCTAGCCCTCCATGCCTTTGCGTCACTAATATCTACACTATACTCTTTCATAACAGTTGCCTTAAACAGTTTCGCATCCTACTTTGGCGCAATAGTAAATGTCTCAATGTATCTACGGGCTAACCAACCAGCTGATACACTCATATTCTTCAATGCTCTACTACATGTATGATTCCATTCGAAAGATTTAATCTGCCACGATGAATCTTCCTCCAACGGAGAAACCCAAATACGCCATGGACAATTTTTTTCTTTGCACCGACCTTCTAATCTACATCTATCATTATACGGGAAGACCACCTCAAACCTATTGTGAATGCTGAAGTTTCTAACCACACCCTTTACCTCCTCTTTGGACCTAAACTTTAGTCCAACCTCAAGCACGAGATCCACCTTATCTACATCACCATTAAATTCTGGATACATGACCACTTCTTCGTCACTATCAGAATGAAATCTTCAAAGGTCATCTGAGGGTGCATATTCAGAATTGTCAGATTCATATGCTGCTTCCAACGACACTATCTCATTTCTCGTGTCAAGTTCAATATTTTGGGTAACGTTTTCCCGAAAGAAAATGTCGTCTTCTTCACAAAAGCTATAATCGGAATCATAGAAGGTGGCATATTCTTCATCCGAAGCACTGTTCAAATCACCTAGACAATATAAGATTATAAAACGATATTAGCTGATTGTATAGTGAAAATAAGAATATATAGCAATTATCTGACTTAAGTCAAAATCATCACATCATGGTCTATACAGAATAAACACAAGCAACAACATAAAGCCTATTAAACATCTACTCCAGTTCATTATATTTCAAGTACTTACTCCAGGTCATTAAACATCTACTCCAGCATAAAACCTATTAAACAACTGCCATCATGCTACCATCACCATCAGAACCACCTAAAAGAACCAAAACCACTACTGGAAACAACACACCACCACTGCCACAGCCCCAACTCCTTCAAACACTAATTTCCAAACCCCCAAATTGTGCAAATCTACCATACGACTAGCTAAAAAGGGCAAAAAAATGTTAATGGCATCCATCCATTGCTACCACCTCACCGATCACAGTATAATAAGACAATCACATTTGGATAGACATATAATGACCCTGTCTGTTTCTCAACCCATCGATGCCAACAACAGAGACCCAAAATCAGCCGTTACAGTGGCCCCAAAATCACTGTCAAGCATATTAATGGATACTTTATTACATTTCAACACAAAAAATGTAATTACAGTGACCCCAAAATCACTGTCCACACACCCTTTACGCGCACAATACAGACAAAAAAACGTTAAAACCAAAATGCTAACCTTCATCTTGTTCCTCCACCTCCGACATGTCGAATAAATTTTGGAATATTGTGGTCCCCACACTTCGATTTTCGCTGAAAAAATGGCGAGCATATTCACTGTCCCGTGCGATTTTTGAAGAAGAAATTGATGATTAAGGTAGATTGGAAGCTTACCTACGGTTTGGAAGTGTTAAGGCTGACCTTCAGCCAGAGTTTCTGGATTTTCTTCTCGCTGGGTGGAAGTGTGGCGTCTTGGTGAAGAGAGATCACCGTCTTCCCAGTTTGAACTCGCACAAAGGACGGTGTTTGGTCTTTTATAAAAAATGGAATTGCACTTCAGGTCCTCCAAAAATGAATGGGACGGGTTTTGTTAATTTAGGTTTCAATTAGAACAAAAAGGTCCTAAAACTTACTTCAATGACCATTTATGAAAGTATCTGAAACTTGAGTGACCTTTCATGAAAGTTCTATACTTCAGTGACCATTTTGTAATTTTCCTGTTTCTTCAGTGACCATTTCTGAAATTAACCTATTTTACTAATGTTTCATAGTTGCTCATTAGTTTAGTTAGATAATTATTTATAAAATTAAAATTCATAAATTAGCTATTGATTGGAGTTAGAACTAATTAAAATTATATTTGTGAGACTTTAGCGTTTAATTTCTACTGAGAATTTCTTAGTCAAAAGTTGAAACAGAGGATATCTTGAAACTTCCATTAATTTATAATAATACGGGAGAATGAACAGTGAAATTGTACCAACAATCCTCAACTTATTGTCCAAGTTGCAAGTTGGTCACCATTGTTATTAGAGATGAATAAGTTGGTCTTCAACCCTTGATTGAAGGGTTAAACACCAAAAAGTCTACTAAAATAACATATAGTTGAACATGTCTTATTTTATAAACACAAAAATGGGTAAAAAATATTTAATTTCGATACAATATTTTCTAAAACGGAAAAAAGAAAACAATACATGCTTAGCCCTACCTATCACTATTTAGTATTTATGCCCTTGTCCAATTTCCTTTCAAATGTACTAGTCCGATAGATGCCACTTGCTCGTCATGGATATCTCTAGGATTACTTACTAGGGTTTAGCTTATACCTCTTTTTTTTCACCTCCTTAGTGACAACATGTTCCCATCATTTTCACTTCTCCTTATGACCCCATCCTTTTTGTACTTTGTTAAACCACCACTATCATTTGTGTTGGTTATAATAGCGAAAACACTAAAAAAGATTAAGTGCATGTATAGTTAATGACTCTAGGTCAATCGCTTGACTTCTTGTACCGCTTGTTCAACGACCATCTTAGTCACTTGTAGATTAGCAAATTTGCACATTTAAAGTCTTATCGAGAAATGTCTCTAGGAGATTATAGGAAGAGCAATGCAATCAATTTTGGACGCATTCGCGGGACAAAGTTTAAATTATATTTTATTTACATATTTTGTAAAACTCATAATTTACTACTAATATCCATATATTACATAGAACTCACAATTTATAATTACTTAAAAGCAATAATATATTTGACAGCGCTTTTAAATGTTTATAAATTATGAAGAATGTGAAGATAATACGTAGATAGTTAGTTATGACTTTTGAGTCCTACAAATATTAGATAATAAATATATTTGACTAGCTTAGATTATAATTAGGCCTTGCCAAACATGCACCGAGGATCAATATACGAAACACTAAAATAAAGATTTCAAGGATGAACATGCTTCATTTCAAAGAATGGGGCGAACCGATTTGCTTCATTTCAAAGGCGGTGACGGATGGCGCAATTTTGGAATAGCAGGTTGCCGTAGGGTAGGCCCACGCCATCTTTGGATATGTCGTCTCGTCACACAATTGCTGCTGATTCAAACACGCTTGCATCAAAACCCAAACCCTAATCCCCAATCCCTCTGTTCACAAACCCAAATTGGCATTTTAATACCCTTTGTTTCAGAATAATTATTTATTATATACATTGGCAAGATTTCTTTCCATAGATGTAGTAAGAGCAGAAGCTTTTGTCCAGAGTTCAAAGACCTTTCTTTATCTTCTACACGTGAATTTATACTTGAGATTAAATGGTCAGTTCTTTTAATGTTCTTCTGATTTGAAATTTTTGTGGTTAACTTCTCTGTACTGTGAAGTGTATGAATTCGATGAAATTGACGTTATTTGTGATTATTTATCAGGTCAACCAATAAAACTTTGTTTTTAAAATTTTCTGTTTGTTGATTTTCTTTTGGGTAGAGGTAAAGACTAGACTTAGCTGCTGATGTTAGTTTCAGTACTATCGAGGTCTGAAAATCATGAAATTGTTTTATTTTTATTTATAATCCTCCAATTCATGATAAAGTATTTCTTCAAATTCCTTTTTATATGCCTTTTTCTTTTTAATTTTATGTTTACTGAAGTAAAATGTTACTGCCATTCTGATATCTTCACCTTTTGTGCTATTTAGCCAAGAGGACAATCTACTGAGGTTGTGTAAGATTGGAAATATGTTCATTTAATGTGCATGATTCTGTGTGTTCCTTTTACAGAGTGGTAGAGAAGGAAGAGGCAGGTCTCGTAGGGATTACCCTGCAAAATCTGAAGAGAAATCCCAGCATGGTCGGGGAAACAATCCCCCATCGAGACACCTTTGGGTTGGAAATCTCTCACACAAACTTAACAGAGAATGCTTTGGCACATCACTTTCTCAAGTTCGGGGATCTTGAGAGTCTTGCTTTTCAACCGGGTCGTAGTTATGCTTTCATTAATTATAGAAATGATGAAGATGCTTTTCTCGCAGTAAGAGAGCTCCAAGGTTTTGTTCTCGCAGGCAATCCACTTAAGATTGAGTTTGCGAAGGCGGTTAGTTTTGTTTATCTTCGTCTAATTGCCCTTTGGTACCATTTTGATGCCATTTCCTGCATATGTACATTTTTTATCGGTTCTATGGAATCTATAGCAATTCAAGACAGCTTGGTGATACAGAATACTTCTGCATACACAAAGAAGCAACATCTAACTTATCCATCACTTATTTAAGAAAAAAATAAAACTCAGTCAAATTCATGAGTCTTGCACTCCAAATGAAAAAACAAAACAGACAAAGCAAGATACTATGTAATATTTAACTCTTCATCCAACGAACATAAGCCCTGAAAGGGATGCGAAGCCATTCTCAATGTCTTCCACTCACCTAGTGAATCCAGGAGGCAAGGGGAATCTGTTGATTGAATCCATTCTTGATGATGTGCCACTAACAAGGCCTACCTCTTCTCCCAATGCAATCCGTCTTTTTAGGGGCATGGAATTCAGTCCTATCTCAATAATCCAATTTTTCTGCTGCATAATATACTCTCCACTCTATAAGCATTAGCATTAGGCCTCACTTCCGTTTTGAATAAAATGATTAGATCTGCAAAGATTTCTTAATGCTATACCACAGAATTGTATGGAAGGTCCTAAAAGCACACATTGATTTTACATTTATGGTACTCTGTTACTTCTCCACTATGGGAAACTAGAAGCTTGGTGCCATATGAATAATTTGAAAGGTTCCAAAAGTCACATCTCATTTTCACCATCTATGAATCAGGCTCTTTTATGGTTGCAATCTTGAGAAATGAGAGCTCGATTTCTGTAAAAATTAAACACTTCCTGAAAGTCACACCTTGGTTCTACCATTACAAAACAAGCTCTTTATTTCCATCAAAATTTTGATGAATGAAATGCAAATGAATTGAACACAATGAATAGTGCTGCCTTCAGCAGCACTATTGCTGAAAGAGGATTGATATGTTTGTCACTAACAAAGGAGGGCCACTCATTTAACAGAAAATGTCATTTCACCAGCCATACGCAATTTTGAACTTGTATAGAAAAATTCTCATATCCACATGGATGTAGATATACATTCATGATGGTAGTAAGCATGAGTTTTGCAAGATTGTTGCTAAAGATTCTGTTACAAGGTAGTAAGAATGGGTTAGAAAAAATCTGAAGTTTCAGCCACTGAAGGAAAGCTTTTAAAGAAAGCTATAATGAGTACCGTAGTATACATTTTTATCCAAGTGCTCCTCTATTCACTAACGTACCGTGCTACTGAGAAATGGATAAGGGTATTAGACTACATGTGGTTGTTTGTTTTATTGTGTTAATTCTTTTAAACATTGCTTGGCGGTTATGGTTACAAATGTCATCTTGATCTTCGTATGCTCTAACAACAACATAAAATACTTGTGTTTATGATCACATGCTAGGGAGAGAATATATTAAATTGAAGTTGTTGAGGTATGCAAGTTTGATTGCTATATAATGAAAGCATTTTAACTGTGCTCCCGTTCTTTCCCCCGTTCATGATTCTTCCTCTGTTCTCATCTTCCTTTTTGGTTGTATGCTCAATAATGTTGATCGCAGTTAGACAGACTAGACCTGACTTTGTTGAGAGGACGTTGCTTGTTTGTTAGATTTGTTAAGTAAACTCCCACAGATGAAGTAAATTACTTTAGAAACTATGCTGCGGCTTTAGCTTCACTAAGGAGAAGTGGGTTAATATTTTGAAAGAAACAACTGGCTTCAATAAAACTGACTTGACAGGGAAATTTGATTCTTAATGCATTGTCATGGAGGTGTACTTTGTATAATTATTGGAGACTTTTAAGAAGCTCCTACAAATTTGGGCTCCGCAAACAGGAATGGTATGCCACAAAAAGTACTCCTATAGGTTATATTGCACGACGGCCTCGATCAGGATTTCCAAATCATGTATAAGGTGGTTGAAGCATAATTTTTGAACAAACACCTCATCAATCACTAGTCACAATGTTTTCTCTCATCTGAATGTGAGAAATGTGGCTGATGTTCTTAAGGAGGTAATAAAAAATGACCATCTGCCTTTTTACCAGTTCCATCAGGGTAATTATGACTATCCTTTTGCATCTTAATGGGTGTGCTGATTTTGCAATCAGCAATACAATTGCTAAAGCCTATTCAAATTCCTACAATGGGTGATGGTTTAATCTTTTATATCAAGTAAGAAATGGTTCCAATTCAAGAGAATGTCAATATATGACTGTCAACTTCTACTGCATTGCTAATATATCCATTCAATAAATTTTATTGCTCCTCTGATAACGAATCCAAGCTCTTCAAGCCATATCCAGATCCATGCATAGCAACTTTGTCGCTATCAATTGCCAAGCATAATATCCAGTTTTCAACCTCAATAACTAGAAAAGTGGGGACTGTATTTGTGACTAAAATACTTGTGCGTGTATACATTTTGCAATACTTTATACGTATTTATTGATGCACTCTAGCAAATTCAATGTACAATCACATACTTTACGAGGAATACCAGGCGAGAAGGTGTTAACAATATTTTTAGCATCTTATCTTGGCATTTGAGGATAGTCCAGTTCGAGGGGACAATGGCTTTGATACTTGATGCTGTTAAACATTAAAATATCTAGATAAAATATAGTTAAGACTTGTTCTAAATTGAAGCTTTGGATGTTGATTAACATCAAATGGAACAGCAACACTTTGTTCCCACCAGAATGGTCCTGATATGTTTTCCATGACTGGTACTCCAGATTGTCTTAGCTTGAGCCAAGACACTGTTTTCCTGTAAGTTAAGTTAACTTGAAGGGGAACTATCTGACACAACATCTCCAAATTAATTTACTATGATACTGAAAACAATTGAAAACTCAAAACACATTCTTGTTTTGAATTTCAACAAGACTACCTTTCTATCAGCTCATTTGGTTGATTCTTGGTTCACGCACAAATATTTTCTAGGATTGCAAAACCTTTTTACAGGCACCAGTAGGGCTGAATATCATTACCCATTTAGATGTCCAATCATTTGAGGACACTTAATGGACAATTAGGTTGGTGCTTAGCATTAGTGGGTCTGAATAGTATTACTTATTTCTCCAAGATAGACAATATGAGGGTTAAAGTGATTTTATGACGAGAATTTCGGAATGTGATATGAGATTTTTTAGTTGCTCCATTTATGAAATTTGATATCTCAATGTCATGATGCAATTCGTGAATTCTGAAGACTATGGGTTTTAGGGGAGTAATATGATTTATTTCTTTGTTCATTGTGAAATAGTCACTTGATTATGGATGTGAATATGCATTATTTCCATAAGCACCAGCACTTTATTGATGGATGTAACCATGTCGTTGCGTTGATGTATTGTTTTTCCTTTTCTCTGCAATTACTTCTCGCACTCCTTTTGACCTGGAGATGTTAATCTTGTGGATAATGAAGCATACATGCAATTTCCAACAATGTAGGACATCATAACGTGATTAATTTTAGATATGAAGCTATTTAGTATGTCATGTAAAGTTACTGATGTGATTTCATTTTAGTGAGTAGTTAAACTGAACCACTAGTGCAAATGCATATAAGTCAGAGTTGTCTCTATTGCTAGGAGATAAAATTCTGCAATTGCATGAATAGCATATGTGCCACAATGGAAAAATATCACATTGTATTAATCTCTGGATGGTATTAAGGTATGGAGAGATTGGGAATCAGATCTACTTCCATCACAGAATAAAGCTCAAGCTAATAGTCCCCAAGTCTTGTTCTTTCTGTTCGTATAATTGTCCATATATGGCTATTGCAGCCAATTCACTCAAAATCTTGGCGGCATGCAGACATGAAATTTGACATTATAACCTAGCAGGTGAGAATTCAAGGATCTTTACAATAATGACACCACATCAACACAACAAATCTGGCAGTGTACCCAAAGAAAAAAAAAAAAAAAATGAGAGTAAGATTCCTTCTGTCCCATAATTGTTCATATAATGGCTATTGCTGACATTCACTCACAACACCTTGGCAGCATGCTGACATGAAATCTGACGTTATAAAGGTGAGAATTCAAGGATCTTACACTATTGACACCACATCAGCACAACAAATCTGGCAGTCTTCAAAAAAAAGATGTGTATTATATTCTCAGAGAGACCATCAAATTCAAGTGGAAATGTTACGAAATTTGTTGGATTTGTTAAGCAACTTAATTCTATTTATGGTGATCCATCAAGAACAACTCAACTCAACAAGATCTTACACCCGCGATCATTAAAAAACTTGCATTAAATTCTTGCTCAGTTAAGCTGTCTTAATGCTCAACTGTGTTGTTTAAGCTTCTTAGTTGATTTTAGATAATATAGGAGGCTGACAATTCTCTCTATGTATAACTTCTAAACAAGCCTACCACTAGGCAAAGTGTAGTAGCTATCTCTTTGATGAGGTCTTCATTGTTTCATTTTTTTGGCGCCAGTCACCTTCAAATTCTTCCACAACTAACTAGTGTTCCCGTTTACAATTTACTTCTCAATATACCAGTTCAGTATTGTGATAAAATGAAGTTGGCGTGGTAAACATTGCTTGTTCTCCATGTTAGACATGGAGACTGCAAGTATTGGTGAAAAGTGCAGGTTCTATATGTTCGAGAGACTTGTGCCTTCACATTCTGATGAAAGATCACAAGGTTCTATCCTTTCAATGTTTAAAAAGGCTCAACCGATTGGGTACTGAGGCATATTACTTATGTGAGGAGAGATGTATGTCTCGAGGTGTTTTGAGGTTCACCTCGAGGGGTATGCCACGAGTGTAGAAAAATCAATAAAATAATCCACAAGAATATAGAAGTATAAAGTTATGATTATAATAAACTATAAACCATCGTCAGAATCCATAATAATAAAAATTAACAATATAAAGTTTTACTTGTACACATACAAATGAAAAATAGATTAGCAAATAATAATTTCTCAAGATACTAATCAAAGTTGTAATCTACTGCTAAAAGGAAAAGCAACCTACCTCCATAGTGTATTGAACAAAATCTCTGACATATTTAATTCTCATATTGTTCTCGTCAACATTATCGATTTTTTTGACTCTTTGTCATCATACTACCCTTGCATGATGCCTTTTTCCATGTCCCCTGCTGTTTTTATAGCAGAAAAATGAAAATATAACCTGTAAAACGTCTCAAGGCATTAGTTTTGACGCGTTCAATGAATGCCTGGCATAAGGCAGATCTCAAAGGCATAAATCATACTTTCTTAAATATTTCTTTATAATTTTTTTTTTTATCTGAAGTATACAATCTAGTCAATTCTTGATTGTCATAGATGCTATTCAACTAGAATTTGGTTTTGGGATATGTTTGTGTTTTAGAATCTAGTTCTTTTACTTGATAATTTACATTCTAAGATCTTGTTTGTGGAATGCTCAAATAACGTCTGATTGGCTTTGCCTCACCTTTATATGTTGTTTTCAAACTGTACATCACTTTTTTGTTATTTCTATTTGACATTAAGTTGTCATCCCTGAACTTGAATAATGATTTTGTTTGTGGCACATTTGACCATTCTAAAGATCATGCGGAATTTCTTGTGCTGAGATTGTGAATTGTACTTGTTACATTTTCAAAATTCAAAAATGTTACTAAACATGTATATTGATGACCTTAATTTCTCTGAAGTTAGATGTCGATATAAATCTACAAATCAAGTTCATCAAGTCTTCAAAATTTCTTACATAGCAAGAGTATGATAAGATATAATTGACCTTATACGAAATAAAGTTAGGTATAATTCTCATTTCACATTAAGGTTGTATTTAATTTTAAATTTGATGTTGTACATGCCTCATGCTCTAAATGTGCACTTCATTCTGTTTGGAACTAACCAACTAGTAGGACTTGTGCCCATTAAATTTGGGTTCGGCAACGTGAATGTTTTTTTTTTTGCCATTCTACTCTCTTCGTCACTAAATCTGCAGGACAGGATCCTAAGAAACTACGACAGACCAATTTAGTTTTGTTGTACTCCTTCCTCTTCAAATTTGCTCTATTGAAATTACGTCAACGTAAAACATGACCTAACTACCTAACTAACCTAGGGCTTGGTGATGTAGAAAGCAATGAACAAGAATGAGATTTGAGAAGAAAGGGGAGAATCGATTGAAAATATAGAGGAGTAAATATGAGTTTATTCAATAATAAAGCCTAACTATTACAATGAATTAACTCTCTTTATATAAGGTTTCAAGTAACCTAATTTAAGTAACTAAATAATATAAAATTGTAGAAAACCTTTCAAATGAAGCCAACTAGAAAACTGCAATAAACTAATCTATATCAAACTATCTTTATTCTAAATCTACTAAGGATATCTACTATTCTTATATTCATTCCCTATAGTTTGTTTGCTTATCGAGGCACATTCAAGTTCGGTAGATCAGTCTATCGGGCTAGCGTATCGTGTTCCTCCTTATGTGGATTTTGTTGCAATTTTTGCGGATGAGTTGCACAAATTATTGCAATTTGGAGTTCATTGTCAATATTTGATTTGATTGAAAGAACTTGGTCACATTATGTTTTTTGATGATTTTTTCAATTTTGGTAGTCATTGTATGGTCCGTATCATTTTTGATTATCGGCCTTTTTAGATAAGAAGTTGCAATCTACCTTGTCATAGTCGAGTTATCTTAGCTGGGAAGAAATAATGGGGAATTAGCATAAGATTTATTTTTTTGAAGGTAGTCAAATATTTTATTAATATGGATAATAAACATGAAGTGCGTTTTAACAATTTAAATTAGAAGGGAGCAACATGAAATTGGGCAGTCCGTTTATATGCCTAGTAACCGCAGTATTAAACCAAGTATACAATGTCAAATAAAATAATTCTCCAATTTGCTTTGTTGTTCGTGTTTGATAATTAAAATAGCAGACCGTTTCTTTCTCTTCACACACCAAATGATGCAACCCGGAATGAGGTCCCATACAAGCTTGCTCTCCTTATTGCGAAATTTTCTCCTCTATGCATTCAACACATCTTCCATATGTTGCGGCAATATCGAATCCATGTGTTGAGACGCCATAATGTCGTTCCACAGCAAATGAGCAGCATCACAATGAAGGAACAAGTGGTCAATCGTCTACCCATCCATCCTACACATATAGCACCACTCTGGAACATAAAAACCCATTGTTCGGAGATTATCTACTGTTAACAAGTCCTTTAACAACCGTCTATAGTAAAAATGTCACCATTGGAGGCAATTTACATTTTCATACCATCTTCCAATGATTGAGCTCTCGAAAGATCTCAATAAGGATCTAAAATTAGTACCAATTGAAAAGATACCATCCCGTGTCAATCTCTACCTGTTACTATCTCCATCTCCTACCCCGATGTGCACATCATACAAAGATGCTAGAAGTAGCGCATAATCATCCACTTCCCAGTCCTGCAAATCTCGCCCAAAAACAATGTTCCAACTGAGACTTCCGTTGTGTATATCTAAGACTTCACTCACCTTAGTAGACGACACTAAAGAATTATGATCTAAAGAGGAAAATCCCACCTTAAGCGGTTGCTCTTCACACTAACAATCATCCCAAAGACTAATTATATTACCACTTCCCACTACAAAAGTCAATTTATCCCGAAAATTGCTCCACCCTCGTTGGATATACCGCCACAAACTCACCTCTTGAGAACCACTGGCCTCGATCGAGCACCATCCTCCCTTTATAACACCATATTTTACCTCCTATAATTTCTCTCCAAAATCTCTCCCTCTCCACTCCAAATCGCATTTACCCAACAAGGCCTTATTAAACAGTACAAGGCTCCTCAATTTTAAGACCTCCCACACTAATGGGAGAACAAACTGCACCCCAATTGACCAAATATAATTTCCTTTCCTCTTCTACTCCCCAGATAAACTCCATTTGAATCCTCTCAAATCTTATTGTCACTGCTGCAGGAATAGGAAACAATCACAAAAAATAAGTAGGGAGACGAAATCCCTTTGCCTCAATCCTCTGTTGCTTCGAAAATAACCTTCATGAGTGTCGTTCACCATAACTGAGAAAGAAACTCTAGAAATAAAAATGAATTCAATGGCACCACTCATTCTTGAAGCCACATCGTCTGAGCATATACAAAATAAAACCCCAACTTATGTGATCATAAGCCTTTTGAATGTCAAGCTTAAATAACATTTTAGGAACCCCTATACGCAGTCTTGAGTCGATGCATTCATTTGCTATAAGTATGGACTCTAAAATTTGGCGCCTTTTGACAAAAGCATTATGAAATTTAGACACCACTTTTCCTAGTACCTCCTTTAATCTGTTCGTCAGAATCCTCGCGATAATCTCGTACACCCCTTACTAAACGATGGGATAATAGTCGTGGATATCTGTTGCTCTCGGTTTCTTAGGAATCAGTACCATAAATATAGCATTGAAGCTTCTCATGAACCTGCCATACTGGAAGAAATAAGTAAGGACATCCACGATATCCAATCGCACCATTTTCTGACAAGCCTTATAGAATGAGAAAGAGAATCCATCCAGTCTTGGGGCTTTGTCCTCATTCATACTGAATACCATCTCTCTAATTTCATCCTCTCTAAATGGTCTCTCTAACCAGCTAGCTTCCTTATTAATCCTAGAAAAATCTAGCTCCTCCAACTTTGGTCTCTAGTCACACTACTCCCAATAAAGAGTTTGATAGAAGCTTGCCATTTGGGTCTCGATATTCTGTGGGTCCTCATAAGTAACCCCATCTACATCCAATATAGTGATAGAATTGTTTCGCCCGTTAGAATTAGCAACCCAGTGGAAAAATTGAGTGTATTTGTCTCCTACTTTCAACCATTCCAACTCCAACTCCAACTCTTCCCTCAATTCTCCACATCTCTCCCTCTCATCCTCTACCAATCCTCGACTCTCCTCCATTTTTTCTAGCTCTTCTATAGCTGATAGGCATTGATTTTATGATAGTTAACATCTCCTACCTCCTCCTCATTCCACCTCTTCAGATCCCTTTTCAAGCCTTCAATTTCCGATCCAGCACGTAACTGGGAAACCCCCTGAAGTCATACGATTCGCACCATGTCTGTACACGCTCCACAAAACCTATTTTTAGCTACATTTTCTCAAACTTAAAGGGCCTTCTTCCAGTGCACCCCACAATATTAGATAACGAAATAGGGAAATGATCTGAATATACCCTCTCCAATTTTCTCTGAGTGACCTCTGGGTACTTAGCCTTCCACTTCCCATATACCATAAATCGATCTATTCAGGACAAGACAAGTTAATCACGATTAGATAACCAAGTAAAATTTCTCCAATCATAGGCAGGTCCACCAACATGTTCTCCCTAATAAAATTTGAGAAGTCTTCCATAGCCCTTGTTACTCTCTCACCACTAGACCTCTCGGTAGGAAATTGAGCCACATTAAAATCTCCTCCAATGCACGTTGGGAGGTTCCATCAAGCTATCATACCAGCCGGCTCATCCCACAATCCACCTCTACTCTCATCAACATTAGGCCCATAAACTCCTATAAACACCCATCGGAATACATCCCCAATATTTCTAAACGAAGGCAATATAGAAAATTGCCCTTCACTAACCTCCTCCATATAAAAACTCTATTGTCCCACATGACTTACACACCTTCTGAAGCCACTAATGACCTCAAAAATTGATACCCGAAATACTTCCCCCCATAGACTAGTCACGACAGCCCTTGAAACGATCTCCAACTTTGTTTTTTGTAAGCATACAAGGTCAGCCCTCCATCTCCTTATCAGATTTCGAATGCTAACGTTTTTCCTACTTCATTATGCCCCTTTACATTTCAACTAATAATTTTTGGGATTATCTTAACACTCCATCATTCCTCCCCATCAATCTTCTCCTTGACTCGCCTCCTTTGACGTCATAATTAACCGAGCATTTTAGCTGCTTAAGTTTATGGTCACCATTTCTTCTTAGCTTACCTTCTTGTGTATCCATCCCTTGTCCCCTACTAGCCTCCAGTTCCTTGAATAATTGCAAGAGCCTATTTTCATACCCATCGCAGGACACAACTACCATCTTGTTGAAGTCCACGATTTTTTGGAGAACCCAATTCGACGTTGTGGGTGTAATGCCAAGCACATTGCCGTTCACTCTCTCCTCACCTATACTGCATCGCTGTATATATATCCCTTCTCGGCGCCATCAACCTATACCACCAAAGCTCTATCATTCTCTAAATCCCCCTCATTTGCAGACTTTGAATATCTCCTCGTATATTTGTTCACTACCATATTTGCACAGCCTGTTGTCCCTTGCTATTTTTCAGTAATCGAAGTTGGACTATCTGCCAATACAATTTCGGTCTCTTGCTCTATTGCCAATACTAACCCCTCTACTGGATTCTTGTCCATCGCGCCCTCAAACATGGAGCAAATGTCTTTGGTCGCATCGAGAATCTCCAACTCTAGATTTAACATACTCGGCCCCCTACCTTAGCCAAGGTTCCACCTCCACTGCTTTAGTTGGCACCTAAGGCTCACCACTTGGCTCAACTAGCACCTCTCCTATGAGTCCGGTTTGATGTCATCTCCTTAGAGGCCAAGATTGCTACATTTGTTCCATTGTTTGGACACTCATCCAAGTCCACCCAACACTTATGACAATAAGTCTTCTTGGTGCCCACTACAATCCCATTATTCATTAACCTGATTAATTCATCCAATTCCCCTCAAAGCCTTGATGCACTCCCTTATTCCATCGTTATTCAAAAAACTATCAGGTATACCCTCTGTTGTTATTTCCTTACACTTATGCACTGTTAGTTGTCCTTATTAGATCCTGAGATATGCTCGTGTGTATCACTCCTCTAATTAACTGCCCTTTCCTTATGCTATAGTACTCGCTGATTAGTGTTCTGTGAAGCTTGTAGGTTTTCCGTAACTGCAGTATAAGTCATCCCTTGCCGGCTCCCTGCTTCAATTGCTCGACGTTTTACCTTATCCAGGGCAACAAAAGAATCAACGATTTTTTGAAACATATTCGAAATCGATGCCCAACACTCTCCATTCGCCCGTTCTAGCATCATCACCACTCATTTCCGATGTCTTTCCTCCGTACTGTGCTATCATCATATACCTATTACGATTGTTCGCATAACGTTAAGCCAAAAAAGCACGAGAAGACTTATTAAACTTCGCAGTGAAGTCCTTCGACTTATTAGTTGCCCTTAACTTATTCACCATATTCACAATCTACAGTGCACCAAACCTCACCATGAATATTGCGTTTGATATCTTTGAGCCCCATTCTGTCATCCTAATAGTGTTGGAATCGTTAACAAACACTATGAACTCCTTTGCCTCTACTCTAAAATGACGATTGAAAACCATCATACCGTATGGACCCGCAACCTTTTTCACCTGATTGTATGTAGATGGCATATCTGACAGTAGAATAGGTGGGCGAGATGACCTAGCATTGTCGAGAGGAATTTCCAATGCGCTGACGATGGTGCGTGGGACAGTAGTCGCGCTATCGGAGCGGGGCGTGCCCCACATTACCGGACCTCCGGTGGTGGTTGTTGAGTGGTTTTGGATTTATCGGGAGAGGTCTCCATTGGGTGGTTGAGTTCGGCGATCCCTTATCGTGGAATTAGTATAAGAATAATAGATATCCTTAGTAGATTTGGAATGAAGATAGTTTGATTTATATTAACTTATTTTTGTTTATTACAGTTTTCTAATTTGACTAGAATTAAAATTTTATTTTATAGGTTTTTTTTAGTACATTATATTATTTCTTTAGTTGTTTTCCTACTTAAATTAGTTTACTTGAAACCTTGTTTATTCTAATAGTTAGACTTGGTTATTGAATAAACTCATATTTTCTCCCACTATATTCTCTCATGATTCTCTCCCCTTCTCAAGTCTCATTCTTGATCATTGCATTTTACATCACTTGGCTTACACAAATAATCTAATATTGCCCTTGTTACTAAAAGGTTCAATGCAAGAGAATTTTTTCCTTCAAATGAGTTCATATTCAATTTCCTTCAACAATTCGCTGTTACTTATCTGCTTAATATGTCTGGTTTATATAATACTGACACTATTACCCAATATATTTTGTTATTGATAAGAAAGTGTAATTTTTATTGAAAAAATACAATTACTAAATAAGGACGAGATGTCCTGAATACAAGAAATGAATACAGAAATCTATACAATATTATAGAAGTTTCCTAAAAAATGTGTAATGGACATCTTTAAACTCTTTTTTAATTAGCACTCTCAGTAGGCATTCAAAGAGAATATAATCTTATTCCATAGTAACTCAAAGATCAATGCCACCCCTCATATTTCTTGCATTTTTCTGGCATTGTGAGACTTCAAATAGATAATTTTTTTGGTTGTTCGAGGTAAATGTAAAATTATTTACTTGTATTGTATCTAGTGCTGGTCTTTGACCAATGTTGAGAGGTGATTTCCAGTAATTAAATTCTGAGTGTCTGAACTGAAAACAACGGAGATAATTGGCAATTTTTTCTTAGTGGAAATTTATTCTAGTGTTCATCGGGTTCATTGTTACGGTTCAAGACTGAAAGATTCAAATCATTTCGAGTTAGCTTTAGTCTTGACAATAGAATATCTTGATTATGTATGTTCATGTAGATTTAAAATATCCGAAAGAACCACTGTGGTAGTAAAGTGCTTAGACTGACATCATTGAGTTGACGTTAGAAGCTCATTTCATCATATAATATAGAATCCTACGACTATCCTGAGATAATGAACCTTTAGAGAAATAAAGAGAGAATTTGAATGGAAGAGAAGAAACCAATGAGTCATGGGGGCCTCTTTTGAAAAGTCAAAAGCTGCTTTCGAGTCTAAGAAAATGCTTTTGGACATGTTTGGATAATTCTTGAAAGTGCTTTATCTGATTAGAAGAACTTATAGAGAAACTAACCAATGTGGCTTCCTCTTGAATCTCTTCTACAAAAGTAGAAGATATCCCAAATAGCTCCTTGCTACCGTTCTATTTGGGAAGTTATTACTATGTCATTGTTTTTAGTGCAAATGTGAACTGAGAACCAACTGGTCTTTTGCGGCCTTTCGCTCAGCATTTTTCCAATTTTTGGGAGATTCAAAGTAATCTACAGTTCTCGAATATTATATTGGGTGTATTTAAAAAACTATTATTCTTATCCACTAAATGAGCACTCTTGCTTTTGGATCTAGCAACTAAGGAACAACTAAATGTGACAGTGAATATCACTGAATTTGCTTGTTCACATTTTGGGAGCTGAAATGAGAAATTTTCTACACTAGTTGGGAGCTGAAATAAAAGGTTTCTTGCTTGAAATAAGAAATTATCTGCACCAGTTGGGAGCTGAAATAAAAGATTTCTTGCATTTTGCTACAATTGTTTTTCAAGTTCATGTTGGAAGAAACTTTCAGTGCTCTGAGCTATACCTCTTCACATATATGTTTCTCCTTCAAGTTGCAAGTCATGCTTTTCTTTCCTATTTGTTGTGCCAAATAATATTGAGGGCCGAAATTAAGGTTAGGGTTTTGATTGACTAGTCAAACAAATTACTTTAGACGATTCTATATAACCCTTAAGAATAGCTCGTCTCCCTATGCTCTGTACATAGTAGACACAAGGCGTTGACGTGTTCAAACTTCAAAACCGTTTCAACGATTAACATAAACTTGGTTTTCTGGCTCAATCAGTTTACGCTTTGAATTGCATCAGATTGGAAGTTTGTGAATCCTAGTCTTTTTGGTCTCAAGAAGATTTTCTTCTTGATTTTTGAGTTCCCTTGGATTGTGATTTACCACCCTTATGACATGTATGGTCAGAGTGAAGCATCCTCCTTTAAATGTTAGTTTTTGAATGTTTCAAATGCAGTTTAGAGTTTCCGATCGTCTTCCTGCAACCTTGAGACTTTAGGAGTTTCGAATACCCATAAACTGATGCCATTTCTCTGAAGGATGGGTGCAGCCCAGCACAGAGATGGTTTTGTTTGAAGTGGAAGCACTATGCTAATTCCTATAATTTTAATTTTCTGGTCTCTTAAGTTTTTTCAGAGCCTTAGCATTGTTTGTGAAGGTTTTCATACATGTGAATTTGTATTTCAACAATTACTCTTAGTAGGATACTTCAGAGCCGGAAGCTTACTGAATCCAGTAGATCTTGAGATTTTATTAACTTTTATGCTGTATATACTGCAATCTTTAGACTTCTATGCGGAATTTTTTTGATATTTAATTTTAATTAATTTTGGATCCTTAAAAGTCTGATGTTGGTGAATTCTGGGGAAACATTTAGAGATTGAGGATTCTGACCTGTCTTAATTCTAAATCGAGAATGAGAAGGATTATCCAGGAACAAAATAGTGGCAGGAGAGAGAGAGAGAGAGAGAGAGAGAGAGAGTTGGACTGCTGAAAAGCTGCATTTCATCAAACATAGTACAAATTGTGTGGCTAGATTTATATAAGAATATATTTTTTATTTATTGCGTGTGTGTGTGTCTATAGTCGATACATTGAGGTGGTTGCAGCTTTCATTTAGCATGCTGTGATTGTACACAAGATGGAGTCATCAGCATGTTCTAGGAACAGAAAACCTTAAAACTATTCTTTTTCAAGTCATCGCACAGTGTAAAATCATAGACATTCTAAGTTTGGTTCCCTATGTACAGGAAAAATCAACATTGCCCCCACACGAGGCAGACTATTCTCAACGAAGGGATGAATCACGTCCCGCAGCAAGAGGGTCTACATTTACACATAGGGAGTCAAGAGCATATCACTCTCCTGAGCCACCATATCTGGACAAACCCAAGACAAATAATAAGGATGCAGACCCCAGTGAAGTCTTATGGATTGGGTTTCCTGCTCAATTGGAAGTGGATGAATTCATTTTGAGGAAGGCATTTTCACCATTTGGAGAGATAGAGAAGATAACTGCATTTCCTGGGCGTACTTATGCCTTTGTTCGTTTTAGAAATATTAGTGCAGCATGCAGGGCTAAAAACACTCTTCAGGGGAAGTTATTTGGAAATCCTCGTGTACATATTTGTTTTGCCAAGAGCGATTCTGGAACATCAAACAGAGAGAAGAATTCAATAGATGCTCCACCATCTCCACATTTTGAGTCATATGGACGCCAACGATCGCCTGAATACTTCCGATCTGATAGGAACTTTGGTGGGGTGACTGGAGAACCCAGCATTAGATCTCATTTTATCCCAAATATGGAGCCTGGCGATTCTGGTGCCATGGGTTTTGGTAGAAAGGCTAATATATGGGCCAGTGAAGATGTTGCCAATGAGCAGAGGAGATATCCAGAACGAAGGTCTGAGCTGGGGTTACGCAGAAATATCTATGAGCATCGCAATAGTCCTTCAAGAGACAGAGATGCTCATTTTCGTGAATTCTCTCCTCAGAAGTTTCCTCGACAAGGTCCATTTTATGATGATCCATGGGATTTACCAGAAGATTCCTCATACTTGCAGGGTGCAAAGAAACTGAAGACCACAGCATTTCCTCCTGAAAATGAGCTTCCAGAATATCCTTTCTCAGAATCGGAAAAAGTAAAACATGTTGTCTCTAAGACATATCCTGATTTTCCTCAAGCTGAAGTCCTTGATAAGAAATTTGATTCCAGGCCTATCAATTACAGACAGATCCCCGACCGTGCAATGAACTCAACCCAAAATTATGGGGAGAGGAGTGATCACTGGAATGCATCATATGATAATTTCCAGGTCAATTCAGTTCCATTGCCTCCACCTGACCACAAAAGATTGACCCCTGAAATACATGAATTGGCTCGGAATGAAGAATGGAAGTGGGAGGGAACAATAGCCAAGGGAGGGACCCCTGTTTGTCGTGCTCGGTGCTTTCGTGTGGGAAAACCATTGGAAATGCCCCTGTAAGTACTGTCCACGTAATCCTTGAGGAAATAGGTTTGCATATCTTAAAGTTTTTTATGTTATCCTGCTTTATTTGTCTTCAAAACTGCTTGAGTTCTGTCATCTTCATGACTGGTCTGTCTCATGGACTTAAGCATCTTTTCCTCTATTAAAACATTGAATAATGCTATCTAGCACCAGTGGTGCTATAACACTAGTTTAGGTGGTACTAAGTGATAGACCCAATGAAAGATAGAATTAAGTGATTTATTTAATTATACTTTTCATTTAATGCCACATTGGTACCACCTAGACCAGTGTTTTAACACCAGTATTGCTAAATATCATTACTCCAAAACATTTTAAGAGGTGCAAACCTCCAAGTCTATCAGGATTATTTGAATAAATTTCAGAGTATTTTAAAAATAAAATGTTTCGTATACCTCTCTTTTATACTTTCTTTTTGAATAATCTATTAAAAACTAAATTGAAAATAAAATGAAAATAGGTAAGAAGCAGGAAAATCAGAGTTGTGTTAGCAATGCTACGCGAGGTCTGTATGTACGTTGATTAGACATCATGTTGTGGACTTATTCTATCAAATTACTCAATAAAAGTTATAATGCTGCAGGCCCGAATATTTAGATTGCACAGCAAGGACTAGTTTAGACATGCTTGCAAAGCATTACTACCAGGCTGCTAGTGCTTGGGTTGTCTTCTTCGTTCCTGCAACTGATCCGGACATGGCATTTTATAACGAGTTCAGGAATTATCTGGGCGAGAAACAGCGAGCAGCTGTTGCTAAATTGGATGAAAGGACAACCTTGTTTCTTGTACCTCCCTCAGAATTCTCAGAGAAAGTACTAAAAGTACCAGGGAAACTGAGCATTTCTGGTGTTATTTTAAGGTTAGAGCCTCAGGGTTCCAGCTATGGGTCCCCTCCTCAACATCAGAATAAAGAAACTACTTTTACATCTTTCCAAGGTAATTCCCCCTACCAGAAGCCAATCTCACCTTCAGACCGCTACTTGTCCAATCATTCTTTTAAGAATTTCGAGAGACCTGTAATAAGTGCTCCACCTATTTCGGGAGCTTTGACTTCAGGTGGTTTACCTGCACCATTTTCGGGATCTGGTCATTCTACAAGTAATTTGCACGAGCCCTTTAATACTCAACAACATGATCATCTGCTCCATCAGCAAAAGCTTGCATCTGGAGCGAACTGGCCTCCCCATGATTTACAGTACCTGAATTCCAACACACTGAATATGTCATCACAGGCATCCAGTAGTTTCATTGGTCCCATGGGGTATTCTGCATTACCGAGATCTGTGCAAGAGACATCTCAAAACAATTACACGCCTGAAATGTCGGGTACTCCAAGTGGGAATGGAAAGTTGCCCCTTCAGGAAAAACCTCCCCTCCCTTCACCATTGCCTGCTGCAGGATTTCGACCAGAACAACTAGCTCAGCTAGCTTCAACCCTTCTTGGTCAACAGGGGCAATTGAGTAGTGGGTTGACTGGCGAAGGTTACAGACAAGCAGAGAACATAAATCAGTCCGGATATTCATCCACACCCTCACAGAATTATGGTTTACCAAATGACCACGTGTCTTCAGAGTTCTCGTCAGCACCATTTGGTCAAGTGCAACAGTTCCAGCAGCAACAGCAGACTCCAAATTCGGTAGCTGCACCTCAAATGAACCAACAACTTCAAAATGCTGGCCAAGAGGATGCAGAAGCTGACCCCCAGAAGCGATTGCAGGCAACACTGCAGTTGGCAGCAGCTCTTCTTCAGCAAATCCAGCAGGGGAAAGGGACCTGAAGACTTAAATTGATTGAGGGAAACAGTCATTGGGCATACTTCTTAACAGCTTGGGAATCAACATTCTGGTGGCCTTTGGCTTTTCTTTTTCTATGTTCTCTGATCAAGGTTGCAAGGAGAGTGAAAAACGAATGAAGCCAGTCTTAGTAGCTACTTTGATTAGCAACTTGGAACTATTTTTTAGTCCCGTTCTGTTGAATTATACTTTGTGGTTGTATTTCTTTTCTTGATCTGGGCAAACTTCTCTACGAATTTGTTTACTTTGCTCTTTGCTATGGCTGATGAACATTTCTCCGACAGTGATATTGGCATCTTCAAGCAGTAACTTTATTAGCTTATTGGTCTTGAATGTTAAGGATTTTGTCCGTGAAAGATTCAAATGATTGTAGATGAGAAAAAGAGATTATGCCAAAGTTGTCGTTCCTCCGATCTTCTGTTTCCTTGGTGTGACCATACGTAAATAAAATAATTTTTTTTGATATATTTCAGAAGATAGAGTGTTTCTTTTTTTCAGACCATTTGTAGGGCAGATTTCTTATTAGTGCTGCTAATCAAAAACACAAACCTATGTTGAAGACTAATAGACGATTTTATTTAAGAAAGTTAAAATTTTATGTGACCAAGTCCTTTCCACATTGCTTGTCACCATGCATCTTGATTGCATTGACTACAAAATCGTCCTAAAGAAGCTCAAGACTTGCTATCAAAACTTATGTCAGCTGATTGTCGTCTAAATTTTTTGGAAAATGGCAAGAAAGACCAGAGTAATCACGAGGCTCTAATCTCCCACATAAAGATCATAGTCATTATTCAGTTGGTTATTCATGAATCATGTCCAAATTGAAAGTAAAAAAAATTTTGTTGGTACTGGTTGACTATATTTTTTTTGCAAAAATCAACGTTGATGATTCGGACAGAATTATTGACAATGATACCGTTGGTGATTGTTGACCCACCTCTGTAATCATCGTCATTGTCGTCACTAATGTCAGCAATTAGAAACGATGATTTGGTCACCGGAGAAAGCCATCGGTGTTACCAAAAAAATTAAACTTTTTATTTTTCAATAAGTTACCGATTAAGTTCAATTTTTATTTTTATTTTTTCTATATAATATTATTGACGCACAAGTGTTATTTTATTCCCCGACAAAATTGAATGGATCACAAAACTTGGTATTAAGTAATCATGGTTGAAAGTAGGTTGGCTCTGAAGCTGTGTCAATTACAAATTCAAAACAGATTCATGAAATGGTGCAAAGAATTTTATTAAAAAATTATTGTTTTACATATAAGAATGATATACAACCACCATTAATGTCCTGTATGCATTTACACGAACCATTGACATGGTCAAAAGGGAAGTGTTCTCTAAAAATACAAATATGTTGATGATTCCATTCTATTTGTTGTATCTCTCGACAGAATAGATCGAGCTTCAATTATAGAACGAGGGGGCTCTACATCTTTCTCTTGTAATGCATTTCCTAGTAATCGCTGCATCTGTGATGCATATATGTCATCCAGAATCTGATAATCGATAAGTGATACAAATCAGTGAACATGTTTTTATATCAAATCAGAAATGACTTATTGTGAACATTAAGATTAACATTAGCATTTGGGTATAGAATACTCACCCCCAAAGCATGATATGATCCATTGTACCAAACTCGATTCTCCTTTCTGCCCTCCAGAAATTTTAATACAATCTGATGAATGGAAGCATCAACATGAATAAGAAATAACAATGAATTTGAAATAAGTGGAAATTAGAGGTATATCCAGTTTTACCTGTCCCATTTTGTCCCAGAAAGCACGACAGATTGCAACAAATATTTGACTCATAAAAACCTCGTGTACGTTTGATATGGAATCAGAGAGTTGTGCACCGAGTATTTGCATCTTTTCGCGGATATCAGCTTCTCCATCTGCTTCTTTTGTATCTTCCAAGATCCTTTGAAGCCTGGTGCTTCTATTTGTTTGCATCTGAAATTAGTCATTTAAAAATTGTAAATGCACAGTTCACAGATCCTAGAGCAGAAAAGTACACAACCTGAATGTTCTTCTGTCTTAAGAGAACACATCCATAGCATTTTTGGCGGGAAGGGTTGGATAGTACAGGAAGGTATTAAAAAGACCAGAAAGAGCTAAACTTTTGTTCATTATGCTGTCGAGTCATCTTTTACTTGATGACAAACTTGCTCTCGTATTAAAGCCAAAGTTGAACTAGTCATATGAAGCAACTTACATTGCTAGCAAGCTTGATCACTATAGCTTGAATGTAATTCTTGTACTTTGTTCGCAGCAGGACCGTCACAGCATTCATCTGCTCCCCAAAGGTAGATTTATGATCTCCATTTACAGGCAAATAGGAGTTCCATGACTTCAGCTTATCCTCAACTCTACAGTGCAGAACATCGAGAATTCTCTTCATAGTGTTTAGAAAAGTTCCCAACTGCCAAATATGAAAAAGGTGAAAAATTAGTTTAATACAGAGTTAAATGTAGTAGACATGCAGTATTTTATCGGTGATGTAAGGTTGATTCCTTTTGGTTGAAGACTTCATTGAAAATTGACCAAAACATGGAATCTCAATATGTATGGTGGTTTATAGATAATTAACCTGCATGTAACCTTTTAGTTTTTCAATAAATGGAAAATTCTCGAAATTAAGGAAACATTTAACTTTTTAAGAATTGCAATATAAAAAAAAATAGCCACACCAACATGTACATCTAAATCTGTCAGCTAGTGGCAATTCTTCGGTGAATTAGTCAAAGGATAAAATCTTGAAATTGTAATACTTTCCAAGTTGACGAGGAGACAAATAAAAGAGACCTATTTGCTCTCTTTGTTTGATTATTCCAAATTTGGCTGATGCATAAGTTTTTATAGAACATTGGAGTCTTAAGAGTTCCAAGTTTAGCAAAACTAAGACACAATACACGGATAAGCCCTTTTAGCTATAATAAGAAGATGGTGCTGGAGTCCGAATTCAGGATCATGTTACATTCAATTCATTTCATAAGAGAAGAACATTGGGTTCGAACGGATTGGACACAAGAAAAAAACAAGGTGCATGAATCCTATGAAATCAGAAAATTTATCCACTAAGTTAACAGGAGGATTTGTAGAGCGGTTCTTTGACCAGAGATACTTATAGTAACCAATGTAGGCCATTATGACAAATATGCAGTAAAAATGAGATGTTAAGATAGATAAAATGGGAATGAAACTAGACATTAAAAAGTGGATGTAGCACCAATAGAGGATGCTTAAGAAGGATGTCTTAGAATGTAGAGACATTTTTGCATAGACTTGATCCTTGTTCACAAGAGTGGTGAAATCTCAGTACCTCACAAAAGAAGCAGTTCCAGATCTAACACTACGGCAAAAAACAATTTACCCAACCGATCCCCAGTTTTTTAGGAGCAAAATTTAGCTTCTTGCTCTTCTTGATGTAATGACTAGGTCAAAGGATTTTATCTAGAAGATTTTTTTTAGCAAAAGTCAACATTTAGTTTGAGTTGTTCGTAAATAGAAAGCAATATGAGCAGGGGATAGGTCATCCAGTGGAAATTTTTAACGAAAATCAACATCGGCTTTCGGTATTTTGAAAATAAAACATGATTGCTACAATGTCCTAATTTAGGACCCATACGACCTAAATCGCACAAAGGACACCACTTGAGATAATATGCATGAGTAGCACACACCTGGCTAGGGATGGAATAATGAGTAGTTGACTGCCTCCTAGCCAATTTCTGAACCTGTATGCCGATTTTTTTTGGTATGCTATCTCTCAGAGGAGTCAAAATATCGCTGTACTGCCTTTCCAGTGCCTTAATTATCACCCTTTCCACATTTGCCACAGCCTTAAATATCAAGATATGTTAAAAAAATATTAACTTATTAAATGACGTCAATACTAGAGATAAATAATAAAATCAATTTTGAGTAACAACATAACTCACATTCTCTAAAATCAATGTATAATGGGGCCATCTGTTGATCACAACTTCATATTCCAAAAGCATTCTTGCCATTTTTTCGAACATTTCTTCAGCGAAGGGAGAGGTTGAATATTTTGTAACTACTCCTGACCAAGGTACCTGCAAGAAGAACATCAAAGGAAGACTGTAAGGCTATATTTCAAAAAAATAACTTCTGTAATGTTATGGCTCCTAAGTCTTGGATGAGGAAATTGACAATCATATGAATTTACATCTTCCTACAATTGAAATAGGCTGCACTACATGAACGATAAGAGAACCTGGAAAGAGATACCTTTTCTAACTTGCATATATCAAGCAAGTTAAGTTGTAAATCCTCTATCCAGACCATTATGTAATTATGGTACAAATCTTTCGAGTCTACACCACCTTGCACTGGCCTGAAGCACAGTAATTTACATACTATCAGTTTGGAAGCTTTCAAATTTTACCGGAAAATTGGTTTTGCTAGATTATATTGGTTATATTCAAGGATGTTGAATTTATAAACCTGATATTCCATGATTCAAGACTCCTCTCAAAATCAGAAACTGCTACCAACAGTTCATTCACATGTGGCATGGGGCTTGATGGAGGCCATGCAGCAAGAAAACCTCTAAGCCTCTTGCTCAACTCAACGCTGTAAACTGCCGATGTGATACTTGATAAATCTATTGAACTGAAAAAAGGAAAACAGATATCAATTGAATGCATAATTTGATAATTTCATCTAATCAATGACAGCATGTTTGGAAAAGCTTGACTTTTAATTAAAATGGTCAACCATACTCTTTTATCAACACATTTCGTAGGACCTACATCTTACGATTTCAGAACCCATAACTTACAAGCACTAAATTTGTTGTACCTGGGGAGTATGTGCTGATTATGGATCTTGATATCAGCATGGATTTCATTGCTTATGTTAATGCAAAGATTCTTCATCTTCAAGTAAGCGGTGGAGATTGTAACGGAATCCATGATGAAACCCTCTGAGTTACTTGAAACAAACTCATCGGTCTCTAGCATGTGCTTGCGACACCTTTTTGTTGCTGCAGTCTATTAAAATGGCCCTTTAAATTAGACTTCTGATTTCTGTAATATATCAATAATTAATAGGAACCAGATAATCTACTTCCGATGTTAACAACAAGATGTAAAGAGGACTTTTAGAAGTCTTTACTTTGATCTCTTAATTAAGTAGATGAAATCCATATTTTTTTTCTTCTTTATTCCCGGCTGCTTGTATTTCTCGGGTAATGGTAAGTACAATTTGACTTCGGTTAAGCTCCATGGCATCACTTGAGTTAATGATTCTTATATTACTCTAATTACTATTGGAAAATTAAATGTGGGAATATGTTGAAAACTAAATTTAAATACTACAATGTATCCCTTCTCTAACTGCATGAGGTTTTAGATGAGGTGGTTTATCAAAGATCAATAAAATGGAGGCATCTTGAAGACTAATTTGAAATAAATAAATGTTTAATTTTTTTAATAGTTTAAGCTTTTAGATGAGGCTATTCAATAGAAAATAATCAGGAGTATGTATTTAATTACTTGCCCATCCCACAAAGAAGGGAAAAAGAAATAAGAGAATGTAGTTAAGAAAAGGCACTTCCGCAAGTTTTAACGGTTTGTAAGATGTACCTGTAAATAGTTTTTCAGCATGATTTGAGCATCTTGAGCAAGTATATCATGAAGAAGGGTGAAAACTTGTATGGCAGGAGCTAGGGCCGGTGCAGCAATTTCTGGTATTGTGCCCCATATGTCGTTTAAACCTGTAGGAGAGTTTTCATCTAGCGACTTGTAGTTCTGAAACACATCTGCCAGAAGACTTTCTACTTGGGTCTCGCAATCCAACAAAATACTTTTCTGTTGAAGTGCAAATTAGTAACACATGGAGTACATCAGAGAACTAAAAAAAATAAGAGAAAACTATATAACACCCAAAGACACAAATCAAAATCAGTGAACACGTAGCTGTGGTGAGCTCACATTCAAGTGGCAGATGGTTATATCTTTTTCTCCTTTTCTCGGAAAGTGCATTAGCAAAAGACATCTTAAGTTTGTGATAGCAAGCAGCTACAAGACATTTGTAATCATAAATCTAATGTAAGGACTAACATGATGGGAAAAGAATAGTGGCAGTCCTAGATAGGGAAATAAACCAAAATTAAAGGCACCGTATATTATAATTCTATCTAATTCAATTTGTAATGTCAACATGTCCAATTTTTTCCTTGCAAATAGTTTAAAGTACCTTTTTTTTTTCTAAAAAGGGGCAATTTATGGCAATTTGTGGAGAGTTCCGGGCTCTCAATAGAACTTACGATAATGCATAATGTGATTATTATTGAGCGTTCTTTATAGGCTTACTTCTTGTCTTGTTAAACTTCTCTCATTCCTGGCCTTAATGATTGGCACAAGCAATTCATGCATGAATTCTAAGCAATCTTTCGTAGGAGTGGCGATATCCATGACATAAGAGAGATATCTGCATAAAAATCCAAATTCAGACATATCCTAATAAAAGTATAGAGCTGTCTATATATTGATCAGACATATCATGTTTAGATACCTTAGTTTAGTATACGAATCTGATACTCCATAGTACTCGGCGAACTCTGTTAGGAGCCACTTCCAAGGCCCAACTATGCGTAAATTTCGTGCATGAAACTGATGAGAACGCATGGCAGCTTCCTGCAGTAGATCGTATGCTAGAGTCTCCACAATATGTCCACTCTATAATGTGCAATCCAATAGACATGTACATGTCAGGTCAAATTATAAATATTTATTGCATCTCCTAGGAGAATATCTCCAGTATCCATTCGTAACTTAATCAAATCTTAATTGTACTTGCAGAAATAAAATTAAAGCTACATGCAAAAGTAAATATATCTGGTTACCAGTGCAAGAATTGTGAGTGAAATAGTGGCCTACAAATTTAACCTTAGTATTGCCTGTTTATTACAGTGTCCATATATGATTTTCATGTGTATGTATCATGTATTAAATGATAACTACATCATTTTGGACTTAGTTTGCCTAGTGCATACTAAGAAGTTTTAGGAGATATAGAATTTTCCAATAAGGCACAAGGCTTTGTCACCACTGATAAATGCTGGTAATAAGGGTTAAAATGCCCGTCACCGCTGGAGTTACCATTTGTGTAGTGAATTTCCAATAAGGGACAAGGCTTTGTCTTCTGTAACTTTGCATGATCATTATAGTATTTGAAATGCCTATTGTTACTGGAGTTACCAGTTGTATAGTGAATTTCACTTATTGTACAAAAAGATTCAATATAGAATGTATTTTGGCAACTGAAAATAGAGAGATCAAGTAAAATGTTTAGCAAAAATAAATTACTGTGGCAAAATGTTACTTCCACTGTCCGATTCATGGGAGTTATATCTAGGTAAAAGTTTATTCTCTACTACTTTGACTTGACCAAAAAAAAAAAAAAATGAAATAAAATAAGAAGAATCATCTTGCAATGGTATATTAAACCTTCATATGCACTGCTTCATCGCTTGTAAACGTACTACCAATGAAGAGCAGGACCTTCCCGACACATTCATGATCATTCTGATATATGGGCCACCATCGAGTTCTATCATTCTGCATAACGTAAGAGCAGGTGACATTGGTTGACAACAATACATAATGACAGTGAAGAAATGTTGGATCATTAGATAACACTTACAGGGTTGTCAGTCATGGAAGAAATTGGAACTGTAGCTTGACCTTGAACATTTTTCTTTACGTCCTGGACTTCGAGTAATAGAACATCTCCTTGGCTCTCAGGAAAACTGAAACCAAATGCTCGTATTGAGATCGTTCTTTAATTATTTTTTTTAATTCTAATGTATTCATGCAAAGTTAAACACTGAGATGATCATGCTTGGATAACTCAAAAAATTGCAGGAGACTATTATTATGTTTAATAGGTTGCGTGAAATCTCAACTTTGAGCTCTCAAATCCATCCATATCTTTTGAAAACTGAAATCCAAATCATGCTCGTATTGAAATTTATTAAAATTTCCGATCGTTCTTTAATCAATTGGGATTTTTAAAACTTTTTCAAAATTTAGCACAAAAAGTCCGAAATCTTACAAATAAGTACAACATTCTTTTGTCAAGTTTATTAACAACAAACGAACTAAATAGCAACTCACAAGTCATGGTATTCTCCACTCCCAGGCTGCAATGAGATTGTAGAACTAGTTTCCGCTTCATTATTTTCTGCTGAACTTTTTAGCTGAACCAAGCACGACAATGACTCTGCAATTAATACAGAATTAAGAAATTTTTTAATATATTTTACAATGTTCACAGCTTTTATTTGAAAATGCCAATAGACGGTCAGAGTACATAAACACCAACATGTGACTCCCTTAATTTGTTTTCGTATCTCGTGTACTATTAATTTCCTGGTATAAGAATCTTCAAAAAGAAATTACTGAGAAGCACAAACCTTCACACACTGACGAAAATGGACTGAGTTTTAGAGAATTGATTCCGTGTTTCACTAATGATGAAACATGTCGGACATAGTCAGCCCCTGCTTGAATGTAGATTGCACTTCGCATTGAATCTGTGTTCTTTAGTTTTCTTCTTGGTATTATCCGGAGCTTTTTAACTGCCAAAAGTAAAATTTTCCATTATTATACCCAACATATAACTTTTTACAGAAAACTTCCTCTGCTTTATCCAACGGATAATGCTACTTGTACATAAGTAGTTACATAATGATTTACATACAAATGAGGTATCAAAAATAAGTTTTTTTTTTTTTTTTTTTTTTTTTTTTTTTTTTTTTTTTTTTTAAAATTTGGTTGAAGAAATCCTGACTCAATCATATCTCACCATATTGTTTGTATATAAACATATTATGCACATGTATGATGTAGCACAATCGTTATCCAACAACAAGATTTACTAAAATATACCGACAACCCCCTTATTATATTATTATTTACACAAAATAAGCTAAATTAATTAATTCAAACAGACTCTCAAAATTTCTATGTTCCATGAGCAGGGAAAAATTAAGACAATTTCTTTTTTCAGAAAAAAAAAAGTACATATTGCTGAAAATGAAATTTTAATAATTAAAATTTTCTTCCCCCTTATAACTGTTTAAACTTTTAGATAAGACTGATCAATATTTAAAAAGGAGCATGGATAGGAATTGAGATAAAGTCTCACCACTACTCATTCATAAAAATTGTGCATGCGTCCTTTAAATGAAGGGGAAAAAAATCTAGCGTGCACGCGTACGAAATTTAAAAATAATTATCTTTCATTACTTCAAATAGAGAGAAAAAAAAATGCAGTTATTATCCAAGGAGAAAAGGGGTTAAACCTTCTACACGAATCTTTCCAACTATCCTTTTCGCTTTTAAGGTTGTTGTTTGTTCTCTGGTCTTAGTGGAGCTTTCTGCTGGTTTTACTCCTCGAGGTTGCAACAAAAGTTTGTGCAGTCTAGAAAAATAAGAAGTCAAAGCGAAAAACCATTTTAGATACATTTGATCAAACTAGATTTCATGCTGGAAAAATCATGTAATTGTGAGAACATTAGAACTTTGAAGACATACCCGAAGGCATTACGAAGAAGAAGGCACTCATCGCGGAGAAATTCTGGTGCCTCTGTACATCCTCTTGCCCAAGCATTTAGGCATAAGCGAATGCAGGCATCATAAGCTACAAGTACTTGCCATGCATTTTGACCACTGTTATTAGAAAAAAAGTAATTGAGAGAAATAAGCCTAATTTCGAAACACCACATGCGTCCAAAATGCAGATTGACCATAATTGAACAGGATTAGAAAAATGCAAGGGGGGGGGGGGGGGGGGGGGTACTTTAGGGTGCAAGTAACGAATCAAAGCTTTTGGTTTTGGCAATAAGGTTACCTGTCTACTACATAATCTACTGAATGCATGTGAATGGAATTCAACAAAACCTTAACAATTTGGCTAGGCCAAATATGAGAAAATGGTTGATGAAGCTCGAAGTCATAAAAGTGGGAGAACGGGAGAACAAATCTATGTAGAAACAATGAATTAGATTAGTCGAGAATAACACCTGGCATCATAGTTTGGTGAGCAATTCATTGAATTTGCGTGCCAGACGGAGGTGGGTGGTTCTTTTTCCCGGAGAGTTTCTTCATCTTCTCTGCAAAGTACGATAAGTTAAGATGAAAGAAGTGTGATAAATCTACAATGAAAATATTGTACAACAAGGCCAATGGCATGCCCATTTTCATACCTTTCATCCACCTCAGATTTTACAAATACTCCTCTTTGACCTGAGAAAACTACTTCATCACCAGGCACACCATTTTCTGATTCTTTCGCCATGTTTACCTGATTATTTATCTGCTCATTTTTAACCTCAAAGTCATGCAGTTCTCTTCCAATATCCATAACAGGTGGTGCACTGGGAGTTCCTAATTCTGCCATATCATTTAAGTTACCTATAGGTGTACCCTGAAATTATTTAACAACTGTCAATTCTATTAACTAGGAAGGTTCAAAAACAATATTCAGTTCTCTATAATCTTCATAATAATTCATTTCTTTTATTTCTAAATGACTATGCTAGAGCAAAAGATAAGATGATACTTACATATGCACTTCGAGGTTGAATCTTTTCGTGCAACCGGCAACTTCCATCTGAAACTGCTCCAAAACTCCATTCACCGCCAGTAAATCTTCTAACATTTCCACGCACTTCAATTTTAAGATCCTCTTTCAACAACCCTCTATTTATCGTAGATCCATATCTATGATTCAAAGATGTGTTCGAATTCAAATTGAATATCCCTTCATCAAAACCCTTAATCACTGGCCTTTCAACCATCTCTTCATCAGAATGATTTCCATAAATTTCATCCGGGACGGATCCCACGCTCTCACTCCCATTATCATTGTAATCATCAGAGTCCTCCTCATCGCTGCCTACACTTAATGAAATGGTGCTGCGGGGCCCTAAAAGACCAGGGTAAAATTTCAATGGAGGCAGCCCATGGCCAGATGTGTAACCACTAGAACTACAAGCTAATGGCGATTTTGATAGTGGGTATCTATTATCTAGCTTCTCAGTCCATGGCACACTTTGTTCCCCATCTGATCCCTGAAAATAAATTGAATTCAAACAAAAATATATTCATGATATTCAAGAATCTGGATAGAAAAAGTACTAATTTCGTACTGATAAGCACTTTACTGAGAATCTTAAGAAGGCATAAACGAAAAACATTACCTTCTTTACCCAATTCAAAGCCTTTTCATCTAAACCTTCTGTAAACATTTTAGTAGTACCTTGCAAATCACACAGAAACAGTGAAAAGCACGAAGCTTGGAGAAGCGTGATGAAGAAGGTGAGCTTAGAGAAAAATTTACATAAGTGAGAGTCAAAAAGAGAGCGTCGAGATTATGGTTTACAAATCACAACGGCTAGTTTGAAAATTGAGGTTTCTTCATGGAGATTGCAGAGGGCCGGGTCCCAGTCTTAAATGATTTGTATTATAAAATTATATAAGCCCGGCCCGTTCAAATTGTGTTAGAACAAACCAAAAAAAAAAAAAAAAAACAAGTTTCGTAGTAATTTATCGAAATTATAGAACTCGATTAAATTAACAATTATGCTGGTTGTACAGAATAATTTGACAGAGGAGTTGACAGATCCCTCACATGAGGGCCCATAGCAATTTTTTTTTAATACAGGTGGGACCCGCGCTACAGTGATAATCTGTCATCCATTTCTGTCAAATACCATGTGTACAATCAGATTTTATTCTTAAATTAAAGCCACTTTTCAAGTTAATTAATTTTAAAACCCCTCACTTTACAGTAAATTTATAGAAATTACTGATAATATTAACTTATCACATGAGTAACTCGCCTACACATTAATTTTTAGTACGATTTGAATTTTCAGTCCTCGTTTTTAATGGAATTGGTCAAATTCCGAAAATAAAATTGAATATCACATTGTGAAATTTGGAAATTAAAATACCCATTTCTCTCCCTCTCTCATCACCAAATAGGATGGCTTTGTCCCACTTGCGAGCTGAGTAGCATAACACTCGTGCGAACAAGCACATAGCTCGTGAACCGCTCACATTTGAAAATATTTTTTCTTTAAATTTATTTTCAATTTCACATTCTCGCAATAAAATAATTTTGCTCGCGGACAGAAAAATATTTCTTAATTTTTAATTGCACGATCTCCAAAAAAAATCATTTTCACTCATGAAAAATCTCTCCCAAACAAACACTTAATGATCTTTAATTAATCCATAAATAAACCATTAACCGCCCTAATTAATCAACATTTTTCTCCCTTCTAAGGCCCTTAAAATCGATCCCTCAGTTTCCTAATTTGCCCATTTTCGCCTGATCTATAAAAATGGTCATAGCAAAACACACTTCAATTTCTTCTGTCATTCTCCACACACACTCACTTCAAACAGAAAATATTTTAATGCAAAAGAACAAAATTAGACCTTAAAGGGGCAGAGTTGCTGTCGAGGAATTTTTTTTTTTTTTTATCGTCAGAGTTTACCCTTTCGAAAGCAATGGCATTAGGTAGATTGAGTTGTAATACCTCAATTAAAAAAAAAAAAAAAAAAAAAAAAAGAAAGGGAAAAAAAAGCAAACAAAATTGGAAACTGTTACCGGCGCTTTTCTTTTCTACTTCAAGTTCATGGATTTCGGGAACTAGTTGTTACGGACAGCTATAAAAGGGCCCCAACATACGACACGTGACAGTAGGGCCACAGGATGCAACACATGGCAGAAATTCACAAGTCACGTGGTCGAACTCATGATCCCGCGTTACGACCCGAACCCCTGTAATCGAACCATTAGTACGAACCTCTTATACCCGAACCTATGAGCCGTACCAGACTTTTATCGCGTGAACAGTATACAGTATGACTATTCTATTCAAGATCTCATGGAAAGATTTTCTGACAAATGGTTGATGTGACAACACATTGTAATGGCGGCTGCATCAATCACGCAGGTCAATTCCAATCCCACGTGTCAGAGTTAAGGTATGAATAGTCAGAACATTAAATGCATTGAAGTCTATGACTAGAGGTCTCGATTACTAGGATGAGGCCATGTGTCCGTCCAGCTATCAAACGATCTTTATTCACCCTCACTCAGTATAAAAGTTCACACATTGTGTCATTTGAAGGTAATACTAATTTGGACTCTCAATACTACTTAACAATCATCTTTATATTTTACTGCTCTATTTATCTCCCCAAAGCCAACCCCCTTGCATATCTTGGAAGCTCATATTTTAGTCTTCTCATACTTATATATTTCCACTCCAACTGACTTGATCGTCGGAGTGCGCGCGATCGATTCCCCCTTCTTTGAAAAAGGTCACGTGCAACTGACTGTTTGTCTTAGTGTATAGGAAGAAATGTTGAATCGGACGTGAGAGGCCCTGAGATTTGTTAACAGCTCATAAGTACACTTTTTGAGATTAACAGAAACTGTCAGGCGGAGGCGGAGGCGGAGGCGGTGGATTGTTGATATATTAATCAAACCCATTTCATTCTAATCCATTTATATAGAATTCATTCACACACAAAAAATATACACACACACAGAAAAGGAGATGGGAAAAAAAATGAGGAAGGAGAAAAAGAAGAAAAAAAAATAATAAGAAAGTTTGTCATTGTTGATAGAAAATAAGTGCTTTCTACTATTAAACTTAAAATTTTCAATTTCAAAGATAAGTAAAAAATTACTTATTGAATAGTTATGTTTAATTTTAAAGTAATTAAATTATTAGTTTAAATTCAATTTTATTGAAATGAGACTATTGAATTAAGTATAATAAGTTATGAAATTAATAAGCTATGAAATTAAGTTAAATGGAAGAAAAATACCTTACGTGATTAAATAAATTGGGGATATTGCTCAAGTATTAAAAAAATTAGGATTTAGTATCGCCTATTTAATTATTGAAGTTACTTAAATTGATTAATTGTTAATTTAAAAATTATATCATATTTAAGGCGATATTACATATATCGGGACAACCTACAAATCGAGTTTATTTTGCATACATAGTTCTGTGAATGGAAAAACGTAGGCCCTGTTTGATTCCCATTTTAGGGGGAAAGAATACATTTTGAACAGTTAATTGGTGGAGAATGTGTAGTTAAAAATTAAGGAAGAGTTTTGGGTTTATGTGTAATATTATTTTATTAAAAAATGTATGGTTGGAAAGAAGAGAAAAAAATGAATTTTGGGAAAAATAGGAATCAAACAGGAGCTTAAAAATTTTCAAGTATTGATAAATTCATTATATTATTACGTTATGTGGGATTATGTGAATTATTTCAACTACATGATTATTATAAAATGTTCTCTCATTATGATATATGTGGAATTACAAAGATTGTATGTGGATTACTTGTGAATTAGAATATGAGACGTTTGTTTTATTGACCACTACTAGGGCATCGAGGTATGTGATTGACTACTTGCTTGTGCCGTTGTGATATGGTGATTATTAGTATCCCGAGTGGGATACTTCCTGGATGATCATGGGAACTTAAGGGATGATACCTCTAGTGATCACAATAGGATGATCCACTCGACTTTGATATTATGATTATTGGCATCTCGGGCGGGATACTTCTTTGGTGATCATGGGGACTGTCAAGGGATGTACCTCTGATGTTATAGGAGGATGGATCACTCGACTATGCCCCAATTGATTATTGATGTTTATATTGCATAGAGCTCTGTCTAGTGCCTAGTAAGTGTCAATGGCAAACTAAAAATGAAACTTTCAAATGAAAATATTTCGAGTTTACATTGATAATTTTATCATGTCTACGAGATGATATTTTTCTGTATCACAAGAATGATTTCTATATTATTATTATTATTATTATTATTATTATTATTATTATTATTATTATTATTATTATTATTATTATATCGTGACTTGTTAAGTGATGTATACTCGATTTTGATAAAAATGTATAAATTAAAAGTATAATTATTTTTGAACTTCTCAACTCATTGAGTTATCAACTCATATATTTTCCTAAGATTTTTCTTATCAGGTAACAGTTGAGTTCTGGGCATCTTTGGAGTTGAGCCTTGATTTTGTTGACATACGCATGACAGAGTTTGCTAGTATGACTCCCTTCATTGAGTATGTAGTCAGTGTTTTGTGATACATGTTTATTTTCATATGTAATTTTGCATCACTTGTAGATAGTTTTGGGGCTCACTATGTATCTTGCATCCATATGTGCATTTCATGTTATTTTCATAGTAAAAGTTGAGATTTCGACTTATCTCTATTGTGTAATGTTATTTTTGGGATTTGTGTATAGTGAATTACAACTCGGTTAGTCTTATTTACAGGAAAGATAATGTCGAAATTCTATTAAAAATAATTTATAAAAATGTGTAGATTGTAGTAGTTTTGATGGTGGGTCTGACTTTGGGTTGGTATCTATCATCGATAAACGTCACGTTCCGAGTCCACTAGTGTTACTCGGAGCGGGACGTGTCATGAGTTGCACGTATTTATCCCATTATTGAATTTTATTATTTAACATTCTATGGGGAATAGTGCTAAGGCACATCACTATGGAAAAATTAATTTGAATCATCATTTCCTGGTTCTACGTGTTAGGAAAGTTTGTTGAAAATCGTTCGACGAAATTAATGCTATAGTTTCAAATAATTTAAGGATCGAGATGCATATATGATTCCTATCAAGTTTCAAACTCACAGGTTCAACCCTTTCCAAGTTGAAGTAGTTCATGTCGACTGTTGACAAAGGTGGTTAGTGATGCACTAATTACTTGGAAGTTCTGAATGAAAACACTCTGCCCAACCCCCAAAAAAGTAAAAAATAAAAATCCTGCTTCAGATTGCTGGAAATATTTTTAATGCATGCTAAATTTTATTATTATGTTAATAAAGGTGAGATTGGTCTCGACCTACTTGAATTGGACTTAGCTCATGTTTGAAATTTGGGAAAAATAATATTTTGAATAATGATTTTTAAGAGAATGTATGGTTAAAAAGTAGGAAAAATTTTTGGGTTTAAGTGCAAAATATTTTATTGTGTGATTGTGTAGTTGAAAATTAATTATGTAAAAAAAAAGAATTTCCAAATAATGATTGTTAAACATGTGCTTAATCATAGTAAAGTAACTAGAAGGAAGCAAACCAAACAATCAAGTTATGTTACTTGTACTTCATTTCAAAAGGCAATATCATTTAATTGGCCATCGGGAAATAGTTATTTGAATTTGCATACTTTCCTTCTCTTAGGTATGAGTATTTATAAATTTTTCTTCAAGGCATTGTGTGTGTGTGGGTGCCGGGGGGGAGGGGGTGTGGAAGATTAGGTTTTTCTAGAAAATAATAGGTCACGGTCATTTGATGGTGGACTTATAACTGATTCTGTTATACATTCTCGTGTTATTCATCATTTTACGTGTATGTGTTAAGTGATTTAGAAGTCACGTTTTAAATACTTACCCACTTGTGCTTTAATAACTACCCTTGTGTACTTTTATACTTCGCCTCAAGGGACGTGAGCTCGTAGGATTTTTTTTTTTTTTTGATGTAACAGTCTTTCTGTCATACCCTCCACTAGATGCATGATGAAATTCAATCAAGGATTTTTCTTTCTAATCCTTTTACTTTTCTTTAATTCAGGAGGATCATCGTTGGCACTTCTTTTGTTAGTTTCTTTGATCTGAGATGAATATGAATTTACTAAATTTGGAATAGTGCAGAATCTATGTTCATAAACAGTGCATCTCTTGATTTTATTACAGTATTGACTTCAACTGAGTTGTGAGGTTCTATAACTAGAAACATCCATACATCCTTTCCTATTTTATGCATAACCTAAGAACATACATTCAATCCATTTTTTCACCTAATTTCTGAAGTTTCATCTTCCGTCCATTCGAATTTTGGTATGGTTAGAACATAAACAACATTCAATGTTGTGAGCAAAAAATAGAGTTTATTTTACCTACCCTTGAAGTTTGCTCCATCCAATCTCTCCGACTTGACGAAGTTTACTTCGAAATTGCATAGTGAAGACACAATGGTGCTATTCCAGAAATAAGAATGGCATCTTAAGATTGTTCGTAGGAACAACTCTACAATATCCTGAAAACCTTGACTTGATTCCAATCCATGTTTACCATGTCACTTTCCACAAAACATTATTTGTTTTTTTTTTGATTGGTAAATGTGTAATTTATAGATCAAAACGTGTACAATGTACAAGTACTACGGGCATACCCGAGCAATCTAAGATGAAGAACATAAGACAATTACAACGGGCATACTCGTGCAATCAAAAGACAAGTAAAAGATCCAACTACTCCGGGCATTCCCGAGCAAAACAAAAGAAATGAAGTAGAGACATAATTTTTTTTTATGACCGTGGATGTCCGTGCCAACTTACGCGCACCTCGACTAATCCCACGGAGCCCTGAAGTTTACAGCCGGATACTCACCTCAGTGGCCCTGAGGGGACTCGAACTGGTGACCCTGAAGTAGAGACATAATTAACAACAAACTAACGATTCATAGTGAATTAAAACATACGGATACGAAGTAAAAATGATTTTGTATATGTGTGTTTTAATCCTACAAACAACATTATCAACATGTTGTACAATGTGCTCAAAAATAAATCTATTTCTAACCATCCAAATATAGTAGACGATAGTGGCAAGTGCAATCTCCTTCACTTTGCTTTTCCAAGTCGAGCCCCTCACAAACCATTATTTGGTCCTCACCAAATAGAGTGCACAAGGGAAGCAAATACACCCTAAGATACAATGAAATCTCCTTTAGACGTTGGCCTTTATGCACTTAACGAAAACAACTCCGAACCATAAAAAAAAAAATGGAGAATAAACTTATAAAAGAGGCAATATTTTATTTCTGCATTGTCAAGGAGGCTTATATTTTAGTGGCAAGTGCAATTTTCTTCACTTTGCTTTTCCAAGTCGAGCCCCTCACAAACCATTATTTGTTCCTCACCAAATAGAGTGCACAAGGGAAGCAAATACACCCTAGGATACAATGAAATCTCCTTTAGACGTTGGCCTTTATGCACTTAACGAAAACAACTCCGAACCATCAAAAAGAAAAAAAGAAAAAGAGAATAAACTTATAAAAGAGGCTTATATTTTATTTCTGCATTGTCAAGGAGTATAAACTTTGATTCGAATTCAATACGAAAATTATGCAATAAAATTATAGAAAAGGAAAGAGAATAATTTTGAAATTCTATCAAGTTTTCATGTATCCAAATCACAAATGTTGAATCTATATAGAGATTCTTATCACTCTCTTACAAATAAGTTACAACTATTAATAGGTAGCTTTTAAGTTTTGAATACATCAAACTTTCAAAAATTTCGAATTACAACACTCAAAATACACTTAGCCCTTGTTTGGTAATGATTCAAGTCTAGATTAAAATCAACAATTAATTTTAACCACATATTTCATGAGAGACAACTTTTCAACCACACATTTCATTAACTTTTATAACAAAATTTACAAAAAATTTGATTTTAATTCACACTAAACAGGGGCTTAAGAATGAAAAGACACCATTTGTATGGATAGGCATCGTACGCACTCGCCAAGCAGCAGTGTGTAGGCCAAGCCTTGGCCAGCAAAATCACGCTCTAGTTGGTTTTGGCCAGCCTGCTTGTTTTTCTGATTGCTCGATGTGATATTCTTTGGCTCTTGACATATAGTTCCGAACCTTGACCCAATGTCCAATGCCCCAATGACATTCTTTTGACAATATTCTCTAAAAGATCTTTGTACGTAGGAACATTAAACAGAGATTGCTGAAAACACAACACAACAAATGTTTAAAATATTCTCTAACAGTCTCTAAAATGCAGAGATCTTTGAAAACATAGTTGTCTACAAATCGATCAAAGTTTTTACACTGATCACTAGCTGTTTTTATAAGGAATTAGCCTTCTTTAAAACCTTTGAGATTACAAATGTGGATTTCAACCCGAATAAGCTTCATTCACATGACAACCAAGCATATATTTTCTTAATGTCTTACCCATTCCGAACTTCTACAAATATAAATAAATTTGTAAAAAAAATTAGATTCATCTTGAATATTATAATAAAATCTCATTAACTATAGTGTAAAAAACTTAAAACCAACAAGTTGTTTATAGTTAACCCTTTAACGTCTATCATCAACTTTAAAATGACTTTAATTGGCCCCAACAATAATTGCAATAATTAGATAGTATTATTTTGTGTGTCGATTGGTTTGATTTGGTTCGGTTAGTCGATTTAAACTTTTAGTCCAAATTGATTTTTTTTTTTTTAAATTATCCGAGTTTTGGACACTTAGATTACAAGAACTAAAATAACTAAATAACTTTGTATAACAAAAAATATTGACTAACAAATAAAATAAGGATAATAGAGATGGATCAATAGAAAACTAAAAATTTTTGTTGTTTTTTATGCATTAAGTAATTTGACTGTCTGAGTCCGAGTAGAGAAAAAGGACTAAGTATAACATAATGAGCTTGTGAAAAAATTTTCAGTGTTATTATTCGCCAACAACATCATAGATGGTAGGGAATCGAGATATAGTTATGAGATTAGAGTGTATTTTTTTCTTTAAAAAAAGGTAAATATGTAAATGCATTGAGTTGGTTCGGTTAACCAGCGGTTTGAGGTTTCAAACCATGACTAAACCGACCAACCATGATTTTATTTAAAAGAAAATCAAACCAATTACCTGTGTTCAAACCAATTACCTGGTCAAACTGATCCGAACTGACCCAAGTTAGATTGATTTGGTCAATTTTTCGATTTTTTTGCTTAGACCTAGATTCATTAACGTTTACTTTTGTTTCAATTTGATGATTGAAGAATAAGTGAAAATCCGTTTGTTTTTCTCAAGGAATGTTCGACATTGAAAGACCCCTACGAGGTGTACGCTAGATTTCATTTTCCAAGTTGAGCCTTTCATTCGAAAACTAACAAAAGAGATTTAAATTTTAAACAAATAAAGATCAAAATTAAACATCACTGATCACTTAGAAAAAATTTAACAACTAATATAAAACTTTGAAAATTGAGTAATATTTCACACTTGTATGTATGCCACTATAAACCCAATATAAAACAAAAGAATTCATTGCAAAGAAAATATTCAAGATAATAATATATCAATCTCTAGTGAAGCAATAAATTCCTTTTTTCTATAATTATTTAAGATGAATAGATGGTATATTAAAGCAAAGTAGAGACATAAAATAGTCAAAGATAATGCAAAATCAAAGTGAAATTTAAGGCGTATAAGAAGAAAAATTAGCAAAGAGAGAAAGGTTATTTACTATTTGCTTCAACAAACTCATTTACAACTCTAACAAACTTTCATGAAACTCATGTGTCCATCGAAACTAAGGTTTCGAATGATCCAAGAAGCCACTGAAGATGTCCGAAAAATTATTTTTTTTTTTTTTTCCTGAATTTGAATCCAAGTACTAGTTAAAATATCTCAGCTACCAACCAACTTAGGCTAAGGTTGCTCTAGTTCTACATAAACCACCTACCGATTATCATTGTAGGCTAGTTGTTAGGTTGGTTGTCGAATATGATGATCATGAATTTCAGAAAATCGACTTTCTATTTTTTTTCTCTTATTTTTATTAAGCTCTAACACTGCTACCACCAACTACCTACAGATGCTCTATTTCACCTCATTGCTTCTTCCCCCTCTAAATTGGTTCTTTAGTTACTTTGTCTAGTTTTTATCTGGCATTTGAAATGGAAAATATTAAATATTTACTGCATGTGGCAAAACTTAATTATAATTTAGGTCAAACGAAGAATCCACAACTTATCATCACTAATTAAAAGCACTACAAAAATATATGAATTGTCTTTTGAATATTTGTATTGCAAGAAAATGATATCTAGAACAAGTAAATATATTGGACTTAATAGTCCAAATTATCATTTCCACATATACTGTTATTTAACCATTGATTTATTATTAATCGTTGTAATGAATCAAGGGGTAATTTCGAAACTTAGACCCTATATTTAAATTCGAAAATTTAGATAAAATGATAGAGATATGCTTTTATGGTTGTTGTGGCGTTGTGCATTTTTAAATTGCTTTAATAGAATTAAAGTTACGTAGAAAATTAATTGAATTACGCTTAATTGCTTTTATTCAATTAGGAGTTATGAATAATAAATCAATGGTTAAATAATAATCATTGTGAAAATGATAATCCAGACTCATAGGTCCACTATATTACTTATTCACAATATCGTATACTTGTGATACAAATATCAACAACACTATCCATATATTTTTTGTAGTGCTTTTAATTAATGTTAATAAACAGTGGGTCCTACGTTTGACCAACATAAATTACAATTAAAAGTTTCCACTTGCAATAAATATTTAATTTACCTTTAAGTGCCAGATAAGAACCAGACAAAGTCATTTAAAAATTAAAAACATTAGGGAAAAAAAACAATGAGTTCAAGTAAAGCACTTGCAGGTGGTTGGTGGTGCACTGCTTGCGGTGGTAGTGACAGTGACGGAGCAGAACAAAAACAAGAGAAGATGGAAAATCGATTGCTTGAAATTCATGATCACCACCATCAACAACCAGTCTATATCGACAGTCAAAAGGTGGTTCATGCAGAACTAGAACAACCTCAACCTATGGTAGTTGGTGGTGCAATCGTTGGTGACAGAGATGTTTTAACAGATACTCAATTGCAAGTTCAAGAACGGGATAGTTCTTTGGACATCATCCAAGGTCCCTTGGATCATCCAAGACCTCGACTTCAATGGACACAAGAGCTTCATGAAAAATTTGTTAATGCCGTACACGAGCTTGGTGGAGCAAATAGTTAATAACTCTTCTCCCTTTGTTGATTTTTCATGTTTTACACATTAAATTTTACTTTAATCTTGCACTATCTTTTGTTATTTTATTTCTCCATTAGTTTGCTATACCATCTAATAGTCTATTCATCATAAAGAATTATAAAAAAGGAAATTTATTGCGTCACTTAAATTGACACATTATTATCTTGAATATCTTCTTTGCGAAGAATTTTTATTTCTTGATTGGGTTTATAGTGAAACACATGTGCGTAAAATATTACTCTAACTTTAAATGAAGTTTTATATTAGTCGTCAAACCTTTTTGTAACGTTTTCAAGTTATTAGTGAAATTTAATTTTTATCTTTATTTGTGTAAGAATAAAATTTTGTTCGTTCTTCGAATGGAATGCTCAACTTCGGAAATGAAATCCAACATGAGATCATCGTGAAGGTCTTTCAATGTTGAACATTCCACCAGAAAACTAACGAATTTTAAATTTCTTCAAACATCAAAAAAAAAAAAAAAAAAAAAAAAAAAAAAAAACAAAACAAAAAACAAAAACAAAAACAAAACAAAACAAAACAAAAGTAAATGTCAACGAATCATTTCAAAACAAAATAAACTATCATTGAATTCATTGTAAGTTGACAGACTAAAAATGTTTTACATCACACATGAGGTGACACAAGAATTCAAATAAGAAGCTTCACAAAAGGGCTTTAAATTTCGATTTTACTAACTATTAAACATTTTAATCCATTCTTCTATGGATATAATATAGAAAAAGTGAAAATAGAAAAAGAAGAGGAAAAGGAAAAGCATGTACTATTGTAACAAATAAGTCTATATTGAAAATAAAACTCTACAATTGTTGCAGGGGCAACACCTAGAGCAATTCTAAGGTTGATGACGGACGTTGAAGGACTAACTATAAACCACTTGAAGAGTCACTTGCAGGTTTATTAAGTTGTTTTATACTTAAACTAGTTAATAAGATATTATCACAATATTCAAAAAGAAGCTTATTTCTTATACAAATTTACTTATTTTTGCAGAAGTTCAGACTGGATAAGACAAGAAGAATGTATAGGAAGCCATTTATGCCCAAAGACTACTGTAAGTCCATTTCTTTAGTAACAAAGAATAGATACTTGGTTGTCATGTGAATGTATGCTTTATTTATGTGAAAACTAAGCTTATTCTGATAGAAATCCACATGTATAATATCATAGGTTTTAGAGAAGTTTGGTCCTACTAAGTACATTTGAAAGCTAGTGATTAGCGTAAAAATTTTTACAAGTTGTATCAGTTAGTAGACAACTATGTTGTAAACGAATGTTTATATGCATGAAGATCTTTTAGAGATTGTTTGAGAGTATTTTGAAAAGATTTTATCACAATATTCAAAATGAAGCTTATTTTATCATAATTTCTCTAACAGTCATGAATCTTAACTATAAAAAAATATTAAAAGGTTGCTCGCGATACTGCAAAGAACTATTTGCTAGTACTAGAATCTTTCTTTGAGTTTTCCCCAGTTCATATTGAAACTTAAATTTTTTGCCTTCAGTAACCATAGCAGGTCCAGGATCTTCAAGCTCCAGGACACTTGATAATAATATTGGGTATATACAACTCCTTTGCTATTTTTGTTTCATGTGTTTTATTATAATTGTAACATCTCTATTTCTCTTTACCCAGTATTTTCTGGAGAATTTGTTTCTGACTCTTATTCCTATTTCAGAGTTCCATATGAATGCCAAATAGAAACAGTTGGAGAACAGGCTTATAGGAATCTGCAGCTTGCACCAATTGAGGTAAAATTTTCAGAATATCATAGAACAGCGAGTAATATTTTCAGAACTATCACAATTTGTTGGGATTATATTCACATCTAAATGCACACAGCGCAGCACATATTCATATAATTTTTCATACCTTAATTGACCATTATTCTGCATATTGATGAGAAGCCTCAGTCCACACAACAGAATTTAGACATGGGAAAAGATATTGCAAATGATTCTGGCCATCAGCAAGCACCTGCTTTACTGCCACTATTTCCAACACACAGGTTAAACGTGTTGCAAGGACCAGCTACACAAGCTGCTCCTGATCGGCCTATTAATGATACTTCATTGGCAGTCAATGAATTCCTGAATGTTCTTGGCTACACGTCCAAGTTGGCCATGAATAATGCCCAAGAAACAAACCAAGCAAGTGCAAATTGTGGGAGCTTTATGGATACAAACCTCTCAGAAATGGATGAAGCTGGTCAAAGAGCATCCAACACTGTGGTGGCAAATGACAAGTCAGGGATAGAAAAAGGGAACTCCCCATAAATGTTGTTTAATTAACTGAACATTTAGTTTGTTTTTGGTGTGTGCAACTAAACTTGAAATGCTTTTACTGTAACACAAGGATGTACCTTTCTTGTTTTTGTTTTGTTCTATGCTTCTGCTTCTGCTTCATTTGAATGGTATTATAGTACACATACTGCATATCAAATATTTAGATCTTGTTGTCTTATGGTATGTTTGGTAATGTGTAATGGGTAGTATAATAAGGTAAAAATCTTGGTATGCAATATGTCCTTAGTTTACACGAGACATATTTCGCTAGTAATTCATACCATCAGTGCTAGACTACCTACTTTTAGTCTAAATCAAATCTTGAATGATTGTCTAACAAATGACCCAAGGAAGAGTCGAGTAAAAAGAGCTTATTGATAAATCCAGAGTAGCACTATTTAGCACCGATGGTGTTAACATTGGTTTAGGTGGCAGCATTTTTGGTATTAAATCATGTGTTCAATTAATTGTAATGAATTATAGCCCATTTAATAGAACCTATCATGTGTTGCCACTTAGACTTGTGTTAAACACCACCTGCTATATATCATTATTCGTAAATCCATTTGTTTCAAACATGGTAATAATCGAGCATCCAGAATAAACTATAACAGTTGATAGACTAATTAATTGGAACAACAATAGTGCTCATATGGCAAAAATTAGTATTGTTACCTCCAATCTCCATCTTAATTCGAGTTCTCCCCCTGCACCCTTCAACAAGAATAAGGAGATAATAAGCTGAAAATGGAGATGACTCAGAGTCCAAGTTCAATAGCACTGTACTTCCACTGAGAAGATATTGGTTATTAGAAAGATTTGTAAATGAAATTGAAAAGGCAAAAGAAAAAAGACTAGGTAGCACAAAATAAGAATGAAACAGCTAACTCACAATTTAAATACTGCTGGTATCTCTATAGAAGTACTGAAATGGCTCTGTACCAATCTGAGATTCTCTTTTTTTGCTGCTGTAGAATTTTCTATACCCTGCAAACTGGAATTCTTCCACTGACCAAATATGATAACCTGAAGCCAGTATTCAGTCGATCTTCACTGATGAGAAAAGGTACTGGACAAAGTAGAATGATACATGGAAACCAATTCTGCCAGTAGAAAGCATGATTGCAACGGCTATTATCAGGAAGTAGCCAAGATAAAGTATTGCCGACACTGGCCCACTCAAACTCTAGAGCTCAAAAACCAGATAATTAATTGAGTACAAGAACACGTAAAGGGAAACTGAACCTGATGCATAGAATGCTTTACACCACCACATCCAATCCTCAGCGCAGAGATACATGTAAGTGAGGACAACAGAAACTTCAGAACAGACAATAACCAACATAATAAGGACAATAAGCAGGAATCCAAAGACGTAATAGAACCTTCCAAACCATACGCTAGAGAGGATGAAGAAAAGTTCAATAAAGAGGGTTCCAAATGGAAGAGTTCCAGCACCAAGAATAAAAGCCATGACGGATATTTGCATGCAGTAATATCTCTAGGGATTTAATAAGTTCGAACTGGATAATGAGTAGGCTCAGCTCAGGTGCCCAAGAATCCCCTAAGTGGGTAAGTGGCACCGAAATGCAGAACCAGAGAGACAAAGTATAAAATATAAGGAAATGGGAATAGCTCCAGTACTCTTGCTTCCCCGAAGGACGAAATTCAATGCTATGAGAATAACAAATACAACTCCTGGAAAGAAGCATGCTATTGACCAAGAAACTGAACACCACCCATCAGAATGCCCTTTGATAGTTCTCCACATATGTACACCAACATAACCAGCTGCGATTCCCAGGAAAAGGTGAAGAATTATCATCTGCGTCAACAACATACCCCGTGAAGCAGGTGACATGAAACCACGAGCTGCAAAAACGATAGATACAACTGCCATCCCAGTAATCTGAACTCCATCCCCAATCATCACACAAAGTAGCTTCGCATGATTTGGTGGTTCTCTGAGATTCTTTCTCCAATTGAGAACCAGTGAATACGGCTCCTTCCATCTTGAGATAAGCATCCCATCGAGACGGCAACAGCTTGATAAGTCTCAAGTTATAAGAGAGCGAGAGAGAATTTCATTTACATATGAGATTAAGTATGTGAAAAGCAACATTGGAAGCTTACTGTTGTAAAATTGTCATAAATGTGGAGTTTTGCAATCTTCTCGGGATCATATTTTACACTGCAAGGGACCACCTTAAACCCAACAATCTCATATCCTGAAGTCTTCTTTATCTGCTCGAGAAATAAGACCCATATTTTCTTCCCCGGTACCAATTACCTCCACTGCAGCTCCTTCGTACTCATGAATCAGAACCCTAAACGAGGTGGTTGATGATATAATCATCATTACAGTTGGCTGGAGTGTAGCCAATTGGAAACCCAGTCCACTGAATTTTGACCCCATTTTGGTCGGTATACCTCATGGCAGGCATATTATCAAGTATCATATTCACTTGATACAGATCATGTGTTCTCTGTGTCAAAAGTGTTAACTCATGCTCGCTCAAAGGAAGAATAGTGCAGAGGTAAACAGACTCATTCACATTGACGCAGAAATGGTAAGGAAAGTTGTCAATTTGATCTCCCATGAGCAGTTCTCCAAGATTCTCGGCACTTTTCTTTACTCCCCCTTGAGGTTTGCAACAAGGAAGACTGTAATAGCTGAAGGGAAGTTCAGTTTCAATTGATGTCAAAGAATTCACTCTGGCATATATTTCATCCCCTGTTGAGTATGTATGCATGTAGCTTCTAGGAAGATAGAACCCATCACAGGCTTGAAATAAGAAAGTCAAGTACATGACAGCAGCATGTCATATCCTTCATGAAATTACAGGCAAAGCCATTGTTCAAGAGAAGGATATCAAAGCAACTATCATCGAACCCCCTCTCTCTAAACCACAACTCTGAGAAAGGAATATTTTTCGCATCAGTACACTAGTTTCTTTCTGCTTGGATTTCATAAACAGGAAAGCCCCTACAAGCTTTTCAATTTCTCTTTTTGTTAATAATAAAATAAAGCTGCCTTCATATAAAAACCAATGAAATTGAATTCTTTCAGCTGACAAACTACTCATTTATCAATCATTTATATAGTTATAAACTGTGAAGTTTACTTAACTTTCAATCTAGACAGATATAAATATAAAGGAACCTATTTATTATACTAGTACATAGGAAACAACTTAGTGCTATAGATATGAGGCCATTTAATTGAACTTTTCCAACCCAAAATTTTTATGCCTCTATCCAAATTGTATATAAGAACATATACATATATAAGTACTATTTAATTTTGACATAAATAGAAAACAATGTTCTTCAAAGGAAAATAGCACAAAGCAGAATCCAATCTATGTTTATATAGAATTCAACCTAATTTAATCCCTGATACTGATTAGATATGTTTTCGTCCAAAGTATCCAGCCTTGTCACTCCTTTGGAAATAAATACTTCGAAAATGATTTTGTAAGGGCGTGATCTAATCTTAATTATCTTTCTACAAATGGGAGTCTAAAATCCATAAATAATAAAGTGGCCTTCTATGAGATGTCACATTGTGCAGACCTACACATGTAAGGTAATCAATATTAAAGAGTACACCAAAAGCCGGAAAAACCGCAAAACAGCATGAATCAAACATTGCGTAGGCCACACGTCACACAATTAATAAGATACAATAAATCAATGGTCCAAACCATCGTTATCAACTGTTTTTCCAATTCATTGAAATAATAAAATCTAGCAGCTGGCTTCACAAGCAAATATTTGTACACCTAAACCTAATGGTGCAGCAACATATATGAGTATTAACAAATTCACAAACACCCAAATACAATCACATTACTCTACAATCATCCTAACTATACTCCTCATATTTCAGAAGCGTGTCCACAAATATCCAGTCAATACAACCAAGTTTTGTTTATATCAATATTCAGAAATCTAATTTGACAATCTAAACACGAAAATGAAATTTTATAACCGGAGCCATCAGACGTAACATAGATCCACAATAATGATGCAAAAATCCAAACTCGTCAACATCTAACGGAAACATATTAAATAAATAAACAACAATAGAACACGGGTAAAATCTTCAATTGAACACAAGATAAAGAAAAAATCACAGGTATGTAAAGAACGATAAATAAAACAAACAAAGGTACGATTTTTCCAGATTTTTTTTTATCAACGTACATCTGTAAATACATCATGTGAATTAACGTAAGCATTTATACACTTACCAGTGGTGGAACTAAAACTGATTAGATTCAGAAGTGACTAAGATTAGGCGAAAATCAGAGTTTTGCAAGATCCATGAAATTCGTTTTTCATGTGCTTTTGAAGTTTAGATTTTTAGATCTCAATCTCGTGGAGAGTGACTCATGAGGCAGCCAGGGAGAATCATGTTAATTATAAGTAAATAAGTACCCTTTTTTAATAACTCAGAAAGGTGGGTTGAGTGGCATGAAATGCACGGGATAGAATGTGTAATTGATGATCCATTACAAATTTGTATAGAAAGAAAGCGCAAGCTATAAACCAGAATTGCTCCGCTGTCTACGATGGTCGACATATCTTATGTTGTCCACTTCCACTTATACATTGTCAAATGTCCGATTTTTTAAATATGACCTCATTAGTTAGACACTTTTGAACACTTGACACACTCATTGGTTGTGGGCATATCTTATTTTGCCTACTGTGAACAACAGAACAAAATCGGGCTACAATATGTAATTGAAGCTAATATCGATGAAACATTATAAACGTATGTAGAAATAAAGGTGGCTAAAATATGTAACAGAAGAAGTTAAAATTGATAAATCATTATAGAGGTAGAAATAAAGCACGGGCTGTAATATATGACAGAAGAAGCTAAGGTGTGGGTCCCATATTCTCCGCGCACGGGATTAAGTTTCACAACTCAACGATACTAAGTAAAAATGAATATCCAAAACCAGAGACGGATTAGACATGAATCTTTTCCACTTCGATGAGATTCAATCACCAATTGCTGGCCATCAATAGTTCTTCCGCAACTTCATTACCTCTTCATTAAGGACTTAAAAATTATATTTGTCCGAGTGAGTGGACATCTATATTAGGAAACTAAATCAATATTAAACAATAAAATGAATCATATTTGTTATTTTTCCTTTTTTTTAATAATGTCATAAAATATGCCAAAATGGTAAATGTTGTAATATTTGCGACTTTGTGTAGAAGTCATCACCGACTTAGAATGAAGATTCCAGATTTATGTGGGTTCTTCATCTTCATCTAAACAGATTCTAGAAATAGATAGTGGCAGCCATAGCTAGAAGAATCTGGAAGGATTAGTGTGATTTTATGGAAGACTTCTCTACAAGTTGAAGGCAGCCACCATCACCGATATTATGGAATTATGTAGAAGAAGAAGTCACCGCCATTGTTATCTATATATATGTATGTGTGTGCGTGCGCGCGCGTGCGTGGAGATGAGCGTGTGTGAAGAGTGTGGCGTGAATAGAGATAAAAGAGAGAAGCACGAAGGAAAAATAGTGGAGAGAGAGAGAGAGAGTGTGTGTGTGTGGAGTATGAGAGAGGAATAAGAGAGACAAAAATAGTTGCTGTGAGTTGTGAGTGAAAAAAGAGAAAATAACCTCGAGTGTTCTTTTGCTAAATAATATTCTAAGTGGTTAGTGATTTTGGCATTCTTAAATTGTTTAAGTGATTTTATATCAATAAAATAAAATTTTGGGTTTTAAATTCATCAATTTGGTATTAAAGCTAGGCAGTCGAGGACAGATTTTTTAACTTATCGAGATCGTGCACAAAAGGAGATAGTGAAGGTTTCAGAAAACTTACTTGGTTACGAGGAGGTAATTCAAGTCACGATGGGTGACCTACAAGTGGTAGGCGAAATAAGGAAGCTCAATAATCAGAATTATACTACATGACAAACTTGCATAGAGTCATATCTCCAGGGGCAAGACCTGTGGGAGGTAGTTGGCGGAAGTGACGTGACGCTACTAGAGGAGGCGGGTAAGACTTAATTTGTTCGTTATAAAGACAACAATTGAAGAAGAATTGTTGGAGCAAATAAGAGACAAGACTACACCAAAGGAAGCATGAGACACTTTGGCCTCACTATTCTCAAAGAAAAATGATCCGAGGTTGCAATTGCTGGAGAATGAGTTTTTCTCGATCACTCAAGGAGAATTAACGGTAAGTCAATATTTTAATAAAGTTAAAATTATTTGTCGTGAAATTTTCGAGTTAGACACTTCAAGTAAAATTTCGGAGTTTAGAATGGGAAGAATAATCATACATGGTTTGAGACTTGGATATAGAAGTTTTATTGTCGCAATACAAGGTTGGCCAGAACAACCTTCATTAGTTAATCTTGAAAATTTGTTGGCCGACCAAAAAGCGTTGACCAAACAAATGCTAAGGGTCTCAAAAAAAGAGAGGAGAAAGAATAATTATTTAGCTATAAAAGAAGAGGTCAATATTGTCACCAAAATAATAAAGAGAATAAATGTGAAGGAAGTTACAAGACAAGGGGAGCTGAACAAAGTCGCAACAAGAGAGGTCAGTTGTCTAAGGGATTTCAACGAACCAATGACTTGTGTTTCGTATGTGGCAAACGAAGCCATTGTTGGTTTAAAAAGGAGTCAACAGAAGACAATATAGCAACCTCCAACGAGCAAGAAAAATACAATCGTGAAGAAGAATGTGATGCTGAGGCATCAACAACAATAATTGAATAGATTTGAGAGAATAAATTCAATTCAAGTGTGAAGGACTAAACAACGTTAGTGGTAGTCCTGCCTAAACAATTGGATTATGAAGATGATTATATCGATGGCTTAGAAGAAGACATTGAGGTTTATGAAGAGTCTTTAGGGTGGACTCCGCAGAGGGAGGAACTACCAAACTTAGAATAAGTGTTTGAAGAAGCATCTATTTGGCAGACATCGAAGAGGGTAGAGCTACTAGATTTGAAGGAGAAGACAGAAGACAAATTGCACGAGAAAATTACAGAAGAACAACAATAAAGTCCTAAGGGATCTAAAGATCTACATGTATCAAATGTAAAAAAGAATTTATAAGCGCAATACAGAGTCTTGAATAAAATGGTGTGGATCACGAAACAATAGTGAAGGATCAACAAAGTCAACAAGAGATCGAGGTACTTACAAATTTACAATCACAAATAAGGAAGTGGAATAGACATGAGAAATCAAATACTAAAATGCTAATCAAGAAATAGACGAAAAGAAAAGAGTAAAAGAGTCAGATATATTTGAAATTTTAAATGCGTTGAATGAAGGGTCGAACACTTCAAAATTTGTCAAGGAAAAGCCAGGCGTAACGAAAAAGAATAGAGTCAAAATGAAAAGTCGATGCTGAAGGGGAGATTGTAGAAGTCATTACCGACTTAGAAGGAAGATTCCGGATTTATGTGGGTTCTTCATCTTCATCTAAGCAGATTCTGGAAATAAATAGTGGCAACCATAGCTAGAAGAATCTGGAAAGATTAGTGTGATTTTATGGAAGAATTCTCTAGAAGTTGAAGGCGGCCACCATCACCGACATTATGGAATTATGTAGAAGAAGAAGTCATTGCCATTGTTATATATATATGTGTGCGCGAGCATGCGCATGTGTGGAGAGGAGCGTGTGTGAAGAGTGTGGCATGAATAGAGATAAAAAGAGAGAAGCAGGAAGGAAAATAGTGATGAGAGAGAGAGAGCGAGAGAGAGAGAGTGGTGTATGAGAGAGGAATAAGAGAGACAAAAATAGTTGCTGTGAGTTGTGAGTGAAAAGAGAGAATAAAATTGAGTGTTCGTTTGCTAAATAGTATTCTAAGTAGTTAGTGATTTTGGTGTGTATTCTTAAGTTGTATAAGTGATTTTATATCAATAAAATAAAATTTTGGGTTTTAAATTCTTCACTTCGTACCGGACTTCATCACAAGTCAAATTGTTCTTTGGGTGACGGAAGAGTTGGGGGTTTTTCGAATATATAAGGAAGAGACATTTTAAGGTGTATAGCGAGTTGGTATTAGAGAAAGACAGCAATCAAGGTTGAGCAATGCATATTCTCACTCGAGCGGATGCTTAGTGCAACTTGCATTGAATTCAATAATTTTAATTTCTAGACATGAATCGACACCTCTTTTAATGGGGAAACACATTCTTTCATGTATATTTGGAGTTGCATCTATAAAAGATGTATTTTATGGAAGATTAACACAGCAATAATATATGTTCATTGAGATTATTAATCTTCCAAAGCCTTCAAACCCTAAAACCTAGTTTTATATGTTTTTTTTTTCATTGGAACAACTTATTAAGGCTTGATTAATCTCAGGATCGAGGCAATTTGTTGGTGATATCCTCCAAGCAATCTCAAATGCGAGAGGAGGCAAATATAGCTTCATGGCAACTTTTTCTCAATGTGTTCAAGCTACTTGTGTTAGATCTAATTTCATCCTTTGTTTGAAGGTTCTTGTTTCAATCTTCATTCTTCTACATTCTTTGAAAGTTAAACAGATTCTGTTTCATTTTTGTTGGTGCCGTTTTTCCTTCCCTTCCTATAGTCTAATCTCGGAGCTCTTTTGTAATTATCAACAAGAAGAACACACTTGGAGAGCCTTTATTGGGAATTTCCCATTGTCTCCTTAAATGTGTGTGATGATGTTATTGATTATTTTATCAAAGCACATCGGAGATCGAACTAGTAAGAGGCAGGCAAACGACATCAATAATATTCTTAAAGCAAGTACAAGTACAACACGAACCATCATTAAAGTACTAACATAGTTTCCAAGTCATGAACATATCTCGTGTTTGTAGATTACATAGGAGATGCGGAATTATCTGCACACATGATGTTATAAATCTGAGAGAAAGAGACAACATAGGACTACAGTTTAGTGGAATTTGAGGCTGGTTAAGACATTGTTGTTCACAGGATCAGCCAAATGGTCCAGCAGGTTTTGGTAGGGACCAACCCCCGTCACCAAACCCTGTACAAAGTAACCCAAGATTGCCAACATAGCCAATCTTCCATTCTTCACTTCCTTCAACTTCAACTCCTTCATGGATTTCTCGTCTTTACCGAACCCCAACGGGTTGAATAAGGGGCCACCTGGATATGCAGGGTCACCCGACCCTCCCAACCATTTCTCCAAACCCAAAAAGTATTGCTTGCCCATGGACCCTGGATTGGCCCAGTCCTGAAATCTCCGGTGCTCTGCGAATCCCATAAGTGCCATTTCGAAAACGAATAGGGTATAGGAATCGGCCCAGTAGTTGTATGTTCCTGCTGGAGGAATAACTCCAGTCTTGAACCACGGGAGGGCTGTTTCTGCTGGAATTAGGCCGGCCTTTCCAAGAATTTCGGGTGCAATGGCTCCTACTGCACCCATCATTGCGTAACGCCCATTGATGACTTCTCCGTAGGCTAGCCATTTGGGCTCAATGAATCCTCCAGTACCTTCAGGATCCGAGAGTCCCAATGGATCGAATCCATAGTCACCAGGGAGGCTGAAAAAGTTCAAAATACACAAAGGACTTAAGACTGATTTTCATCTTTTTGACTCCGCTATTTGTTTCTAGATCATAATTTGACATTCAGTTTCGGCAAAAAAATAGTATTATCAAGAGCACACGAGTTTACCTGCCATCCAAGTAGGAAAGACTCTGCTTGGAAGCAAACCATAGAGGCCTGTCTGCTCCTTGCTGACAAAATAATCAATGGCAATAAGTAAAATTGAGCTTATAAGCATATGTGCAGTATAGTGAAAACGTGAAAGAGTTGAAATGGATGCAACTCTCTTATAATGGGATGAATCACTGTAGAATTGTGGGCACACTTGTTTTCGATCTCTATTTTGTTTATAAATAGCCACGGATTCGAGTTTAGCCCGTAACAGACTCACCTTGACGGGAGGAGTAGAAGCCGCCTTCACAACTAAGGAAACCTTCCTCGAAGATTGGACCGGCCTTCCTCCAAGAATCCGTCTGGCGACCTCGGCGGACGAGCTGATGGATGATGAAGAGAGCAGTGCTTGAGTTGCCATTTTCGTAGTGCGTATTACACCGGTTACAGATACAGTTTGCTACAATAAGCACAAGGCATTGAAGCAAATAAGGGCCAGAAGCCACTCAAGATTTGTGTGGGTCAAGTTGAGAGTATTGAAATTGTGGTTGACATAAAAGGGCTATAGTAAATGATAAAGTTAGGATCTTGTTCTCTAATGGAAATGGCACAAGTGGAAGGTTTACTTGGATAAGAGATTTCATTGGCTTGTAAGAAACAAATATCTGATACACTGCCATTTTAGCAACCACATAAATGCACGTTGATTGTTTTTACGACGTTTTAATTTATTTTTTCTTTACCGTCATCTTTTATCTGTCCCCGGAAATTTGTATATTGTTCGATTAACCTCCCTATAATCTGCTAATAGAAATTCCTACATGCTTAACAGAAAATCTGACGAGGATTCTTGTAGCCATTTATGTGTTCTTTTTTATGACAACCATGTAAAAGTGTGGAATTTTGGTTCGAAGAGGAGTGAAAGATTTTGTGTTTACCGGATTTAGTTTTAACTTACTGAATTTAAGCAAATTGAACTTACTGTATTTTCTTGACACTTACCGTATTTGGCTCTCGCTTACCATAGTTGGTGTGCTTACCGGATTTCACTGAGCTTTGCATATCGGATTTCACTCAGCTTTGCATACCGGATTTCAACTTACTGATTTTCGTTTAGGTTGAAATACGGTATTTGCCTGAAACTTACCGGTATGAATTATAAAAAACACCAGAAATCTTACAGAGAGTTTTTAGACAAGTAAGAAGAGAAGACCATGTTGGAATTTTATTGAACAAAAGCTCTACATTTAACTTTGATATATTTGATCATGGAGGAGGTGATAACTGGTATCAACTGACCGGATTACACATACAAAAACAAGACATAGATATACATATATATATTCTGATTTTCTTGTGAGAAAACCAGTGGAAGAGGAAAACTTTGAAGGCTACATTTTAAATATTTTTTCTTCTTATTTTCGAGTACTACAAAGGGCCGCATATATAGAGCCTTTTACACGACTTTCTATCAACTATACTACCTACTAATCATACTCCTACATATTAGACAATACTTAACATTAGTACTTAACATAAAGTAGGTAAAAAGCTATCTAACTTCTATAATTACATAAGTTAGACTAAACCAAAAATATGTAATTAAATACAAATCAAAATAACTCTGTTTGGTTGACAACAAAGTGTCACCATAACTTCAACACCCCTCCTTGACACTTTCATTGGAAATCATCAAAAAATTCTTCATGTTTTGAACCATTTTTCTTGTTTTTGAGTTACTGCTGATCATATTAGATTTTGGTGACTACAAGTTTTGAAGTATCTTTGTTTTTTATTTGATCGAAGCACCTTGATTGCAACTTTTTTTCATAGTTGATCAACATCTATTGCATTTGAATCAAACTCACCGAAAGAACTTTCATTCTTGTATCTTTCCTTTTGATTTTTGAAAGTTAAAACGGGGCTGCTGCTTCATTTCAGATTTTCCAAAGGGTAGTTACTGGTTTTTGGCTTGGTTGAGCTTACCAGATTTTGCGCCTTGCTTAACTGGATTCACTCACCTTTTGGCCATTTCAAAGCACTTATAAAAGATAGCATTTTCATCTTCTTTGCAGCCATTTTCATCACAACTGAGATTAGATTTTCCCAGAATAGTTGCTGATTTTTTTGGCTTGGCTGAGCTTACTGGCTTTTACCAAATTCACTCTCATTTTCAGTCATTTTTAACACTTATAAAGATAGCATTTCTGCTACTTTTTCTGGCCTTTTTACAGCTCCTTCATCAACATTTTTCTTCCATTTTTTCTGCACCAGTTTTCTCAATTTTTCAGTTTTTCAACGGCCCCTTTCACAGCAACTTCATCTTCTTCTTTGCAGCCATTTCATCATGTCGACATTTGCTTCTATTTTATCCATTTTCAACACCATCAAGGATCAAATTTGACTCCCAGTGCTGCTGCTAAAACTTTGGCAACAAACCGAATTTTTAAACATTTTTGGCTGCCTTTTTATAGCTTCTTCTGGTTCTTTTTTTCAGATTCTTTTTCTGGCGTTTTTCAGGCCCCTTAAGAATATTTAAGCGCTGATACCACTGTTGAAATTTTGGTTCGAAGAGAAGTGAAAGATTTTGGGTTTACCGGATTTAAGCAAATTGAACTTACCGAATTTTCTTGATACTTACCCTATTTGGCCCTCGCTTACCGGATTTCACTCAACTTTGCATACCGAATTTCACTAGTGCATACCGTATTTAAACTTACTGATTTCCACTTAGGCTGAAATACGGTATTTGCCTGAAACTTACCGATATGAATTATAAAATACCAGAAATCTTACAAAGAGTTTTAGACAAGCAAGAAGAGAAGACCATGTTGGAATTTCATTGAACAAAAGCTCTACATTTAGCTATGATATATCTGATCATGGAGGAGGTGATAACCGGTATTAACTGATCAGATTACGGATTACACATACAAAAACAAGACATAAATATTTATATATACTCTAATTTTCTGGTGAGAAAACCAGTGGAAGAGGAAAACTTTGAAGACTACATTTTTAGTATTTTTTTCTTCTTATTTTCGAGTACTACAAAGGGCTGTATTTATAGAGCCTTTTACATGACTTCTATCAACTACACTACCCACTAATCATACTCCTACATACTAGACAATACTTAACATTAGTACTTGTCATAAAGTAGGTAAAAAGTTGCCTAACTTCTATCATTACATAAGTTAGACTAAACCAAAAATATATAACTAAATACAAATCAAAATAACTTTGTTTGGTTGACAACAAAGTGTCACCATAACTTTAACAAAAAGTAATATTGGGTAGTCAATGGACCATGTGGAGCTTAATCATACTGTCCATTTATTGCATCGGATCGGTAACACTACTATTTGTACCATACTTGCAGGATTTTAATGGGAGGCTGTTTTGGTCATAAGAGAGGCCGAAGGGGGGAGGGGGGTGATATGCATTTTGTCGCTTCTTTTTCATTATAGTTAAGAACATGGAGCGCAATTTACATTTAGGCTGAACATTCCCATCAATGTATAAGCTCTACATGTTTTTGATTTGGCTCGACAGCCGCTCATGTTTTTGGCTTAAATTCAAAAAAAAAATAAAAAAATTGGCTAGCTACAAGTAACTCGTGAGACGACTATCCACACATGCAAGCGCAAGCCAGCTTGTATAGTGGGCCAAGAGCTCGGCGGTGGGCGAGCCGATCAGGTTAGCTAGGCCCATTTAACACCCCTACCATATATGAAGGATTTTAAAGGGAGGCTGTTTTGGTCATAAGAGAGAGTGCTACGCATTTTATCATTTCTTTTTCAAGTTTGAAGAAGAATAGGTTTGGATGACAGGATTGGATCCCATTAAACTAAATGCTCAACTGTGGAAAAATCACCCATACAAAGCCAAAAAAAAGTTCCAAAAAAGCGAGTGAAAATCATCACTACCTCATAAGGGTGTTGAGTGATAATTTTAACGACAATCTTTTTGGAGCTAAATGCGGAGACAGAAAGAATTAGATTGCAGACATAGGAATTTCGCTACCTTAGGAAGGTTAGAGTTATTACTGCCGTTTACCGGGGTTATAGTTTTAGAACACGTAGCAGCAAATAGACAAAACTTTCTTATTTACGTTAAGGGTAAACCACTACACATCAATGTTTTGAGCTTTGCTTGTTTCTGATTTCATTTCGATTATTAATTGAGATTAAGGCTTACTTCTGAACATACTTCAATATTGCCTCATACATTTGATTGTTTCCCACTCAGTTTGAATATAAAGAGAGAATGAATTCATAAATAAAGGTGAAGCTGTTGGCACTCTTAGTAATGGCACTTGTAATAGTGTAGAGAGAACATTGTGGGTGACAAATCATTGTTGGATTTTTGGGTCTAAAGCTTTGCAAATAAAGCTCTTAAACAAAGTTGGTTTTTGATGTTAAAGGGGAGGAGATAACCGGCTTTAAACTAACCAGAATGTACAACTAAATAAGCATATAAGCTCTGATTTTCTGAAAGAAAATCAGAGAAAAATAAGAGTTTTAGTGGCTACATTTTTAATATGTTTTCTTCTTATTTTCGAGTTATACAATGGCCATATATATAGACCAATCTACAAGACATCCTACCAACTAATCTATCAACCATACTACCATGCTTTACAAGCCCATACCTAGACAATACTATAACTTGTACTACACCAAACTTGTCTAACTTTTACACCACAAACTAAGTTAGACATAAACTAAAATATTGCAACTAATTTAAAACCGAAGATTACAATAATTTGTGACAACAAAAATGTCACAATTCCAACACTCCCCTAAGATGTTTTTATTGAAACCTCAAAGCATTCTTTTAAACAATTTTTTTTGTTGGAGACTACAAGCTTGAAGATCCTTTGTTTTTATCTGATTCAAGCTTTCTTGGTTTCAATTCTCTTTCGTAGTTGATCAACTCTTTTAGCCTTGAATCAACCTTACACAAAGAACTCTTGGACTTGCATCTTTTCTCAGATTTTTGAAAGCTGAAACAGGCCATTCTTTTTGCATTTTCATATCAGATTTTGCTTCTGTTTTGATTAGAGAACTGTTCTAATTTTTCTTGTTTTCCATTTGATCTAGCCTTCTTGATTGCAACTCTACATCATAGTTGTCAACTCTTTTAGCCAATGATCAGTTTTGTTGTTGTTAAAATCAGGGGTGGTTGCATCATATCAGATTCTCCAAAGAATTGCTATTGTTGATTTCCATATTTTAGCTTGACATAGCTTATCAAATTTTACACTTTCTTGCTTAATTGGATTTACCATTTTTCAGCCCCTTTACGACACTTCAAAAAACAGCATTTTCATCTTCTTTGCAGCCATTTTTATCACCAAGCAATTACATTTTTGGCTTTGGCTGAGCTTACCAGATTTTGCATCTTGCTTAACTGGATTCACTTCCATTTTTTCAGCCATTACCAGCACATAAAAAGGGTTTTAACAGCACCTTTTGTAGCTCCAGCATTCCCTCAATCTGCCTTATTCTTCACTATGAAGATGGTCTTCTTGTAGAATGGATGAACCAAGCTTATTCATCTTCATTCATCTGGTATTTTCAGCAACCTTCAGTTGTTGTTTTGCACTTGGTATATAACTTTAGCTTGCCGGGTTTCGAGCTTACTAGCTTCAACTAGATTCACTCCTTCTTTGCTAACCGAATTCAGCTTCTTCATTACACCAATTTTCCACAGTTGCATCAGCTTACCAGTTATCATTTTTTATTATCAAATACCGTATTTTAACATGAGTTTACTGGTTTTCAATCCCAAAAACATACCAGATTCACTCCTTCTTACATACTGATTTTCCCATTTTTCAGCATACCAGATTTCATCAATTTTTTCTTCAACTTTTCTTTCAAATTTCTGGCCATTTCCAGCTGCTAAAGACTTGCTGAAATTGAGCCTTTGAAATACCGGATTTGATCAGTTCAACATACCGGATTTCCAGATTTGATTTACCGGATTTCAATTTTGAACAAAATACCGGTTTTGGCTTTGGCTTGGATATCGGATATTGGCTTACCGGATTTCAAAGAAGAAGGAACTTACCATATTTCATTAAAAAAACAATACCGGGTACAAGAGAGAAGAACTTACCGTATTTGGAAGTTTAGAAAAAATGAATATTCCTTACCGAATTTCACTTACCGGTTTTAAACTTACCGTATTTGAGCTATGCTTGCATACCAGATTTCAACAATTCTTGACACTTACTGGATTTTTGGGCATTTTGATACCGGATTTCAATGGCAGCTTTGGCATACCGATTTTGAGCTTCTTCTTCAGCATCTTGTACCAGATTTCATCTTTGTTTTCTTTAGCTTTTTTACAGCAACCTCTTCATCTTCTTTTCTGATTTTTTTTTCAGCATTTCAACAGCCATTTTCATCGATTTTTTTTGCACCTTCAACAACCTTTTTCTTCTATCTTTCAATACCAGATTTTTCTTTTTTTACAGCAACTTTGAAGCTCCTTTTTCACAGCAACTTGCAGCCATTTCTTTTTTTACAGCAACTTTGAAGCTTCTGTTTTCAGTCATTTTCAACACCATCTAGGATCAAATTCGACTCCTAGGGCTGATGCTGAAACTTTGCTTCTAACCGGATTTTTTCACCATTTTTGGCTGCCCTTCTTCTTCTTTTTTTGGCACTTTTTTCAGGCCCCTTAAGAACTTTTTCAGGCATTTCTAAGATCATTTAAGCTCTGATACCTTATTGAATTTTTGGGTCTAAAGCTTTGCAAATAAAGCTCTTAAACAAAGTTGGTTTTTGATGTTAAAGGGGAGGAGACAACCGGCTTTAAACTGACCAGAATGTACAACTAAATAAGCATATAAGCTCTCAGAGAAAAATAAGAGCTTTAGTGGCTACATTTTAAATATGTTTTCTTCTTATTTTCGAGTTATACAATGGCCATATATATAGACCAATCTACAAGACATCCTACCAACTAATCTATCAACCATACTACCATGCTTTACAAGCCCATACCTAGACAATACTATAACTTGTACTACACCAAACTTGTCTAACTTTTACACCACAAACTAAGTTAGGCATAAACTAAAATATTGCAACTAATTTAAAACCGAAGATTACAATAATTTGTGACAACAAAAATGTCACAATTCCAACAATCATCAATGAACAATGTCCGCCAAAATTGGGACACCTCAAAATTTTAATGGTGGAACAACGAAACCAGGTCAACAAATCTTAACTCATCATCGACTAACTTGGGACCAACTTGATTTTGGCTCCAAGTTTAACTTTTTCTCTTAAGAAATCTAGTTCATCAGTCGTTTGCCAAGTAGCACATAATTATACTGAGCACATTCATTAGCAAAGAAGAAATAAGAAAAATTAATCACGTTATTGGAAAGAATGTTAGGAGTATTCATTCTTAAGCTTAGAGGTCAAAAAATTTCACAAATAGTACTCAAAAGTTTTCAGGGCTATCATCCAACTGCTTTTCATCTTCTATATCTACCTCCAAGATTTCCTGAAATAATCAATGTATCCAGGTTATACCAATCTCTAGGACATCATAGTCCGTAAAGAATTTGCAAGTACATATGTAAGATGGGTTCAAAACTTGTTGCATCCTTAAACTTATAGACATGCTCGCAAATGATTCCTGAACTCTGAAATCTATTTTGCGAGTCCAAGCTAGCGTATAGGTTGATTTGGCTCACGGTATGCTTATGGTGATGTAACAATTGTGCCGGACAATATGATCAATGCTCACACCACATAATCATATTGTTGGCTAAATCCGATGAACTGAATCGATTTCATTGACTAACATTTTAAACTTTACGCATCATTTGCAAGCATGCCTATAAGTTTTAGGATGACCCCGGCTTTTAACCGGTGGAAAATTAGCCAAAAGGGATAGACTGACTGACAGGGATCCTCTGCTTCAAGTAATTGCCAAGCCTGGCTAACACTGTAGAACGTTCATGCCAAAATTTGCCCCCAAGTCTGATCTTAACATAGGGTCCATCCAGATCAGCAAGTTCTGCTTTTCCTATATCACATTGAATTATTTTTCATATTATTTGCTAAGTTTCCATTTAAACTGCAATGTTGAATCATCTGTTTTATCTTGAGAAATCACCTGTTATGCCAACTGAAGTATCAAAGAGTTGTGCTAACTGCAAAGCAAAATATATTCTATGACTATTGTAAAGCATTTCCAAGTGAATATTTACACAAATGTAGCAAAAAAAAAAAAAAAAAAATAGACTTGCCTCAACCCGAGCATCGTCTAAGACCTGCTTAATGTTATCCTCTGTCAAATCGAGAGGCGAAATGGAGGCTGAAATTGTGCGGTGGATCTGAGTTGCGGGAACTGCCGGAAATGATTTCCGCCTCTGATATGTCGGTTGCACTGGCGGCGTTCTTAACTTTCTTGCTACATTTTTTTGCTTCACAGCCAAAAAGTTAGATAAAGAATTGCAGGTAGGAGTGTAAAGTGCTGGTATTGGTAGGTGGTGATGGTGATGGTGGTGGTGGTGCTTAGGAGCATGGAGAAACTTCAATGGCATATTTTCTATACTTTCTGTGAAGTATCGATCAGTAAAGAACTGTTTTTGTTATCCTCTTCTCCAGGGAATGTGTGGTGTCCTGGCAAGGTGCATGTTTTATGTTTAATTTAACATATTTACTTACAAGTACACAAGAAGATTTTAGAATAAATAATTTTCTTCATTTATTGAAGTTAGAATTACCTATTTGAAAGTATTTTTTGACTTCTTGTCAAAATGAGTAACAATTTTTTTTTAAAAAGAAAAAAGAGATTACGGTTTGAAGAAGCCTATTAATCTGAATAGTTTACGGTCCATAGCTGAGTCGCAATTGAGTTGTGACAGCTTGAAGGGCTTAACGATTTTAGCCACATGACATGTTCAATTATATGATTCATTTGACCGAATATTTAAATGTTATTTTATGCGTGCATTATTAAAAATGAATTATAGTCAATTTTGATGGTGAGTCTAACATTAAGATGACATCCATCATCTATACATGTTCCCGATCCACTAAGGTGGTTTTTCGAGAACGTGTGAAGTTCTTACATATTTAAAAACAAAAAGATTGCTTTGGAAGTAAGTTAATTCGATATCAGAGACACACCCTCGTATTTTCAAATATCACATAAATGATAAACCTTTCCAACTTTTTTTTTTCTTAGCGGATTTCCCCGTTACACACAAAATCAAAAACAAATTTCTATTTCTTATTTTACCCTTCTATATGCATATTACCTTTAAAATTATTATTATTAAAACATATTTAAACCTTATTTCTTTCCCCTCTCTCTTTCTTAAAAGAAATGTTGTTATATATTAATCAAATTGGTTCATTTGCAATATACATGGATGAAAAGATGCATGACTCGTGAGAAGTATATAAAATCCATAGTTCTTTTGAGTCCTTGCATTAATCCTTTTCTTCTTGGTGATAACTTCTGTGCTCTGTTTAAATACAATATTGTGGAATAAACTCTTTGGCAAGAGCCATTTTATTCAACATTTACGCTACCAGATGGAACATTCATCAGTTCATACTTTTAGCACTCAAATTTTCAACTTCATGCTCTGTGAACAATGACCATAAAATGAAGCCCACACATAAAGAAAATATTAGCTGGCTTTGGACTCGACATCTTGCAAGCCACAAACCATGTTAGCAGGGACAGCTACATCGATCATCTTTGGATACGACAAGTTCAAATCTGTTAAGAAAACCAAAAACATCGTAAGAACATATTATGGTGGAAGTGGCATAACAAACAATTTCAGCCTTGAGCAATTTAACGGTCATCACTACTTACTTGCCATGATATTTTTAAACGCTTCCTGCAAAACACGTTTCATGAGAAATTAATAAGAAACAGAGATTTAAGAATATAAAGTTGCTTTTTGGCAGAAAAATGGAATCAATATTATCAGAACTAATTTCCCGTATCTCCATCACCTTGTCTTTTGTCAGGCGGGGATTATACAGCATCTCCTCTCCCACGGTACTGACCTGAAAAGAAATCGATGTGCATAAGCAACAAGAACTAGATTTAATCGCGTAAACTATGTATTTACAAAAACCTGTAAAATTTAGAGTACTTACAGAGAATCCCTTGTAATCATGAGCAGGATACACCAGTGTGTCTTTAGGCAAAGTAAATATCTGTTTTCGGAAAATAATGAGAGGGTTACTTAGCAGGCAAAAAATTGGGTAGTGTTGAAACTCCAAATTTTTCTTAATTGCACTCAATTTATAGTAGACATTTAATTAGTCTCCTTGCCTGTGAATGAACAGACTTGTATAGCTGCTCAGAACTTCCACCCTGTATTAAAATTCAGAGTTAATTATAGCTAATTAGAAACTACTCCGTGAAGCATAAAACGCAAGACTTGGATTAAGTCAAGGAAAGAAAACTATTGGACGTGATTACAGTATTTTTTTGCAACTTCAATTTTTCAACATACGAAGTTTGTATATTTCAATTCATTTGGCTTGAATGAAAATTCACAGAGAAAGGTACCACTGACATGAGTGAGACACTAACTAGTGATTGAATTGCATTTTGTTGCTTTATACACACTTTTGTACCATTTTGGCAACAGCTGCATCAATCCAATTAGACGACTTAAGATTTATAAATATTATTAATTATCAGTGTTCACTAATTTATTATTTTCCTTGTCTTTCTGATCACTTATTTTTCCTTTTCTTTCTGATCACTTAACTCGTATGTTTCTAATACCCAAGAACTAAAATAATCTAGTCAGGACCAAGTTGCTACATTTATGTCCATGCCAATATGCCTCAAAAAATAAATTATTGTACTAATACAAGCTGACTTTTTAATGCAGACTTTTTGACGTTCCACGAAGCAGTAAAGCAAGAATTGCCAATATATACGGAATAATCTCATTTATTGTAGTCTGAAAATTGGTCTCCCGATTGAGCCCTCCTTTCACTCTGATTAACACCCTTTTGCATAAAAGAAAATTGCTTAGGATCGAGAGAGAAGGTGGAAAAAGGAGGTTAGATTCAAAATCACTTGAGTTTAAGGTTAGAAAAGTAACATGAAAATGACATTTGCAACACAATTCCTCTCATTAAGGAATTATACCTGAAAATCTGTTCTGCCACATCCACGTATCATCAAAGAATCACCAGTGAAAGCCATTCTTGGTTGAGGCTGATTATTTCCATCGCCAGTGACATAGGTAACACAACCTAGGGTGTGACCAGGGGTAGAACGAACCTGGGATGGTTAAAACCAGTCAAATAGTCAACAGTTGAAGATACAGATTACATCATCAGGCCACTGAGGAACCCACAAGATCAGGAAATGACAGCATGCACATGCCAATGCAGAGCTACATTGTATAGAAATAGATTGATGTACGTTTCATTTTAAATAGCTAGATCGTTTACCCTAAGTCAATACAATTCTTGTAATTTTCAGTTGATTTTCTTGCAAGGGCTTCTGTAAACTACACAATACAATCAAAGAAGATCCTTAAAATAGTTTTATTGACATAAAGTTGACACTGCATCCATAGTTTTCAAGTTCAACTAGACAATCTAGGGATGAACCTCGTCTATGGAAGCATCTAGTTGGCTTTGTTGTCATCTTGCTTCCAAAAGTGAATAAAGAGCAAAAGACGAAGCTGGAGTTTTTCATTAAAGTGGTATAAGATACCATATATTCCAGTCAAAATTGGCATCATGGCCATCAAGGCAGTATGTAGGGAGGTTAGAGGGTAATTCCTTGACTTTGTGGGCAGGCTTCGATGTCCCTCCACTATGGTGAGGTGAGGCTGAGTGAAGTGGAATGAGCCAATAATTGCAAGTTGGCCATACGTAGGGACAATTGTAGAATGTGTACCATGTTCTACATATTTAACCAAAAAAGTTGACAGTCATCCACTGATTTTAATTGGTATTGAGATACATTTGTTCTTTTACACTCTGATCCTCATAGAAATAGTGTCATTATTATAAGGCCCAAATTCTTACAATGCAGAAGTAGTATTAGTTTCTGAAATATGTATTCTCTATATCATTTATCTGGACTATAAACCGCCTTGTGGGAATGTTCATATATACATTCAGAAACTCGTATACCTCCAGGAAGAGATCACCGAAACATATTTTATCACCAGGTTCAACGAAAAGATCAGCTTTTGCATTACTTGCTTTGGAAATAATAGATTTTACTCCGGGTGCCTTACTCTGCACAACACAGCCATGTTAAACAAGAAAGAGTTAGAATGCAAAAAAAAATCGCATTACAATAATAGGCACCAGTACTCAAAAACCTTGTCCCCTCCAAAAGTAAAGGAAAAGAAACTTCAAAAAATGAAGTAATCAATTCAGTTTGTTCAAGAACATAGGGTGTTAAGACATACCTTAATCAAACCAGTGCCAGTGACATGATCAGCATGTACATGAGTATTTATTGCATATAGAAGCTTCAAACCCAATTCTTTCACAAGAGAAAGATCCCTATCCACTGTCTTATCAACTGGATCAACCAACTGTATGCAGAATAAACTGCATCAGTATACTCTCAAGTCAAGAGCTAAAGAAAATATTAAGCAAGTGATTAAAAGGTGTAGCAAACCAGATTAGCTTTTATTGACTTTTTATGCACAAGCACTATGCAAAAATAAAATAACCATAACTGAGAAAGGGCATCCATTCACATTTGATAATTCAACTACCTAAGATTTTCTTTCTTGTTTTTGAAGTTCGTTATTTTTCAGATTAGAAATCTACAAGAAATCGTTCAGATTTTTCTGCACAGAACTCCTCTTCTTCTTTTGTTTTATTTACTTACCTAAACTTTGACAAAAGTATTTTCCATTACATTCTAATGTTATAACTCTGAGAAAGCAAAAGAACCAAAAAGAGTAAAATTGCACTATTCAATTTTGCTTCATCTGTCACTGTCCAAGTGAAACAAAGCTTAAACGAGAAAGAGAATAAATTTAATCAAAAGTTTTTAAAATTTAGAAACAAATTTGAATGTGATAAAAGAACAAGAATTTTCAATCACAAGCTAAAACATAACTTGTTTGATACCCATTTTGTTGGAGAAAATGCATTTTTTAGGTTGATGCGATGGTGAATATGTGGTTGAAAAAGAAGGAAAAATTATTGATGTGATGGAAAATATTATTTTATTAAAAAATGTGTGGTTGAAAATGAAAATGAGAATGAGAATGAAAATGAAAATGGGTACCAAACAGGGGCTAAAATACAATTAAGCCCAGTTTTGCAGAACCTTCTTACTTATACCCAAGGAACAAATAGCGAGTAAAACAATTCAATTCCTAAGAAAAATAAATAATTTAACAAATAAATTTCGTAATTACATGAATAATAAATATAAATAAAAAATAAAAACTGACCAGGGCTGGTTTATCAGGATGAGAAGCATCAGCAAGAAGGTAAGTGTAAGTAGAAGATTCCTTCTCAAAGAGCTGGCGGAAAAGCAATTTTGACGAGGAACCAGACGACGACGTCGTATAGGATGGTGATTCCATTTGCGATCGGAACTTGGTAGTTCTAATTACAGGAGCAGAAATTGTATGGAATTTGGGAGAAAAAGCAGCAGAGAATTGGAATTTCAGAAGCATTTCTTAGTTTTGACGATGAATTTAATATAGTATGGCGATCATATCAACATCTATGTGTCAACTGGTTTTGGGATTATTTTGAGTGAAAATTATAATTGATTTATATGGGTAGGATTTGAAATCTGCCGAAGTATAAAATCTAATTTATAAATTATAACCAATTGGTTGCTTGATTATCTGGTACGATGTCATTGGTTGATTGGACGGTTACAAGATAGATAGACATGGCGATTGGCTGCTTGTTTTCACTATTGTCCCCTCTCTTGTCAGTGCGAGCTGAATATGTGCTCACTCAGGGTCTCGTTCAAGAATCTTTCAAGCAAATCACGGCTATTTGCTCTTCGAATCACTCATATCACGCTACTTCAGATATCAAGGTAAGAGATAAGTAGATTGGGTCGCTACCCCACTTTGTGTCCGATGTACTTTATTAAGTGAATTAGAGTCTAATGTGTTGTAATTTGGGTGAATATTCATACCACGTGTACAAATAGAAAGTGAGGCGAGTGTGTCTGAAATGGTAGAGCGATTGGACGATGGAACAAATATGATGCTCGAGATGTCAAAGGGAATGATCAATGGTGGCAGATAGGGTGTCATAGACGCCCTTCTCTAAATTGCTTGGAACCCAAGGAACTTGATCAAGTACTTTCCTTAACTTTTATCAAAACATCTCCAAAGACCGACTCTTAGCATGCGATCACTTAATGAGCTCTTTGTTTTATCCGACACTCCATAAAATGCATTCTTCTCAATAAATTTTAAAATTCACTATTTTGTCTGTACCGAAGAATTCTCCATTTGAGGACAATAATTGAGATGAAACTACGTAATCTAATAGTCTTCAACATTGCTAGTGGAAAGATTTTCTTGGTGAATAAAGTTTTTTGGGCACTCCTTCCTTACAAGTTAGTTTTTAAGGACGAGTCATTTTTGAAGTGATTGTTACAATTGGTATCGCAACAAACACCCTTCTTTGAGGACCCTCATTGCAGATAATGCCACCTAAGATGTTACTTCTAGTAGAAGAAATTGCACATAATTTCTCAATCTCAATCTTAATTGGTCACTAAAATTGTAAAACTTTTTATTGTAACCAAATCAGAATAGTTAATCTCCAAGATTTAGCACACACTGATCCTATGTATCTTTTTCAATCTCAAAAAAATGCACACAATATATAATGTGGTTCGTGATATTGATCATGACTATACAATAATTTACTTTTCCTCTTATATATCTACACAAATGATCTGTTCACCCAAATTTTGACTGTATAATGATCATCAATCAATGCTTCTTCTTTCCAGCAAGAATTGGTTGAATTTGCAATCTCCTGCTGAAAGCCTCGTTGAAAAGGAAACGCGTCTGAAAAGCAGAAATTATAGGGAGCCATGCCAGAATCGCTATGGGTGTGAAAAGAACTACACCCATCCCATAATCATAAGCTCGAGCAAAAACGCGAGCAAATTGCCACAATCCTGTTCCCTCGATCTTAGGCCTCAGAGTTTGTGCAACCTGATCAACAAATCAATGTAAATAATAACAAAGGTGGAAAAAGAGTCGGGTAAGAAATCCTCCAAATGGTACACACACATGGGCTGACCAATCTCTCCCATCCTAGTCCAAAATATGATACGGGAAAAAGAAGAATTGGGACAGCTTAAACCATCAAAATATATAGAAATTTTTCTGAACTTACCAATATTAAGCCCCAACCAGTAGGCAGAAAGGCCAGACAACAAACAACCAGATCTCGCACAGATAGATCACATATGATTGATAGAGCTACTATTGTTGCCATGGCTCCAAGGAAAAGAAGGGCTTTAAATAGCCTGAACGCGAAGTGATAACTAGCGCTGAGATATTGCCTCCCTACTTTCACAACCTGATAACAAGTTCGTATAATTGACACTTGCGAAGAGAAAATTAATGAACTTCAACAATGAAGCATTATACTACTAGTATAGATGGCTGCACAAATAAAAAATCCACGTTATGAAGTTTACCTTGACTAGGAGGAAAATCGCTACGATGACAACCCAAGAGAGCACATAAACGATAAAGTTTTTGTTCTGACCAGATATATCTAGATGATAGACCAAACCATATTGGTAAAGGAAAAATCTCAGCGAAAGAAGTAACTCTATTAACCGAGAAGTCAGCCCAGAGTGAAGAAGATGGGCTTGCTCATCATTCCACCAAGACTGCCAACTTTTATCTTGTTGGATTCCTATCCCACCCTGCTGCTTGATCCATTTGTTCCAATCTTTCCAGTCATCGACTATCTTGCCCCAGTTGAATCCCGACGGATTAAACAAAAATGGTGCAAACAGCCAAGTCAATGACATGAACCAAATAGCATATGTTATCAACACATATGCCATACTACTCTGGTAGGACCGTCTAAACAAATCATAAACAATTAGTAGTAGTAGCAGCTCAAATGCTTTCACAAAATGACTTCGTGAATACAATCTGTAGTTTTCAGTAAAACTTGCATGAAAGACCACCACCTTACGTCCAGTGGGTATATACTTGGCACCCCCATGAAGAATTGTTCGACCGTAATAATGAGATTTTGTTCCATAAGAAAAAGTAAAGAAAACGGAAGCAAGCTGAAGTTGCATGAGAACAAAATCTTTGAGGGCAGTAAGAAATCCTCTCTCCAGTCCAATCTCTATAACCATTGGTAAACCTGTTAGAAGCCCAAGCTGGATAAATGACTGAGAAGCCAAGGCTGTTTCCAAAGATTCAATATTATTCACTCTGGCCTCAAGGAGCAGTGCTCTTTGTAGACCACTAAGTACAAGGTAAAGCTGTCCATAAAGGAATACATATACTCCAATAACTGAAATCTGCAAATCAAAAACACAACAAAATTAATCAGAAGAACGTCAAGCATATCCAAGAAAACAAGAATTTTAACTGAGTCTGTGCATCAAATATTAAGGGGATGACATCTTTCTGAACTTTGAAGTGAAGTGTTGGAGTAAATATAGTAAAATAGATACCAATTTTAATACTCAAGAGTGTAAAAACTATATGATTCCATAATTCTTACCAAGCTGTTAAAATAAAAGCCAATCGTAGTAAAATAACAGGAAAGCATCCGAAAGAAGTCAAATCGACGTCCAAGTCGGTATATATCACGGCTAAGAGTTTGCTCACTGTTTCCATTTGCTACTTTGGCTTCAAACTTCGATATCTGGTTGAGTCCAACATCACGTCCTTTGCCAACTTGCATATACTCATGATATGTAACATATCCCCGTCGTAGTGTAGTATTGAATCCTAGTCAAATCAGTTTATCTTGTAACTATATATTATAACAGCAAAAAAAAAAAAAAAAGCAACAAATTTAATTTATCAATCTTTACCTGCAAAGACATCCTCGCTCAAGTTAATTGTCTTTGATGCCTTGCTAATTCCACCTCGTGTTAAGTGAAATATTCTGTCAAATAGATCTGGATGTCCATAATGGAATCTAACCCTGTAATAAGTCATATCCGTATTTAACTTCAACAATGCTAGTGGCAGAAAAGAGACCGTTAAGCTGGAGATAAAGGAACTTTTGACTTGAACTTCGACAGTTAAAAAGAATCGTGTGCCTCAATTCTTTTATTTTTTAATTCCTTCCTATGATTTTTGACATCAAATTAATGCATTAATTACCTGAGAGGATTTGCCAGAAGTCTTTGACCAATGGTGACAAAGCTGGTTTCCTGATAGGACATGAACCATGCCAAAGAAGAAACACTGCAGTAGAATACAAGCTATAGTCAAAAACAACATTTTACATTATATTCCATGTACGTGATTCTATTTCCCTTATATATATTTATAGGATTTTTATGCTTCATTACTTTACTATATTGAAGAACTCTAACAAATGTTATTCCAAATGTTAAAAACGTCCATAACAAGATTAACGCACTTCCCCAATAAGTATTAGGGAAATGAAAATAAAATTTATAGTTGAATGATTTCCAAGATAGCATTTTGAACATCTTGATTAAAAAATTTTGATGATCTTAAACATTGAACAGTACTAAGACCATAAACTGAGGTTTGAAGAGAGAACAAGAACCAGATTTATATAAAAATTTCCAGTTGAGAGACTAAAAATTCATCTAAGCATCAAGTAGATAAAACTGAATATACATCTATTTAAAATGTATCCAAGAGATAAGGAGTCTCTCAAAGACCTTAACGGGGAGCCAGTAGTACTTGCAAGTTTCTTTAAAATTCTGCATTTTTCTGGGAGAATAATACCCATCAACCTTCAACTATTAGCATAAGCACTTATTATTGTTTGAGAAAATTAAAACATTTCGGAAATTACTTTCCATTTGTATCCAAGTATATGATGAGGAAACTACTACATAAAGAGGCTTAGACTAACCTTCCTGTGAATATGTGCTCTCTCATGCCAATTATTGTAGGAGGCCTCCTTCCTTGAACCCGTAGAAATTCTTGTAAGAGATTTCTCATCTTGAGAGCTTCCTCGAGATAATTATCCTGTTATAACACTGTCATTAGGACAAAGTTCAAAGTATATTAACTTTATGAAATATAGTGTTCGGCATACTTGGTTCATATCAATTGCTTGGAGAGCTTCACCACGTGTGAAAATTATTGCATGGTTTTGATTCTCTGGTTTTCCTTCCCCAATATTTGGAGGTCCCGGGAGCTTTATGCGATATACCTCCTACAAAAGCTAAGTTTTTAACAAGGAGAAATTGAAATACCAAATAAACATACAACAAATATACCTACCTTGCCCTAACACTTCCATACTTCAATAGGAATTCAATTTGGACCAAATGCTTTTCTTATCTGCATTATCTTTGTAGTGTCCCCACTTCAAAAACTTGACCTCTTCTAGTATAGTTAACACTCCAATCTACAGTGGAGATTGGAAAAATCCCCAATATTCACACTATTCCTTTCCTAATATATTTCATTTGCAATATTTCTTCCATTTGTATTTGGTTTAGACATCTACTTTCCTTTCCCCCTTTTTGAGATATCTTGTAAAACTTTCTCCCCATCCTTTTATCCAAGATAACAATTCAACTTCTCATATACATGTGCACAGGACTCTCAAATCACACTCTTGGCTTCCCATTTACAAACGCGTACAGCATTTTCACCAACCTATGTTGTGTAGTTAACACCAAAATTACCTTACATTCCGTACACGAAGACCTATCCACCTTGCTAGTAAAGAAACTAGGATGAAATCTATTTAACAGAAATCTTGCAAAATTTTTAGAAGTTATATGGAAAGAGTCTCTCTTTTTGAAGCAAGTATTAGCTAACGCCAAATAATAAGCCATATCAAAAGTCCAAAATGGTATTATCATCTACATTTCGAAGCTAAAGCTAAAAGTTTTAAGCAGTCTTTCATGGCATAAGTAATATTCCCCCGTATAATCATCAAGCCCTTGTTTGCCTCTTGTTTATAATCTATTTATATAATAGGTCCAACCACTTTTTATCCACATATTTGTGGGACCCACAAGTATTACACACGTATCCACCACTCATTTCTATTTATTTATAGTTTAAATCGACAACTCCTAAACATGCTATCTCCTCAAACAAAGATCTTATCTTGACTAGTGATTGTTTTAACCATACCATCCATGCCTTCCCAAAACTGTTGTTTTGTTGCCTTATCTAATCCTATTTCTGCATAACATCCACTAATAACACTGACATGCTCTCCTCCTATTGATAATCTAACTACTATAACCTGTTCGTGTCCATTTAACTCTTACAAACTTACTCTTTGTTCTGGTCCAATGATTATTCCTCCAAAATATGAAACTTTCCATGAAATTTGGTCTCAATTATGTGATAGTACTTTCTTTCATCCTAATTGTTCTAATGGAGTTATAAGCAATGTAAATATCTTATTACCTGGTCAAAACCATTGACAGCTTTGACTAATATTGATGAATAAACTTTTTGAGTCCTATCTGCCATGATCTCTTCATTCTCCTCGACATAAGCAAGACGCAAAGATGGATATCTGTAAGCAATTGATGTTTAGATGAAATCATATTCCAAAGAAACAGTGAGCTGTAAAATTGTCACGATTATCTCTAGACTAGAGAAAAGTACCTTATCATCAATTCAAGTATGTCTTGAGCCTGTGCGTCTCCAGAAGCTTTTTGTAATCCATACATTTGACAAGAAACAACATGTGTGAATTTCATATCTACCATGGCATCAAGCTGCGCTGATAATGTACCATTTTCTCTGTCAATGGATTCATAACCTTGAAGAATATCTGGCAAGCAGATCAAACAAAGTGAATAAGTCTCAAGCTGGCTCTTGAAGTATTTGTAGTACAATTACTGAACTGGAAAAATTAAAATAATTATTTAATTCAACAAACCATCATCCTCAGCCATGTCAAGAAAAGCTTGCAATTTCAGGGCTTTTCTGCAGTACATCATTCCTCTGACTGTTGTAACATAAGAAAAGAATATCAGTATAAACTTTTAATTAAAAGTAAAATGTTCAAGATAAAACATAAATTAATAAATCCGTATCGTCCCTAACAGCTGAAACTATTAGATAAGGTAGTCCCTCAATTTTGTATTAGAACAAGAAAATGTCTTGAATTTGAATCGCCACTCAACTATGAAATTTCATGCATCAGGCTTTTTTTTATAGAAAGTGCCACACATGATGAGTGTCTTGAAAATACAATATACGCTCATAAATTACTCCAATCTAACACTTTCATCTTTTAGATGAGGTGGTCATTCAATACAAAATCAAATTACGGGAATTTTTAATCTTTATAACTTACCTGTCCTACTTAAAGTTTGACCTCGAAAAGAAGCCCAATCTCTTATTTCTTCCTCATCGATTTTATCATTTTCAATTAGTCCTTTACATTGCATACGTTCCAGAAAGTTTCTCCATTCATCTGAGAGCACATATTTAAATATTCAGTTAAAAGAGAAGTGCCAGACAACATTTTATGCAAGAAAAATATGTTCCGCCCTTAATACTAAAGCAGATCCATATATAGTAACCTGGATATATCTTTTGCATATAAAAGCTGATAGAAACCGCTTCCTTGCTTGTGTGAAGCTCCTTTTTTGAAAACTTGACTCCTTCCATAAAGTGTGGAGTCAAAATACTGCAATAGAAAGAAGATCAACAATTTGAGGACAATCCATGTTTGTGGATTTTCTGAATCCCGACTAAGATCCATGATTATAAAATTCAAAGCTCAAACAGAATTATGGGAGTTTTCATCCATGCAATTGATAGCTACAATGTCAATATAAAATCAGAGAGGAAATTTATTTGAATAATTATCTGATTGAAGATATCACTTCGAGAGATTAGGAAATGAATTGATATCTTAAAGAAGAACATGACTTGACAATGACTAGATTGTTATTCTTCTTTAATTATATTTTGTCAGGAAGAAAGTTAAAATGGATGGGACAGTAGCCAAACATAGATAAATTAAAACAAAAAAGGAACATTAAAATATATTATTGGTGTGCACCTGAATGACAACATATTGCGCACTTTTGGAGCTTTAGGCATATCCATAAAGAGAGAAGTAGAAAAATACGAAATCCGTCTCCGAGCTTCCAAGTTTGAGGGTATGTACATTGCTTTATCTTCGACGGTGAGCAACAAATGAAAGCGGTTAATCTATTTCAAAAAAAGGGGTTCATTCATTAGATTCATATTGATGTGAACTTGTGTGTATAACTCTCAAAATGTAAGATGTATAATCTACAGCGTGAAAGAAGAAAATGATCTTAACCCAAATTGTGGACCAAAAATTTGTCATTATTGACTTGAATCAAGGTACCTTGTCCATTAAAGGGCCAGAATCCGGCAGAGGAAAATGGATAGAATGGTTTGAAGCAAATAATTCTGGTTCACGCTGACTGAAAAATTGTGTATCTTGTACCTCTAATTGCTGGTGAGTGTAGAGCAAATCCAAAGTCCTTTTACATTAACAAAGGAGACAGTATCTCAATAATGAACTAGAATGTAGAAAAATAGTACTCAATAGACTTGGAAACTAATGCTTAGGAAGTATGCTAACCTGGAACCATTTACCAACAAATCATTTGTTACAAGCTCAAAAATATCTTGAATTGCCTTCAAAACTTTATTGTAATGGCTTTCATTCCCCTCAATCTTAATCAAAGAATCACATCACTATGGCATGAGAAGCGGGGAATTGGGGAAATTTAGGTAAGCTTAAAACTCAGCAAGTGATGTATTACCAGAAGCTCAACCAACTCAGTACATTTGGCATGTAAAGCTGGTAATTCACTCATACGTAAGTCCTCAACGAGTGATGATCTTCCAACGCTTTCCTCTATCTCATTGAATATACCAAAAACGATACTGAAATACAAGAGAAACCAAAGAGAGGGTAATATGTCAGGATATGGAAGTGAAATAGAGGAAATTTTTAATGACAACATGAAATTGATTTTAGGAAATCTTGAATCCTACAGTACCTTCTTTCCAGGTCACCGACCACGAGAATGTCCAACATGCACTTCAGAGATTCATAGCACTCAATTACAACTAAGTACATATAATTGTCCTTTCTAATTCTTTTCAAAAGATTGTGATCTTCTCCCTTAAAATCTCTTGCAATGCTTAGAGCTACTGACAGCTATAAAGAATAGAAGAAACCTTAGAAGTTATAGAAGCATAAACTAGCACATTAAAAAATGACTTTGAAAGTGCACACATACCTTATTTGCTAAGAGGAATACAGGCCAACGGATCTGGCCAGAAAATAACTCTGTTGAGACGGGTATTTTCATCAAATCCATTTCCCTGTTTCCAGTAACACAGTTATGCTATATAAGCATGTTTGGACTAACATAAGACAAATCGGAAAAACTGAGGAAAATAATGTAAAGTATTTAGTTTCCTATTTAATTGTAAAGTATTGTAAATCTTATGATAGTAATTAGAGCATAATCAGGGATAGACATAGCATAATCAGGGATTCTTGATTCTGTAAATTATTTGTTCCCTTCTAAGCTAGTTGACCTAGGTTAGTACTAGCCTGTAAAGGCCTTTGTTTTCTGACTGAATAATAAACAATAATTATTCTCATTTTACCACATGGTATCAAAGCCCTAAGCTCGAATTTCTGGGATTAGAATAATTTTTTCTGGCCTTCATTGCTGAATCTGCATCACATTTCTATTGTTGAATTTGTCTGTTTCTCTGCATCAGATCTTTTAGCCTTCATCACTGGTTTTTTTGGGCCTTGCTGCCATTCTTTTAATCATTCAGCCTTCATGGCCGTTCATCCGAATCCTTTCTAACTTTTCATTTACTATGTCTAAGACATCTGTGACAACCCAATCTGAAGAAGTGACTTCAAAAGATTCCAATGTAGAATTGTAGAGCCTTCCTGTTGCTTACAAACTTGATGGAAAGAATTATCTGAAGTGGTCCCAAGTGGTTAGAACTTTTCTAAAAGGAAAAGGAAAATTGAGCACCTTTACAAAACTGGTCCAAATCCTAAAGATTAGAAGTTTGACCCGTGGGACGAAGAAGACTCATGGTTATATCGTGGATGTGGGATTCGATGTCGCTAGAAGTCAGTGACAACTGCATGTTTTTTCCTACAGCGAAGGACATATAGGAAACCGTTCAACAAACCTATTCAAAGGTTAGAGATGCTGCCTAGGTTTACGAGATTAAGATTAAAACTGACGGCACCAAACAGGGGAACAAATCTGTTACTGAATATGCTAATATCCAGAAGAATCTCTGGCAAGATTTGGACCACTACAGGTTCATTCAGATGAAGTTTAGGCGAGGATGCGGTAATGTTAGAAGCAGTTCATTGAGAGGGATCAAGTATATGATTTCCTAGCAGGTCTTAATGTGGAATTTGATCAAATCAGGGTGCAAATTTTAGCTAAAGAAGAAGTGTCACGGTTAAATGAAACCATCTCAATGGTTAGAGCACAAGAGAGTAGAAGTATCATGCTTGAACCTCAAGCATTGGATGGGAAAAGTTAGAACCAAGGGCACTCAAGTGCATCTTCAAAGGGTATTCCTCAACTTAAAAGGGGTACAAATGTTAACATCCTCCAACTAGAAAATTCTATATTTCCATAGATGTTAACTATGCTGAAAATCAATCATATTTCTCCCCTCCATATCTTCAGGGGGAGACCTCATTTCTGAAAGATAAGGATAGAGATTTCTTCTAGCTAGAGTTGTCATTATCCTTGGTACCATCATCATCAATTCCACCATCATCTTCCCCGGTTCATAACTCTGGATACGTGCCTAATCCAACCAGTAAAATTGTGGCGGAGAAAAACATTATTTCTGATAATGCTCGACCTTTGCAAGTGTACTCAAGAAGGGAAAGTTTACTACCCAAACCTGTGCAAGTACAAGAGTCTGATCTGACTTCTGGAAATAAGGTAACCAAAATTCCTGCTCTTCATATTGAGAAACCTACCTGTGAACCTTCAACTAATGATCATGACCTACCTATTGCTGTTAGAAAAGGAACCTGAGAATGTACCAAGCATTCACTTTACCACATAGCTAAGTTCGGGTAATTTGATAAAAAATTTCCATCCCATAAGAGCTTCCTCGTAAACCTAACCACTATTATCATTCCTGTTGGGTATTTTGACCCAAAACGCGGAATCAACACAAACTAAAACAACCACACAAAGCAAGAAACGAAAATAACACAGGAAATGTTCACCCAGTTCAGCCGAACTGCTTAATCTGGGGGGCTCAAGATCAGCCCAATCCAACATGTGCAAATCTACCCCACAGAGAGAGCAAACAACATAGAACCACTCAGATGAACCTGTTCAATCATCGATCCATAAGAATCTCCAAACAGCACTCAAGACTTCACTCAAAAAGTACAAAAACTGGACTGAAACAATCAGCCAAAAACGCAACCTACAAGTTACTGTAGCACCACCAGTTTACCAGAGATTCTACCAACTAATACTCACTGAAAATATATTCCAGATTTTACAAAGAAAAAGAGAAGGGAATCGCCATTTTGAGAGAGAGAAAGTAGATCTTGCAAGACTAACCAAAAGAACCGTGTGACTTCAGGAGAGAGAGAGTCCAAGACTAATTAAAAGTCTAGTAAAATCCCAGCCATCCTTTAGATCCTACGGCCCACAAGAGTTGTAAAGAAACACAAATCCTTGTGACTTAAAATGGGCCAATCAGAATATTCCCAGCTTTGGTTGCGACTTTAGAAACACCATTTTCAAAACACGTTTTCTCACAATTCCCAACACCTTATTCGAGGCATTATCTAATGAAAAGTGGAAGAGTACAATGAGAACAAAGATGGAAGCCTTAGAGAAAAATAAGACATGGAAGCTAGTTGATCTACCGAAAGGGAAGAATGTAGTGGGATGCAAGTGGTTGTTCATGGTAAAGTATAACTGTATAAGGCTAATGGTTCTCTTGAAAGGTATAAAGCTAGATTGGTAGCTAAGGGGTACACTCAAACCTATGGGGTGGATTATCAAGAAACTTTTTCTCTAGTTGCTAAGATGAATACGATGAAGGTATTACTCTTATTGGCTGCTAACTGTAATTGGGATCTGCAACAATTTGATGTGATTTTTTTTTCTTCATTGTGATTTAGAAGAAGATAACTGTATGGAAGTTCCATCTGGATTCATAGGAAAAATAGAAAACAACAAAGTGTGCAAGCTAAAAAAGGCTTTGTATGGCCTTAAACAGTCACCAAAAGCCTGGTTTGGAAGATTCACAAAAGTATTGCTAACTAATGGGTACAAACAATGTCAAGGAGACCATACACTTAACACTCGGTATCAGGGGGAGTTACGGCCCTTTTAGTATATGTTGATGATATAGTGGTGATAGGGAATGATGGCCGTGAGAAAAAATTCTAAGGCAAAAGTTGGTAGACAAATATAAGATCAAAGAATTGGGAAGGTTGAAATAATTCCTAAGAATTGAAGTGGAACATTCAAAGAATGGTATTTTTATTTTGCAACAGAATTATGTGGTTGATTTGTTGTAAGAAGCAGGAAAATTGGCATGCAAACCTGCAGACACACCGTTTGATCATAACAACAAACTGGGAGAAGCTAGTGAAGACACCACCATTGATCGAGAGAGATACCAAAGATTGGTAGGAAGACTTGTCTACCTCTTACACACATGACCGGAATACATCGAGTGTTATTAGTCATAACCCTAAGGAAGTGCACTTACAAGCAGTCTACCGAGTGTTGCACTATATAAAAGGTAATCTAGGAAAAGGAATTCTATATAGAAGAAACTGAGGACTAGTACTTGAAGCATTCACATGCAGGATTGTGGTTGATAAGAGATCCACATCTGGGTATTGCACTTTTCTTGGAGGTAATCTTGTGTCTTGGAGAAGTAAGAACAAAATGTGGTAACTAAGTCAAGAGCTGAGGTAGAAATTAGAGCAATGACACAAGGAGTATGTGAGCTATTATGGTTGAAGACATCTTAGAGGACTTGAAAATCAAGTGGGTTGAACCTATGAGACTTTACTGTGACTATAAGTCAAGTATCAATATTGCACACAATCCATTTCAACATTACCAGACTAAGCACATCGAGATAGACGACTTTTAATCAAAGAAAAGTTGGACAGATGGCTTGAACTGCACACCCTACGTGTCCACTACCGGTCAATTAGCTGATGTGTTTACAAATGGGCGGAACAATATGTCGGATATTCTGGGATTTATAATTATAGGAAATAGAAGTTGTAAAATATTTAGTTTCCTTTTATTTCTTAGTTTTCCTATTTGGTGTAAATACTCTCTATAACAGAGTATTTTGTACTCGTATTTTCAGTTAAGAAATAAACTAATTTCTTCCTTATATTTTAAACTTGGTATCAGAGCCGCCTGCTCCTTCTTCTCTCCGGCGCGACTCCAGCAGCAGACCCAGCAGTCGCGCGCCGCTTGCTCGACCCTTCTTCTCTCCGGCGACTCCAGCAGACCCAGCAGTCGCGCGAACCCTAAGCTCCGCGAGCAGCAGTCGCGCGAACCCTAAGCTTCGCGAGCAGCAGCCGCGCGAACCCTAGGTCTCGCAAACCCAACAACCAGAGCAGGTAAAAAGACGCGTCTCGAACCCTAGGTCGCACCCATGTCGGAGGTGACTTCTGGAACTGCTTCTGGGACTGATATTGCTCCTTCCCTGGCCGACGCGACTCCGGTGAAGATGTCTGCGAACCTGCAAATCACCACCATTCGTCTGAATGGTGACAACTACCTCAGGTGGTCGCAATCGGTCCAGATGTATATCCGTGGGCAAGGAAAAATTGGCTATATCACAGGCGAAAAGAAGGCTCCTGCGGCTGATGACTTGCTATATGGCACTTGGGATGCTGAAAACTCCATGGTTATGACATGGTTGGTAAATTCCATGGAGGAGGAGATAAGTTCCAACTATATGTGCTATCCTACGGCTAAGGAATTGTGGGATAATGTCAGTCAAATGTATTCTGACTTGGGTAATCAATCTCAGGTTTTTGAATTGACGTTAAAGCTGGGGGAGATTCATCAAGGGGATGATACGGTTACAAAGTACTTCAACACGCTGAAGAGGCTATGGCAGGATCTTGATGTCTTCAATACCTATGAGTGGAAATCAACTGATGACTGCAAACACCACAAGAAAACTGTGGAAAACAGCCGTATCTACAAATTTCTTGCTGGTCTTAACGTTGAGTTCGATGAAGTACGAGGAAGAATTATTGGCAGATCGCCTCTCCCCTCAATTGGCGAAGTATTTGCCGAGGTAAGAAGGGAAGAAAGTCGGAGGAGTGTTATGCTTGGGAAGAAGAATACCAGTGGGTTAATTGAAAATTCTGCCCTGATTAGTAATGGCGGTGGATACAAGGCCACTCACCACCAGCGTAGACCTGATGATAAACCAGAAATCTGGGGGGATGGTACTGGATACAGGGCTGGAAATTACCAGCACAGAACTGATGATAAGGCAGAACTCTGGTGCGATTTTTGCAACCAATCTCGTCATAAACGCGAGACCCGCTGGAAGCTTCATGGGAAGCCTGCCAACTGGAAAAATAGCAAGCGAGGAGACAAAAATCGTGGACCTTCTAGTGCTAATGAAGCCAACTCAGGTCCCTTCTACAAGGAGCAAATTAATCACCTCTTGAAGCTGCTAAAATCCAACTCCACATCTGGTATTCCTAATGTTTCCTTGGCACAAACAGGTATAAATCCTAAAGCCCTCTCGTGTTTAAACTACTCCCCATGGATCATAGATTCTGGAGCCTCTGATCACATGACTAGTTTTTCACATTCATTCAATACCTACTTCCCTTGTCCTGGAAATGAAAAAATTAGAATTGCCGATGGTAGTTTTTCACCTATTGCAGGAAAAGGAGTTATTAGGCTAACCGAGAATATTACCCTAAATTCCGTTCTTCATGTTCCTAAATTGGCCTGCAATCTTTTGTCTGTTAGTAAACTATCTAGGGACTCTAATTGTCGTATTACCTTTTTTGAATCACATTGTGAATTTCAGGACCAGAGTTCGGGGAGGATGATTGGGCGTGCTAGGATGATTGAAGGTCTTTACTACTTTGATGAAGTACTCATTAGTAATAAAAAAGCTCAGAGCTTTAGAGTACTAGTTCAATTTCTGTTCGAGAAACAATAATGTTATGGCACCATAGACTAGGACACCCTAGTTTTCTTTATTTGAAACATTTATTTCCAGAATTATTTCAAGGAATTGATTGTTCTTCGTTTCATTGTGAAAGCTGCATTTATGCAAAACATCATCGCTCTACTTACTTGCTAAAACCTTATCATGCCTCCAAACCTTTTTATTTGATTCATAGTGATGTTTGGGGCCCTTCTAAGGTTACTTCCCTATCTGGTAAAAAATGGTTTGTCACATTTATCGATAACCATACACGTTTGTGTTGGATTTATCTAATGAATAAAAAATCTGATGTGAAGAATTTATTCCAAAATTTTTACAACATGATTGAAAACCAATTTCAAATCAAACTGGGCATCTTGCATTCTGATAATGGAACAGAATATTTCAATGAACACTTGAGTGATTTTTTGAAAGAAAAAGGCATTTTTCACCAATCAACATGTCGTGATACCCCTCAACAAAATGGCATTGCAGAACGAAAAAATAAACATTTACTGGAAGTAGCGCGTGCGATAATGTTTTACATGCATGTTCCTAAGTATTTATGGGGTGAAGCAGTTTTAACTGCATCTTATTTGATAAATCGAATGCCCACTAAGGTGTTAAAATATAAAACACCCCTTGCTTGCCTAAAAATGTTTTTCCCTGAAGTACGGTTGTTCTCTGACCTACCGGTCAAAATTTTTGGATGTACTGTCTATGTTCATGTTCCAAGTCAATTCCGTTCAAAACTTGATCCGCGTGCTATAAAATGTGTCTTTCTAGGATATTCATCCAATAAAAAGGGGTATAAGTGTTTTGACCCTAAAACAAAACGGTTCCATGTAAGTATGGATGTGACCTTTTTAGAAACTAAATCCTATTTCATCAAAAATTCTCTTCAGGGGGAGACAAATGTAGTGGAAGATAATTTTTGGGACATTTCTACCCCGCTTCCCCATGTCATTTCTGATAGTGATTACTTAGGAGATCGTGTATCTTTGGGGCCTAATATAGGAGACTCTCGTTCAGGGGGAGAAGTACTAAGAAATGATCAATGTGATCTAAATTCTGAGCTTCAGGTTTATACTAGAAAGAGATTTCATCTGAGAAGTAAAGACTCGAATGTCAACCCTACACAAAATCAATCTGTAAATCCCAGCTCTGGCGCCGAGACTTCAGGTAACTCTATCCCAACTCCAACCCTGTTTCCACCCACTATATCTAACAACTCACCTATTATTTCTGACCTAGATGTGCCCATAGCAATTAGGAAAGGCACCCGAAATTGTACTAAACATCCAATTGAAAACTATCTTTCCTATCAAAGACTATCAAAAAATCATAGGGCTTTCACATCTAGGATTTCACAGTTGTTTGTTCCAAGGAATATACAGGAAGCATTGGATGACCCGAATTGGAAATTAGCAGTTATGGAGGAGATGAATGCTCTAAAGAGAAGCGGTACCTGGGAGGTAGTTAATCTACCCAGAGACAAGAAAACAGTTGGGTGTAAATGGGTGTTTACGATAAAGTGTAAAGCCGATGGAAGCATTGAAAGATATAAGGCGAGATTAGTGGCTAAAGGTTTTACTCAAACGTATGGGATCGACTATCATGAGACGTTTGCTCCTGTGGCTAAAATAAATTCTATCAGAGTCTTGTTATCTCTTGCAGTGAATTCAGATTGGCCTCTACATCAGCTGGACGTGAAAAATGCGTTTCTCAATGGTGATCTTGAAGAAGAGGTGTTCATGAGCCTGCCACCAGGATTTGAGAAGAGACTTGGTAGCGACAAAGTATGCAAATTAAATAAGTCATTATATGGACTTAAACAGTCACCAAGAGCGTGGTTTGAACGCTTTGGAAAGTCAGTCATCAGTTATGGCTTCTTACAGAGTCAAGCAGATCACACAATCTTCTACAAACACTCAAAAGACGGTAAAGTTGCAATTTTGATTGTTTATGTTGATGACATCATTTTAACTGGTAATGATGAAACAGAATTAGCAGCTCTGAAGAATAAACTCGCAAAGGAGTTTAAAATTAAGGATCTGGGAGGCCTCAAGTACTTCCTCGGAATGGAATTTGCAAGGTCAAAGGAAGGTATATTCGTTAATCAGAGAAAATATGTTCTTGATCTCCTTGGAGAAACAGGTTTGCTTAGTTGTAAGGCTGTTGAGACTCCAATTGAGCCTAACCTGAAGTTACAAGCTGCTAAAGCTGAAGAAGTAAAGGAGAGGGATCAATATCAGAGACTTGTAGGGAAATTGATTTATTTGTCTCACACACGACCTGATATTGCTTTTGCAGTTAGCATGGTAAGTCAGTTTACGCACTCACCAGGTGTTGAACATTTTGAGGCGGTTTATAGGATCTTAAGATATCTAAAAGGAACCCCAGGAAGAGGCCTACTATTCAAGAAACATGGACATCTACAAGTTGAAGCCTACACAGATGCGGACTAGGCAGGAAGCGTTACAGATAGGAGATCAACATCCGGCTACTGTTCCTTCGTTGGTGGGAACCTAGTTACATGGCGGAGTAAGAAACAAAATGTGGTAGCAAGAAGTAGTGCTGAAGCAGAGTTCAGAGCTGTTGCCCATGGTATTTGTGAGATAATGTGGATCAAGAGGATTCTTGAAGAATTGAAGTTTTCTTGCTCAACTCCTATGAAGGTCTACTGTGATAACAAGGCTGCCATTTCTATAGCTCATAATCCAGTTCTTCACGATCGTACAAAACATATAGAAGTGGATAAACATTTTATCAAGGAGAAACTCAATGCAGGAATAATATGTATGACATATCTTCCTACAGATGAACAACTAGCTGATGTACTAACGAAGGGACTACACAAGAAGCAATTTGACAGGCTAACTAGCAAGCTGGCTATGGAAGACATCTTCAAACCAGCTTGAGGGGGAGTGTCGGATATTCTGGGATTTATTATTATAGGAAATAGAAGTTGTAAAATATTTAGTTTCCTTTTATTTCTTAGTTTTCCTATTTGGTGTAAATACTCTCTATAAAAGAGTATTTTGTACTCGTATTTTCAGTTAAGAAATAAACTAATTTCTTCCTTATATTTTAAACTCAATACAATATTCTGGACACTTGTTCCAAACTTGGAATGGAAAATGCCTATTCACCAGCTTTAGGGGGAGTGTGGAAAATAATGTAAATTATTTAGTTTCCTAATTAATTGTAAAGTAATGTAAATCTCAGGATACTAATTACAGCATAATCAGGGATAGACATAGCATAATCTGGGATTCTTGATCTGTAATTTATTTATTCCCTTTTTAGCTAGTTGACCTAGGTTTGTACCGTTTTACTACAAAAACATCTGACAAGACATAATTAACCTGTTGCTTATCAGGTCCTCTTCACGGAAGCTGCTAATGATTTGGTTCCATACAAGAACAAACTTCACAGCCCCATTCTTCTCATTTCCTGAAGCCTGAAACTCACCTTAATTAAAATAGAAACAATACACTTGTCGTAGTTGTACTATTTCAGACTGAACAAACCTTAAGAAATTTCTGGTGGAAGATCCACTTTTTGATCCCGTCTTTATTATCTTTTATCTGTTTTGGAATAAGGCAGGCATTAAATGCAGACGGCAAAGTGTCAAATCTACTTCGCAGCATTCCTTGTGTTCGAATCTGTTTGAAACAAGAGGATTAAGAATACTATCATTCTATTTATAAGAAAAAGAAGGTTATAAAAGAAAATGGGAGTTGTATATACCTCTCCAAGATGGCGCAGAATCCCATAAACACCTCCAAACACAGCACAGTAAACAGAATACCATATTTGCGCATCCATGAAATACACCTAAATACAAGAAAAATGAATATGATCTTAAACAAGTGATGAAAAGCATCTTGGATGCGTAGTATAAATCAACTATGATGAAAGCATTGATTCCGGTCTGTCTTTAGACACTCACAAGTATAATGGGAGACCATATAGCAGCAATGGCACCAGCATTGTTCTTCACTGGATTTAGAAAATTTACATCAGATGATGTTCACAAGTTAAATTTCTATAAATCATCTCAATTGTTTAAAGTGCATTGAGGAAAAAAGGGGGTCAATACCTTTTGGAAAAAGCTCATGCCAGTCATAGTGTTTAACCCCAATTCTCATGATCTGTCTTGTAGGTGATATGAGCGGTTTAATCTACACAATGTACAACAAGTAAATTTATAAGCCTGCGTGATCTTTTCTTCACATCATTTCACTCAGAATAGCTGAATTGGTCATGTATGAACTCCAAGGTTTAGTAATAGTACCTAATACTCATTTCGTAAATAGTAGAAACGTGACTATTTTCTTTTACAAGTAAAAGTTTTCAAGTGGGGTTCCACAATCATAAATTATGTTGGCCAAAAAAAAAGTGCCTTGTTAAGGTAACATGACAAGACCACAATCTTTACCATGCAAATGGATCAACTCAAACTTTGTCTTGGCTAATTTACTCATCTGCATAAGGATTGACGAACAATGTACTTGATTATACCAGGTTGTTGAGAAAAGCAAAACAAAGCAAAATTACTCACCTCAAATGTATAGCTAAATGAAAATTTGCTGAGGAATAACAACACCCAGAATAATGAGTACCTAAAAGCAACAAGAATAAACACTAATGAACAAGATCAAGTAAAAATAAAGATAGAGCTGAAAACTTTTGGGTGTATAGAGTATAAAAATACTTTAGGATAGATACTTGGCTCTCTTGCATTCCTCTTCCAATGTATAACCTAGGCTATAAAATGTGGAGAAGTTTGTTAAATGTCATGAAAGCTAGGACAAATAACTATATATACAAAAGCCAAAGGAATAAATAGATTACAAAATCAAAGTAAATACATTCCATTTCTCAAAGGCTATTAGGAGATAAGTATCATAGAGTACAACATAACAACAATGATCCAATAGCAAGTATAATAAGATAGACTATAAAAGTGAAAAAAAACTCTTGACCATGGACAAATCAAAGTGTTTGCCTAGTGTCTTGTGATGCAGAATTATAAACCAGATAACTATGTATTCTAAAATATAAAACTGATGATTATCTGTCTATCTTTATTTTTGGACACTCCACCTATTTGCTGGTCTGAAACAGGACCTGAACCTGGTGAAAGAATATTGAAAAAACTCTATCTTATAACAGACACCAATAAATTGTCCAATATTCATATGTAGTGGACTCAAAACTCCAACTGTAGTTTCAATTTATGCAAATCCAGAAACATCACAAAATGTTATGAAAAGGACTCTGAATTCTTACTTGTGTCCACAGAGAAAAGAATGTACATATTCGAGTGTTGGAGGTCTCAATGTACTTTCCAACCACAGGCACAAGAAAAAGGACCATATTGACTGCATTAGTAATTAAGTAAAATGAAACTGCAACCATGTACGAAGAATAGCACCACTCTCCAAGCCAGCTACCATTTTGCGTGGAGTAACAAGTGTATTTTCGTCTAGATCTAGAGTATAATACAGGAAGAACAATTGTCCATATCATGGCCAGAACCACCTTAACCACATTTTTTGTACGTTGAGCAGAGTCCATTGTATGTCTTGCTTTCCATGTGAAGGCAATGTCAAGAATAGCTGCAGTTTGAGAAATCTTTTCACATTGATTGAATACGTACATTGAAGAGGAGGCTGGTAAATAGTGATGCTAATCAAACACTATAACTTCACAGAGAAAGAGGAAGAGAACACACAAATTAAGGTTCCACAGTGAACACTCCATTGTAGGTATAGAAATAGTTGTGCAAAAAAGGACAAAAAAAAAATCCAGCTAAGCAAACAAGAAAATTTACCCTAAAGTATATATTATCAATCATTGGAAACAGTACTAGAATAGGTTAATACCTTCCAAAACAATCATAGCAGGCTAACTCGGGAAGTAATAAATTAAATTCCACAAACATGACCAAATATTATACTAAAATATTTTCCTTGCGAGTCTTATTGGCTCCGAAACACCTAGGAAAAGATGGAAACATCCAACAAATGCACCTTTGGTTTTTAAATGTGAAGAATTTTATGAATCCATTCAAAGGACTGAAATTGGTTAGGAAAAGTTGAGAAATGTATACAGAGTCTTGCGCAATCAATCAAATTTGGAAGACCGAAGAAAGATTTTCTTAGACTGATGGGACCAAATATTGGACTAGAAGAAACAACATTTACTTAAACTAAGAGGAACCAACATGAGAATGTGGTGATGGATTTTCTAAAATGAAGAATAAGCACATGCCAGAGTTAATTAAGGTAGCACATCCATGTAGCTAAGCCCGTATAAATTGAGAACAAAAATTTATTAAAATGTTATATGTCTTTTATTTGGGTTAATATATTGAAGTTCAAGAATGCAATCATCATTCTATGAATCTGTTGAATCACACTGACTGTTCAGTTCTTCTCATTCCCCTTAAAACACCCTTCCCTCCGAGGGCCCCACAGTGCACAGCACACCAGAATAAGTAGCTAAAAACTTGTCAATTGACTTCCTTAAATTAGTATACTAAAAGAATTTTACTTCATTTGAGGAAATATTGAATGCAATGAATTGCCTCTACCATGTACTGTACCTTGAATTAGTTTGAGAACCGCTGATGTAATGAAGATGCTCATAACATCCTCGAGTATTGTTGAATCAAATATTTGCAATGGAGATTCTAAATCATGAGATGCCATAATTATCAATGCCTAAAAGAAACCAAGAGAAAGGATTCAGTTATCCAGATATCCTTTATAAGGTATAAACAGTAGATTCTTGAAATCACCTGAAGGGATAAAATAAGAAAGCTCCACATTCTATCAAAGCTTCTAAAAATCTGCCCAAATGAACGTATCTCTACAAAATTTGTCTTTCCTAGCCATTTTGGCTTCCGTGTTTCATCCAGTGGGTGCCTGAAATGTATGGATGTAAAGGTGAGTGAAGGTTTTATAATATTAGTCCATGCTGGTTCTTATGTTGTTACTGGCTGATTATCTGCTAAATAAACAGAGACAAAGAAAGAATGTAGCTTATAATTATGAAAACCACTTTCCGAAACCAGATCTTAAACCCCTTTTTTCTGGAACAAGATCACTAAAATGTGAAAATAGTTTTCACTTTCTTTCTTTCTTCCCCCCCCCCCCCCCCCATGAAAAAGTCACAAATGAAAAATTGATTACAATAAACTATCAGGAGATCATTTGCATATAGGGGCATCTAATGGAAGGAGTCAACATGGCACCTGTCTTGCGATAAAAATGTGCATGTGTAATTTGAAAAGTATGGCTTACTCCCATTTCTTCATCTTCGTTTATACTGCTTTTCTTTCCTTCACTTGTCCTGAAAGGTATCCAGGATTTCTTCTTTCTACCATCATGTAAAGGCTGTACACAAAAGAAATCATGGTCTAAACGCATGGGCCAGCCTATTTCAAAGCAATTTGGAGACCTGAGATTTTACCAACAAGCACATGAAAACAACTGTCACTGGCGAAAAATCAGCAAAACTACATATACATGTTAACATAAGAATATAGTTTGAGAATTTGAGAGTTCTTACCAGAAAAACTCATTTAAGTCATCATAGTTCCTCCATGTTGAATGATCAGTTGTTCCATTTCTGTTTTTCATAGCTTCCTTCAGTGATTGGTGATAAACATTAGAGACCATGTTAAAAACAACTTAGGAAAATGCAATTGTCATTTCATAGTACCTGATGTATAACCTCATATATTGGAGAAACTACAAGGTTAAGGAATGCCTCAGTTCCTCCACCATATGTTGGCATGAATCTTTCTCCAGTAATCATGCTTACAGCCCCAGTCAATACATTATGCATTTCGAATGCCATCTGAAAGAGAATGAAAATGGGAAATAGAAGTTAAAAAACACCAGTAAATTAACAGTAAAATCACATGCATGAGCTCTACAACTAAACCCATTGAATTAAATTTAAATTATAGAATTTATATTAACAGATAACCTTATATTCAAATAGTCTTTAACCATTATGTGAACCAAAAAGAGCAAACTGCAGATTTCATCTAGTTGAGAACAAAGGACAAAGCATAATGATCGTGTGGAAATGTTAAAGTTCCCTAACTGGTACTATCTTCTACTTTTCAAAAGTAGTTAGAAAATGAAATTCGCCAATCCCATAAGCTTGAACTCTTAAGAGGATGGCATCAGTCATTATACATCTAAACATATCCTGTTCAGTCCCTATTTCCCATCTCACTAGCAAGACGAAAGGAGTTTTAACCAAACCATAAGTGCAGAATGTGACTCTGCCTTACCAACTGCTCTTTGACAATATGAGAAGCAAACAAGAAAAAGTACATAAAAAGGAAGAAAGATGTATTTGTTCTATTAACAACTTTTAGCAACCAAACTGAAAATAATTTATTCACAGGTCTCATAGGAAATCTAAAATGTCTGTTTCAGAGGCCAGCCACTGAATCTGTATCCCTATAAATTTGGCAAGAAATGTGTACTCTGAATATGGTGGAGTGTGGGGGGAAGAGAATCAGATCAAAAGAGGACATCATTCTAAAATATTAAAAGAGTGCCAAAAGCTAGAAAACCTTAATGCTTCATATATTATGGAATCTTGAAATTCTGAAGTTTGATTAAGAAAATACTAGTGATCAAACTACATATTAGAAAAAATGTTCTCAAAATTGAGTACTGGAAAAGAAAATATATCAGTGAAGAAACTGATAGCAACAAAATCTCAACTTACGTGGTGAAATATGTAGCAGAGGCACTCTGGCATAAACCTTAAGTTTGCAGCTTCACCCCATATGAGAAGATAAAGTGCTATGTACAGAAGTTTATATTGTTGTGCTTCCTGTTTTATAAATGGTAACCTGCAAAAGAAAATAAAGTACAATTTTGTATTACTGAAAATAAAATAGTAAATGAAGTTGGATGGAGAAGAAATTGAAGAATATAGTTTCATAAACAGTTCCATGTAGCAAAAGTCATGTTTCAGTTCGAAGAATCTTACTCAATGTTGCTTTTTCTGCCCAGAAATTTGCACCAATCCTTATAATTTTTAAAGAACTTCTTCAGTAGCCCATCCACAACTCCATCCCCTATCTAATATCCAAAAGCATATGGAATTCTCATGGAGAAAAAGGACAAAAGGAATATATGAACTGAAATTATGTTACAGTACTTGGCACACCTTTAACGGTGATGCTTCCTTGTGAGTTTGTCGAATAAGGGTATTAGCAAGGAGAAGAATTAAATGCTCCCTCTGGTTGGCTACATTTCCTTTCTGACAAGAGACAAACAATGCCAGTATAAATAGTAGAACACATATTCTTAGAGATATTGTGCCTAACTCCACTCAACAAAACCGGCTTATTAAGGGAGGGTTGCCCTCACAGTATAAACAAGATCCAGGCACTTTGCCCAGGCGATGTGGGATTTGATACACCCCCCTCACGCACAGCGTGGACTATGCCAAACGACTGTTGAAATCGATATTGGGGGTCCAACATCAAAATTGAGTCTAGCTCTAATACCGTCTTAGAGATATTGAGTCTAACTCCACTCA